>CM034462.1:38625238-39225238 GCA_019925255.1 Litchi chinensis
TGCAGAATTTAAGAGAGACGGCCGTAGACGTAGGCATACTTGCTGAACCACGTTAAAAATCTTTTGTCTTCCTGTTTGATTCTTGGTTTTTTATTGTCTTTTTCTTATTTTATGTGCTTTTTCATATTGATTGCAGGTATTGGGTATTGATTACTTGTCGACTGAATTTCAACGTCGACATAAAGTAATATACATCGAGAATAGATTCGATAACACAAAAAAAAATAAAAATTGAGGTTCTATTATATATCAATAATAGATTCGATAAAAATTTTGAGATAAAAAAACTAAAAGGAGAAATAAGAGGAGAAACTTTGAAGTTCTGTTATACATAAACAAATTTTCATCAATATATATAAATCAAAAACACTAATAACACAATAAAAGTTTAACAAATAAACATAATATGAGCTACCCTATAAGTAGATTAATAAAGAAAATCAATAAAGATTCTTATCGAAATTTGATTGGAGAAATTTGATGTTGAGATGTTTAGGGTTTTTATTTTTTAATATTGTTTGTTAAAACATTAAAAGAAATTTATATAATGTAAAACTATGATAAATTTGGAAATATGTTATTTTAGGAAGAATAAATTTGGAATAATATATTTATAAAATCATTAAGTGATTTTGTATTAAGTGAAAAGTCAAAAAATATAACTTTTTTTTTAAGTGGTTTTTGGGTTGTTTTAAGTGATTTGACCAATTAAAAAAACAAACAAAAATCTCTTAATTGGGTTAATTCAGCACCATTAAATGTTAAGTGTAAAAAACAAATAACCCCTAAAAGAAATGAAAAATATGAGAGTAAAAGAAAAGACAAAAAGGTAAGAAAAAAAAACATTATTTTATTGATCTTTCTCATCACATTAATCGTAAGATAGTTTCATGAAAGATTTTTCATTGGTAATTTTCAAATTCCAAGGATTGATGGAAAGAATCAATAAAGACAATTAAAATTTCTAAAATTATTGATGGAAAGAATCAATAAAGACAATTAAAATTTCTAAAAGTCATTAGAAAGTTTTTAAATTATTTTCATTTTTCTATTGACTTGAAGTCTTTGCTATATTCCAAGGCCACAATGGGGCCTCGAGCAATTAAGTCTTGGTAATATTGATGCAACATAATTATTTAAGTCTTTTTTCATTGACTTGGAGTTTTGGTTATATTCCAAGGCCATAATGGGACATTTAGCAATTAATTATCTAAGAAATTAGGTACATCCTTACCAAATTTTGGTAGTACTACTACTAGATGTGTGATTTTCAAAAGTCATCACAAAGTTTTTATATTATTTTCACTTTTTCATTGACTTGGAATCTTCGTTATATTCCAAGGCCACAATGCATGAGACCTCTAGCAATTAAGTATTTGAAATCTTGATGCAATGTAATTATCAAGGAAATTAGGTACATCATTTCCAAAATTTCACAATACCACTATTAGATGGATGATTTCCAAAAGTCATTAGAAAATTTTTAAATTATTTTAACTTTTTCCATTGACTTGAAGTCTTCGCTATATTCCAAGGCCAAAATGGGACCTCTAGCAATTAATCTTTCAAATCTTGTTGCAACGTAATTATCAAGGAAATTAGATATATCATGTCTAAATTTTCACAATACTACTATTAAATGGGTGATTTTGATTGGATAGTCAAATTCTAAGAATACCACACTAATTACAACCTTCTTATGCACATTTCTTCATTTTATAATTTTAAGTGCAGAGTCCATTGCAATCAAACCAAATGCAATCAGTGTTATTGCTGTCTATCTTTTTGTCACGTGTCAACCTCGGGTCTTAAATACTATGATTGTGTCATTTTTTATCAGTTTAAACTTTTGAGTCTGATGGTAACTAATATGATATCAGAGCCTGAAAGTCCTTGGTTCAAATCTTCTCTTTCCCATTTATCTGAAAATCTTTTCGTTGCACATGTTAGACTGTAGGGGACGTTTAACATATGTCCGCTATCTATTATCTATCTACATTACACATAAAGAGACATATCACGTGTCAACCTCAAGTCTTAAATACTATAGTTGAGTTCTTTCCTATCATTTAAGTTTTTGAGTCTAATAATAACTAATAATTTTCTTTTAGTTATTTTTCTTTGCAACCATCAACATTAGCTATTTAGCTTCTATAGTGAAAGCACTAGTGTGGGTTGCATCCAAAGTGAGAGACAAGTGCTTTTATGCTTCAAGCAGCTACCATCTTTCACAATGAAGCATTTTACATGCTCACCTTTAGGTTTCATATTAGCTCATGTCAGCACTAAATCTTTTCAAAAGAAAAAGAGGAATCCAATGTAAGGAAACCAATACAAGTTATATACTAAACACATATAAAGAAATTAGAACAAAGAAAAGTATTATCTTTTTAACTTTCTTTTAATAAAGATAGTGCTTATTACTTTTTCGTATGGAAAAAATAAAAATATAGAAAATAAAGTCTTAACTTTCTTCTAAAAAAATAGTGCTTATGGTTTTTCCCGTACGGAAAAAAAAAGTAGGAAAACAAGTCTTCCTCTCTGCGTAGACTTGCTACACACTCCATATAACAAATAATGTTATATATAATCTATAATTGACTAGATTAAACTTGAAATTACGGACAAATTTGATGTAAAAATTTTGTTGTATAATTTTGTCACCACAACAAATTTTTGTCTTTTTTGCTAAAAATTCTTGTACCTTAGGCGTGTTTAGATTTGCTTTTAAAATGATGTTTTCGTAAAGTATTTTTAAAAATAATTATCATATCTATTTTAAAAGGTTATGTTTTTGGAAATCTAAAGATGTTTCTTAAGATTTGTTAAATGTTATTTTCAAAAAGTAAAAATGATGTATATGTATTTGGTATTATCTTTGAAAATGAACATCATTCGTTTGGAGGAAAAAATAATGGTTTGTTATAAGAAATTAATTTGGAAATGGTGGAAAACATAAACAAAAAATTATATGTATATATATTATAACTTTTGAGTAATAAATGGTACAAAGTTGTTTTCCATGCATCTTCAAAAACACATCTAAAAAAAATCAGATCAAACACATTTACGCTCTTTTTTTTTTTTTTTTTTTTTTAAGTGAAAAATCATTTTCAAAAGTGATCCAAACATAACCTTAATTATTTTATATTACTATTTATAATCAAGTGTCGGTCTTCTCCTCTAGCCATATTCATATCATTAATTTTTTATTTTCCTTCCCACTCTTTGAAGTTTTAAGTAGACTCTTGTTGACGTTCGAAAACGGTCAACCCAGAGATTTAGGGGCCCAGATTATGAACGAGGTAATTAAATGACGGTGATGATAATGAATGAATAGTAAATGAGCAGTGAATGAGGTTTAAGGTTGGTAGAACGTAATTAAGGTGAAGGAATGTTGGTCGTGGTAGCTGGTGAAAGTAATGAGATAATTAATGAAGAAAGGAGGGGGAAGAGTGAATGTTAACACCGGATTTTTATATGGTTCGGCGACTGCGCCTACGTCCACGGGCCACTCTGAGTTAATTCCGGCAGAATGACGGTACACTAGTATATTTAAATTGTTAATACAGTAAAAATCCCTCCCATTTATAGAGGGGGGAGAGATACAAAGGAGTGTAATACACGTTACCAATGATGGTAATCTCAACTAATCCTGACATAACCATACTGCATTTATTATAAAAATAATAATTATCTCTTTCGTGCGCACATTTGCATTTAATGCACCAGGAGAGGTCTTCTCTTCATTAAATGCTTGGATGCTGCATTAAATGCTTCTCAAAAATTGCGTAGGTGACTCTGGCGCGAGGTCAGGGTAGTTGGTGGTTCAGCTGACTTACTGTACAAGGTACCTCCTGGCACGAGCTTCCTAGTCCGTCGAACCGTGCGAACTGCACAAGTGTTGATGTGGGCTGGAGGTGTGCTTTTGGTGACTTCGATGTCAGGCGATCTCGCGAGCTGGAAGGTCTTGCGAGCAGGTTGAGCTCGTGGTGGTGATCTGAGGCTCGGGCCTTCTGGGCCTTTATTTCTGTTCATACTTGCTGGGTCTATCCCAACCCATTTGTCCAGATCGAGAAAACAGGTGTAACAACTCTCATTCTCCAAACAAGCCTAATCAAGGTTATTTGGGGCTTACGCCAAAATTTCAAAACTTTTTATTCTACATTCAACATGAGAAAAAATAAAAATTATTAATTTGTTCTTTAAAAGTATTTTTGAGATAAAAAAAAACAATTGATCAAATTTCGTATTCTGAATTTTTAATAACAGTTTTTCTACACATAATATAGCTAAAAATTGATATCACCATTTATATTTTTATTAGACTTTATATATAAAGACTATTAGCAAACAAGAAAGTAATTAACTTTGTCATAAGTAAACTCAAAACATCATAATAAAGCAAGAGATATACAATATTTTGTTTTTTATTATCATTTATGCAATCTTTAAGCAGCATATCTCACTCACTTACTCACTCTCTTTTTAATAGAGTATTTGTTCATAAAAACAATCAAAAGTTTTATTTTGTTTGGAGAGTTTGGTAACTATATGAGAATGTTATCAAAACTGTACGCCAGTATGTTTAAGCGGTTTCCATGGTATCTTTAGCAGTATGAAAATGTTAACTATTATGGAACAAAGATGCAACTAAATTTCTTGGTTTTGATTTTCTTATTGTATATGTTGTTTCAATACAAATACTCTGTTTCGAAGACAAAGTACAACTCTCTGTTTTCTTCATTTCACTAAGCAGTATTAACAATCAAAGTGTCAGAATTTTCTCCTTAATTGACACAAAAAGTCTCTTTGATTAGTTGGGAACCAAAGTGAGGTCTGTAGAAAGTATTGAAATTTTTGTACAAGACCAATCCAGGAATCAATTTTTTGCAGCTTTCATGGAGAAAACTAAGGATCCTATAGTCCAAGCTATACAAAACAATAGACTTTGAAATTTTTGATGCAACACAGTGATTATGAAGAAAATTTCATGCAACTCTAGGAAGGAATAAATTATCTTTACTTTTGCTTTTTGACATTTATGTGACTAAAATAAGGACTCTATCAATTTATTATTTATTTTATTTATTACTCTTTATATCCGTAGGATAGCATGACTTTAAACTAAACCATAATAATTACCTCTTATTCATTGACTCGGAGTGTTTAGAATTCGAAGGTCACAATGGGACCTATAGCAATTATGTATTTGGAATTAGCTACCTACTTTCCAAATTGTATTAGATGCGTGATTTCTAAAATTGATAGTGGGATTAGTTGAGATTTACTGAGAGAAAAGCATAGTACAGATCTATTGATAAAGTAAACATCACTGAAATTTTGATTAAAAAAACAATCATGGAAATTAATTTCCTGCAGCTTTCAGAGAAAAACTGAGATTCCTATTCATTTAAATTTTGATGCACCAAAATGATTATCAAGAAAATTTCCTGCAACTCTATAAATAATGCAAGTCTCTATTTTTGCCTTTTTTGCCTTTTTCTTTTATAATTAAAATAATGAGCCCATCAATTTATTTATTTACTTTAATTGTTACTTTTTAAAAATAATTATCTTTCTTTTTTCAAAAAAAAAAAAAATAATAATTATCTTTCTTGAACAATACTATTACAACCAAATTATCCATATATACTATTTGAAAATGTTATTTAAACAGCGTGATGGGCATGATATTAAACAAAATCAATCATCCATTTTGAAATTTCAAGAAGTAATACTGGTATAATTGAAAAAATAGTGCTCTATTTGTTCTTTGAAAATATATTTCTGCTTTCTGTTAATTTCATTGTTCCAATAGATTCTACATGCCAAAGCATGAAACTCCAAGGATTGATGGAAAAGAGCAACAAAGGTATAATTAAATTGGAAAGTTTTTGAAGCAGCAAAAGTTTTTGAATAATTTCCTGATTTCCATTACTTGACTTGGATTCTTCTCTATAGGTCACAGTAAGACCTACATCAATATGTCTTTGAAACTTTGATACGAAGAAATTATCTACGAAATTAGATACCTACTTTCCACATTCTAAGCGTACTAGATGGGTGATTTTGAAAAGGACCTTGACATTCATGGAGACACTATAAAAACCACACTAGTGTGATAAGCTTCTCATCCACGTTTTGCCCTTTTATTATTTCAAATACAGAGTCTATTGCAATGAAACCAAACATGATTAGTGTTGTTTTTGCCTTTCTTTTCTTCCAGTTACTTTCTTTTGCAACCATTAACTTTAGCTTCTGTAGTGGAAGCACTTACGTCGGTTGTATCCAAAGTGAGAGAGAAGCGCTTTTACGCTTCAAGAAAGATCTCACAGATCCTTCCGATCGCCTTGCATCTTGGATTGGTGATGGAGATTGTTGTAGATGGGCCGGTGTTGTCTGTGACAACTTCACAGGCCATGTCCTTCAACTCAATCTTCAAAATTCTCATTTGGAATATTTCACTTCTGATCACTCGGTTTTTTTCACTTTCATTTATGCCACAGGCCAATTTGATGACGAAATGGAAGCAGAGTTTGAAGCTTATAATAGGTCAAAGCTAGGAGGTAAGATAAATCCATCTTTACTTGAATTGAAGGATTTGATTCACTTGGACTTGAGCTATAACGATTTTGAAGGAATTCAAATTCCTGCATTTCTTGGTTCCATGGAGAATTTAAGATATCTTAATCTCTCTGGAGCTAGATTTGGGGGAATGATTCCTCACCAACTTGAGAATCTTTCTAATCTTCAGTATCTTGACCTTTCGGATCTTGACCTTCAGTATCCTGACCTTTGGAATTTTGACCTTCCTTCTTATAAGTTGTATGTTGACAACTTAATGTGGATATCAGGACTTTCTCTATTGAAGCATCTTGATTTGAGTGGTGTATATCTCTATAAAATCTCTAACCAGTGGTTGTTAGAGTTAAATTCACTTTTCTTTTTAGAAATACTAAGATTGTCATGGTGTCAACTTTCACATTCTCCCCAAATAGCAATAGCAAATTTTTCATCTCTAACTACCCTTGATCTTTCCAAAAACATACTTGATTACTTGTCGATTCCAAATTGGGTTTTTAGTCTTAATAACTTGGTTTTTCTTGATATGAGAGATAATTATTTTCAAGGTCCAATTCCTAATGGACTTGAAAATTTGACTTCTCTTAGACATCTTGATTTATCATCGAATCATTTTAATTCTTCAATACCTAGTTGGTTGTCTAGAATTAGTCATCTTGAGTACCTTTCCCTTGCAAATAATGACTTGCAAGGTTCTATTTCTAGTTCTCTTGGGAACCTAACTTCCATCAGAACACTTGATCTCTCATTCAACAGACTTGAAGGGAGAATACCAACATCATTTGGAAGACTTTGCAACTTGAGGTCAATCTCCACGTCATTTCTAAATTTGAATTCAAATATCTCTGAAGTCTTAGATATCTTCTCAGGATGTGTTTCAACTAGATTAGAGTCTTTGGTTCTTATTAGTTGTCAATTATTTGGGCATTTGACTGATCAACTTGGAAGATTTAAAAATCTAGAAACTCTTGCTCTACGTAACAACTCTATTTATGGTCCCATTCCATCGACTATAGGGGAACTTTCATCTTTGCAAGTTTTAGATCTATCTTATAACAAATTGAATGGAACCCTTTCCCAAATTCACTTTAGTAATCTCACAAGACTTGTTGAACTTAACCTAGATGAAAACTCAGGAATTGTAGTGAAAGTCAATTCTGATTGGGTTCCTCCATTTCAACTTACAAGCTTAGTTTTGAGATCTTGTTATATGGGGCCTCACTTTCCATCATGGCTTCATTCACAAAAGAGATTATCTTTTTTAGACCTATCCAATAATGAAATTTCTGATGTCATTCCCAATTGGTTTTGGAATTCACTTTCTCAGTTTTTTCAATTAACTATCTCCCACAACCAAATCCATCAGAAGATTCCAAATCTTACCGGTGCAAATCCATTTGAGATATTTGACTTGAGTTCAAACAATTTCTTTGGTCCATTACCTCAGATCTCCTTTGATGTGGAAATATTACTGGATCTTTCTAGTAATAATTTTTCTGGATCCATTCTCCAATTTTTGTGTTATGGAGTGAGTATGTCAAGGGCCACAGAAATTCTCAGCCTTGAGAACAATTCTTTGTCTGGAGAACTACCAGAATGTGGTTGGATGAATTGGCAAAATTTAGAGGCCTTGAATTTAGGTAACAATAAATTTACTGGTACACTTCCTACCTCCATGGGAAATTTAACCACTCTTTCTTCACTGATCCTTCGCAAAAATAACTTCTCTGGAGTAATACCGGTTAAGGCACTTGAAAACTGTACAAATTTAGAGGTATTGGATGCTTCTGAAAATCGGTTTGTTGGAAATCCTCTCAAATGGATAGGAGAAAGATTTTCATACATGAGGATTCTCAACTTCCGTTCAAATAACTTAAATGGTTTCCTACCAATGGAACTTTGTCGTCTTTCATCTTTACAGATCTTAGACCTTGCTGATAACCATCTCTTTGGTAATATACCAAGTTGTATCGATAACTTGAGTGCTATGGTGACTATGGATCCTTCTAAGACAAGATTTCGTTATGTCGAAGGAGAGGACTTTGCTGACCATGCATCACTTATAAAGAAAGGTATAGCATATGAGTATTCCACCATTCTTGACATGGTAAGAGACATAGATCTTTCCAACAATAATTTTTCAGGAGATATTCCAAGAGAAATAACAAGTTTGAGAGCACTGTGGTGGTTGAATCTCTCACATAACTCATTAACTGGAAGAATTCCAATGACTATAGGTGCTATGGGAGAGATAGAGTCCATTGATTTTTCTGCAAACCAACTTTGTGGTGAAATCCCACCAAGCATATCAAACTTGACATTTCTGAGCTACTTGAACTTATCCAACAATAAGTTGACTGGAAGAATTCCTTCAGGCACTCAAATGCAGACCTTTAATGCATCCTCTTTTACTGGCAACGATCTCTATGGGTGTCCACTTTCTAAAGATTGTAATGTGTCTGTTCAAACACCAAGCCACGAAAGTGGTCGAGGAAAGGATGGTAATAAACATGAAGTGGATTGGTTTTATATAAGCTTGGTTCTTGGATTTGTTGTGGGCTTCTGGGCCTTTATAGGTCCTCTGCTTATCAACAGAAGATGGAGGTATACACACTGTGGTTTCCTGGATAGTCTTGAAGACAAAATTTACTTCACTGTAAAAAAATGTAGGTAGTGTTTTTTCCCTCTTTTTTGTAATTTTGCTTTAATGAAGCTGTGTACATTAAATAAGATGGTTTTTACATCAAATATGTTTGCATTTGGAGATTATCTAACTTTTGGGGTCACTACTAATTACACAATAATAAATTAATTATGAATTATTGTGAAGTAAACCAAATTTGAGGCACGTATATGTACTTTAATCTTGCATCTGTCAATAAATTTGTAACTAGTGACAAAATATCTCCACAATACAACAGTGAAACTCTTTTCATTTGGTACAATGGAACATTCTACTATAACATGTGAGGGGAAGGGTAACAACCTCATTAGTTTTTCAGTAAGTCAAGGAATTCACTTCAAAGAGCTTTATGAAACTCTTTCCATTTGGTACAATATAACATTTTACTATAATATGCTAGGGGACAGGAACACCTTTATTAGTTCTTCGATAAGTTAATTAGTTATCATTAGACTTAAAAGTTTAAATTGATAGAAAATGGTTCAATTATAAAATTTAAAATTTGAGATTGACACGTGACACGCCCCCTCATGTATAATGTGAATAAATGACAGATGTCAAACACATGATAAGAAAGGGTCCAACAATAATATTTAAGACTTAAGGTTGACATGAGATATGTCTTTTATCGGATATATGCTAAACATCGTTTACTGTATAATATGTGTAATAAGAAATTGAGATAAAAGGAGAGAAAGAGTTTGAATTAGTTACTATCAGACTTAGTTATTATCAGATTTAAAAGTTTAAATTGATAGAAAATGGTCCAATTATAATATTTAAAACTTGAGATTGACACGTGACACGTCTTCTCATGTATAATGTGGATAAATAACAGATGTCAAACACATGATAAGAATGGGCCTAATAATAATATTTAAGACTTGAGGTTGACATAAGACACGCCTTTTATCGGATATATGCTAAACATCGTTTACTGTATAACATGTGTAACAAGAAATTGAGATAAAAGGGGAGAAATGACAGATGTCAAACACATGATAAGAATGGGCCTAATAATAATATTCAAGACTTGAGGTTGACATAAGACACGCTTTTTATCGGATATATGCTAAACATCGTTTACTGTATAACATGTGTAACAAAAAATTGAGATAAAAGGGGAGAAAGGGTTTGAATTAGGAACCTCCAAACTCTTTTAAGTTATATCAAGTTAGTTACCATCAGATTTACAAACTTAAATTGATAGAAAATGAGTTAACTATAGTATTTAAGACTTGAGGTTGACATATGACAAAACCAATGAATTCACTTTCAAAGAGCTTTATGAAATAAAATGAGTTTTCTTTCTGTGTTTCTTTGATCATAATTCCTATCATTTGTATTTCTAAAAATTGAGATGTCCTGTTGTTTAAGCATGCTCCACTACTTCCTGAAAGTTCACATAAAATGATCTATCAAAAAATATAAAAATCTAAGCAGTCATGCGGAGCAAGATCATAATGTAAACTAAGTGAGATTTTTTTTTTTTTTTTTTTTTTGCTTTTGTTGTGTTTGTTGAGGTATTTATATTTCTTGTGAATGAGTAATAACCTTCCGCCCGACCACTCCAATCTGACGCATCCCACAGCGCAGAGTGAAGTTAGAAGTGACAAGACAATTAAACACGATGATATATGATTAGTCAACATTAACATTCTGTTGTTCAAAATTAATGGATAATAACAAATATTTTATGATCATATGGACAGTAAAATTTCCAGCCTCTACACTGAAACAAAGATTGTGTTGCATATTGTTTGATTTACGAACGAGACTTTTATGTAGTTCACTTGTACAATGCCGTGAAACCCCAGACCAGAACCTACCTTTGCTGGTCCTTAACAAGATTAAGTGCAAGCCCTTCAGCTGGCCCGATAGTCCTGTCTGACCGTACAGCAAATATAGTTTGATCAACTCCTCTGGAGCATCATCAAACGGAGACATCTGTAGATGCACCAGAATACAAACAGCCACTCATATAAGTTGAACATAAACACACAACAGCAATAGTATTTATGATGAAAGCAAATGATGAAAGCAAAAGCAGGTAAATGAACAAAGGTTATGACCATCACATCCTGCAATCCCTACTTATTCAGTAGCATCAAACCTATAATTCTAATAATGGATGCTTGCTTTCGTAACGAATAAAAAATCTTGCAAAGAATCCTTACATCAGTAAGATCCAAGCATTCAAAACCATCACTATCTTCATATACAATTTTACAAAATTTCTAATTTACATTGTATAAAGACAGAACAGGGAAAATGGCAAAACAAAAAATGGACATCATAAAGGAACTGTTAATAGTCTGTGAGTAATGCAGCATATTCAAGTGATACAGATTCTACTACTTCCTGGTGTTAAGTGACTTGGTAGCTTTTGAAGCCAGAGCTATGGCCTTGGCACTTGTATTTCCCATCATCCGCTCTCTCTCCGCACGCTGCTGATGTAGCCTTGCATTCTTTGCCCGTTTTGGTGCCAGCCGTGTGTCTCTTTCTATGTAGGCGAGTCTAAATCTTTCGGCAATGGGCAATTTATTCAGGTTCACAAGTGATGGAGACGTGATTTTTAGTAAACCGGCATACTGCCCACCTTTGGGGATCGACATCCTTGACAAAGGGATCATCCAATGTGATGATATATGGGAATGTTTCCCCGGGAATTTCGAATCCTCTGAATCTAAAGGTGATGGCTTCGGATTTACTACTATATGTGGGCACTCACTCGATAACATCTCCAAGGAATCTTTATCGATGTTTGGCTGCAAAACAGAGTGACTGAGTTAAAAAGAAAGGAAAACATCACAGAGGAAGGCACAAAAAAAGTGAAAGACTTCACACGTATTTGATCAACAATTTCATCGTATCATATGATAGTCAAAATTTGTTATTTTCCTATGAGTTTTCAGTAGGAAAGTATTCGAAGTCACTTAATCCAATACCATACCGATGATAACCTCATGTAAAATATATAACAAATCTACATACCCATACAAACCAGCGCAATGACTGTGCACCAACACCAATCTCTGTGGTATCAAGTTCCTCCTCGGACTCTTCCTCCACATCATTTAGCTTTGGTTTCAATATACTCAAGCATGTGCGTGCTGTGTGGTTGCTCCTTGGGCTCCGTCTGCAACATTAAATTTGGTTCATTACCTGCTGTAAGGTTTATATCGTAATCAAAACTTAATATCAAAACCAACAAAATCCACGTAAGAGCTTAAGAATCACTCACAGTAGATGATAACATAGAAAGTTCAAGGATTAGAAAACTAATTCATTTGATTAAGAAGTCTCGTTTTCACATTTTATGGAAATATAACAAAGTTAGGAAGCACAATATAGCATTAAAGCTGAAGTACAGCGAATGAAAGTTCATTAAATAATTTCTTAACTTTCAGAACATGCCAAATACTTAGTTTTCGATTCTTAACGAACTCTCTCAAATTGATCTCTTTTCTATATAATGCAATGCCAAATCCATAATGTCAAGTAATGTTATACCACTAAACCATGTAGATAGATATCCGGAAGCAAGATGACTGAGAGTGAAAAAGGACTAAAATTTTTTATGTTAAAGCATATGCACTGTCAGTATGGGAATCAAAGGCAGCTGCATTTCCAAGAGCTCATAATAAGAATCCAAAATGTTTATTAAGTTCTGGGGCGAAACAGTACCCGCATCTCAATGTCTCCAAGGACTGGCAGTGCTGCACAAGTTCAGAAACGCCAGTAACAGTAATTTTGTCACATCGGCTGCACTAAAACTGTGTCAATACAGCTGAGGATTTCCCAAAATGGAAGTTTCTTAGAAAAGTAATGCAGTTAACAAATACTATAAGCAAAGTAACTGACTGACAACAATTAAGAAAGAAAATAAAATAGATATCAATCATCAATTAGTTCTTGTGGAACTTCAACAATGCAAAACGATCATGAAGTATACATGAAAAGATTTTAGGAGTACGGTCATTTGGGATCCACTAATTTATATTAGTCATTGATCAAACAATGTGATAAAAGCTCCTATTTCTCTTCATACAGATAGCCAATGATATCCTCACTAACCTTTTCTTTTCAGAAAGTAAAAAAATTTTTCAGCTCAAAGGAATGATTGAAACAGAGAAAATAGAAAATTAGTTTATCCAATTTGTATCATCAGTCCATTTGTTGGCATAACAATCACTTCTGTTATATGTCTGATGGTCCATTGTATAGTGAGACATATGATTAGTACTTAACCAATTAGTTTAGCTTAGCTGTTTCATAGTGCTACAACATTGTAATATTAATACTACAACATTGTGAGATACTGCAATACTAATATCATACCTTATTGTTTGCACATTCTAAAATCAGTCAAGTAAACAATTAGTTTGGCTTAATCATAAAAGCAAAGTTGTTGGCAGATTTATAAAAGTAATTAATTTGTATAAAAATAGAAGTGTTCTGTTGATTCTTTGAAAGCAGAGTTCAGCTCTTTGTTACTTCATTATCCCAACAGATTCTATTACCCTTGGATTGAAAAAAGTGAACGAATTCAAAATTGATAATAACTTTTAGATTGAGTGAAAATTGATGAATAGATATCAAGTTATTCTAGCCTAACTCCCCACAAACCTATGTTTTTTGTTGTTTAGATATATTTATAAAATAAGTTCCTACAAATTTTGAAGAGTATACAAACAATTTCCATAAACTAAACAAAATTAGAAAACGTTGCATAATTTTCCTGCAAACACTCTAATGTGTAAGGTCCATTTTGAGTATTGACTAATGAAAGAAACAACTTGGTAGAAAAATCAAAACTCCAATAATTTTAAACTTTCATTGGCTTAAAGTCTTCGCTACCTATTCATTGGCTTAAATTTTTGGCATGGTAATGACTTCGAATTATTGGTACAAAGTTATTGTAGCAAAGTGTTGATAATAACAAGAGCAGTCCTTAACAGTATTAACTAATGAAATCTATTGATTCTGAAATAATATTCCAATAACTTAGCTACTTTTTTAAATCAAATTATTTAAATCTTGTTAGAATTAGATGAGGAGAGATACATCAATATGGGACACATTTGATCTACTCAAATCATGTCATGTGATACATGTAACCATTTATTTTACATAATGTTATACATATGCACCAAGGGGTCATTGAAATTTTTTTTTTTTTGGGTCTCAAATGGATGCCGAAGATGAGTTTATATGCATTGAGATACAAAAACAAATGGATACTGTCCAGGAAGGAGCTGGACAAATAAATTATGCAAATCATTCTTGGACTTTTACTTGCATTAATTTATATACAATAAATTTTCACAAACAATCAAAACTTCAAAATTATCTGCTTAATTGACTTTAAAAGTCTTTTCAATTTAGTTGGTAGCCAAAGTAAGGCCTATAGCAATTAAACATTATTGAAATTTTGATATAAAACAACGATTGATCAAATGAATTAATTGCCTATCACTTTCATTGACTTTATAAATCTTTTCAAATTAGTTGGTAGCCAAAGTAAGGCCTATAGCAATTAAACATTATTGAAATTTTGATATAAAACAATGATTGATCAAACGTAATTGCCTATCACTTTCATTGACTTTATAAATCTTTTCAAATTAGTTGGTAGCCAAAGTGAGGCCTGTAGCAATTACACATTATTGAAATTTCGATACAAAACAACGATTGATCAAAAAAATTAATTTCCTACCACTTTCTTTGAGAAAAATTGCGCCTCATTTTTAAAAGTTCAAACTGTACAAAATAATTTACTCAGAGGATGTCAAGCAATACTGAATATTTTTTTTTTCTATGGTGGGAAAGGGGGGTTAAATTTACCTTATATTTTAAGATAAAGATGAGATTTGAACTCTTAACTTCCTATAATTAAAGTAAGTGTTTTAACATTTATACTAAAGAGTGGTGTACAAGGTAGAAGATTGAATATTCTTGTTCTTTCTAATTGGGAAAATTATTGGCCTACATGATTAACACAAAAATTTAAGTAAAATGTTTTACCATAACAAAAAATTATATCCTTGTGAAGATTCTTCAAGTATCTTGAATAATTAAATTGAAAAATTTGAGAAAAAGTTTAATTATGTTTTATATCATGAAAAGATGAAATTATTCAAGAAACTAGAGAACTTGATTTTTGAATGGCAAATTTACTTCAATCAATCCAATTTTAATTTTTAATCATTTTTAGTTGAGCTTTAATGCATGGCTTCAATATTTTAAGGCTACTCAAATCAAAATTTGAGTAAAAGCTCCTACAAAGGATTGCACTCAAATTTAAGTGCCCAATTTTAATTTCAACTTTAATTTGGATTCATTTTCGGTTATAATGTTATCAATATTGCAGCATAATCCAAGTTTATGGCCATTGCAGGACTTGAGACAATCACGACCATTACTCTTGCGACAATCTTTTTCCTACATTAATCAAAATTCACAAAATTGAGATCTTGTCATATGGGACCTCACTTTCCATCATGGCTTCATTTACAAAAGAGTTTATATGATTTAGACATTCCCGCTAATGGAATTTCTAATGCCATTCCCAATTGGTTTTGGAAATCACTCACTTAGTTTGTCAACTTAAATATCTTCCTGAACCAAATCCATCAAAAGATTCCAAATCTGACCAATGCTGGTAAAATTGAGATATTTGACTTGAGTTCAAGCAAATTCTTTGGTCCATTACCTCAAATATCCTTTGATATGTGTTGGCTGGTGAATCTTTCTAGTAATGCTTTTTCTGGATCCGTTCTCCCGTTTTTGTGTTATGGAATGAATAAGTCAATGTTCACACGAATCCTTAACCTTGAAAATAATTCTTTGTCCGGAGAACTACCAGACTGTGGTTGGATCACTTGGCAAAATTTACGATTCTTAAGTTTAGGTAACAATAAATTTTTTGGTAAACTCCCTACCTCCATGGGAAATTTAACGTCTCTTTCTTCACTGATCCTTCGCAACAATAATCTCTCTGGAGTAATACCAGTTGTGTCATGCGAAAACTATACAAGTTTAGAGGTATTGGATGCTTCTAAAAATCAGTTTATTGGAAATGTTCTCACATGGATCGGGGAACGATTTCCAAGACTGAAGATTCTCAAGTTCCGCTCAAATAACTTGCATGGTTTTCTACCAGCAGAACTTTATCGTCTATCATCTCTACATGTCTTGGACCTTGCTGATAACCATCTCTTTGGTAATATACCAAGTTGTATCAATAACTTGAGTGCTATGGTGATTGTGGATCATTCTGATGACTACGATATTTGGTATATCAAAGGAGAAAAGAACTTAGGTGAACATTCTTTGCTCATGAGGAAAGGGATCGCATATGAGTATTCCACCATTCTTAATTTGGTAAGAGCCATAGACCTTTCCAACAACAATTTGTCAGCAGATATTCCAAAAGAAATAACAAGTCTGAGAGTGTTATGGTGGTTGAACCTCTCACATAACTCATTAACCGGAAGAATTCCTGAGACTATAGGTGCTATGGTAGATATAAACTCCATTGATTTTTCTGCAAACCAACTTTGTGATGAAATCCCGTCGAGTATATCAAACTTGACATTTCTGAGCTACTTGAACTTATCCAAGAATAAGTTGGCTGGAAGAATTCCTTCGGGCACTCAATTGCAGGGCTTTGATCCATCCTATTTTACTGGCAATGATCTCCATGGATGTCCACTTCCTAAAGATTGTAACGTGTCTGTTCAAACACCAAGCCACCAAAGTGGTCGAGGAAAAGATGGTAATAAACATGAAGTGGATTGGCTTTACAAACATGAAGTGGATTGGTTTTACATGAGCTTGGTCCTTGGATTTGTGGTGGGTTTCTGGGGCTTCGTAGGTCCTTTGATTATCAACAGAAGATGGAGGTGTATATACTGTGGTTTCCTGGATAGTCTTGGAGACAAAATTCACCTCATTGTAAAAAAGTGTTGATAGTGTTTTTCTTTTTCCTATTTTCTGTAATCTTACTTTTATTGAAGTGTGTACATTAAATGAGATGGTTTGTACATTAAATGGGATGGTTTCTTTTTCATCAACTATTTTTGCATCGGGAGACTATATAACTTTTGGGGTCACTACTAATTACAAAACAATAAATTAATTATGAATTGTTTGTACGGTAAACCAAATTTAAGGTATATGTACCTTAATCTTGCATCTATCAATAAATTTGTAACTATTGACTAGATATCTTTATAACACAGCAGTGAAACTCTTTCCATTTGGTACAACATAACATTCTACTATAACATGCTAAGAGAAGAGTAACAACTTTATTTGTTCTTCGATACGTCAATTACTTCACTCTTAAAGAACTTTATGAAATAAGATGTGTCTTCTTTTTATGATTGTCCGATCATAATTCCTATCATTTGTATTCCTCAAAATTGACATGCCCCGTAACTTAGCATGCTCCACAACTTCTGAAAGTTCACAAAAACTTATCGATCAAGAAATATAAAAATCTAAGCAGTCATGCGCAGTAAGATCACGAAGAAAACTGAAGACTAGGTGAGATTTTTTTATGTTTACTTTTAGCGTGTTTCTTGAGGTATTGATAGTTCTTGTGAATGAATAATAACCTTTTGCCCAACCACTCCAATTTGACAAACCCCACAGCGCAACGTAAAGTTGGCGGTGTTAATATAGCTCCTTTTCCAAAAAGGTGACAAGACAATCAAACATCATGATACAAGACTAGTTGATATTAACATTCCATGATTCAAATTTAACGGATAACAACAAATATCTTATGATCATGTGGACGATAAAATTTCCAGCCTCTACACTGAAACAAAGATTGTGTTGCATACTGTTTGATTTACGGACCAAGACTTTTACATAGTTTACTTGTACAGTGCCCTGCAACCCCAGACCAGAACCTACCTTTGCTGGTCCTTAACAAGGTTAAGTGCAAGCCCTTCAGCTGGCACTGTAGTCCTATCTGACCGTGCAACAAATATAGTTTGATCAAACTCCTCTGGAGCATCATCGAACGGAGACATCTGTAGATGCACCAGAATACAAACAGCCACATATGGTGAACAAACGTATTGTCATCAAATCCTGCAATCCCAACTTATTGAGTAGCACTAGCACCAAACCTATAATTCTAATAAAGGATGCCAGCTCTGAATTCTAATCTGCTTCGCTCAAGGTTCCTTGCTTTCATAACCGATAGAAATCTTACAAAGAATCCTTGGTAGCTTTTGAAGCCAGAGCTATGGCCTTGGCACTTGTATTTCCCATCATCCACTCTCTCTCTGTACGCTGCTGATGTTGCCTTGCATTCTTTACTCGTTTTGGTGCCAGCCATGTGTCTCTTTCTACGTAGGCAAGTCTAAATCTTTCAGCAATATATGGGCAATCCGTTTGGGTTCACAAGTGATGGAGACGTGGTTTTTGTAGTAAACCCACATACTGCCCACGTTTGGGGATCGACATCCTTGTCAAAGAGATCATCCAATGTGATATATGGGAATGCTTCCCTGAGAACATCTGGTAGGAAAAAGGAACTAAGTTCAGTTGACTTCCGACCTCTGGTTTTAACTTGGTGTGAATTTCTAATTTGTACTTGACATCGTAATGTCTCAGGTTAAGCCATGGATTAAAACAAGCCTTGCACCTGGTTCTGGTGTCGTTACGAAGTACTTACAGCAGAGGTATGTCTTTAATGTTCAGTTAGTCAATTGTCGTTCTTCTATATTTAAGTTACACTTCGTTCTTGTTTTGGTCTCTGTAGTGGCCTGCCAAAGTACTTGAATCAACAAGGGCTTCATCTAGTCGGTTATGGCTGCACAACTTGCATTGGAAACTCTGGAGACCTTGATGAATCAGTTGCTAATGCCATTTCTGAAAGTGGTAGAATTTTGTTCTAAGTTTGTTATTTTGCATTAAAATTTATGTTTAATTGAAAAATCCTATCTTGTCTGCGCGTGAACGTCTAAGCCATTTGCATTAGTTTGTGTTGCCAGTTTATGAGTTGCTACTTTTGCATTTGAAGCTAATATGTCTCTGCTATTGCTGCACTTGGTACTTTCACAGATATTATTGCGGCAGCTGTGCTTTCTGGTAATAGAAACTTTGAAGGGCGTGTACATCCTTTGACTAGAGCTAACTATCTTGCTTCGCCTCCATTGGTTGTTGCTTGTGCCCTTGCTGGTATGGTATTGTTAGCAAGTGAGATTTTTCTAGAAACTCTTTTGTTGAAATGTTCTGTTGTCATTTTCTGCTGTCATTTTGCTTAATTTAAGGAAGTTTAGTTGTAAGGGAATGGTGATCCTTATTTGTAAAATATTTTTGAGTAAACAATGATGTAGTAGTTGGAGTAGGTATGACACTCCAGAAAGCTGTAACCATGCCACTATATATATGTAATGTATGACTGAAAAGATGGAATGTAGAACATATTTTTTACTAAAAAACTATCAGGTATGTATATAACATATACTTTGGTGGTAACGGTAACATGTCTTAATGCGGCATTCTCTACAAACTGGTCTAGTTACCATCCTAAATTTCTTATAGACTTGCTGCAATATATATGCTGCGATGCTAAGTATCACAAATGTGGATCGGGAAAATTTGTGTGTGTATATATATATATATAAAATTCAGAACTGCAAGTTGAAGTTATTCTACTAATGAACCTTTATTTACATAAATGACACAGATTTATGGCCTAGCAATGAAGAAATTGCACAGGTAAACTATAGATACTCTCAAAGAAAAGTACTTTGTTGAAGTCAGCATTGTCTAATTATTTGGCCTTAATATGGAATCTAGTGTCTTGCCGGATATTTTCAAGGGCACTTACGAATCTATCACAGAGGGCAATCCTATGTGGAATGAACTCTCTGTTCCCACTTCGACTCTTTACTCTTGGGATCCAAACTCAAGCTACATTCATGAACCCCCGTATTTCAAGGACATGTCCATGGAGCCACCAGGTCCTTTTGGAGTCAACGATGCCTATTACTTGCTCAATTTTGGTGACAGTATAACTACTGATCATATCTCTCCGGCTGGAAGTATCTATAAGGATAGCCGCACTGCGAAGTATCTGCTTGAGCGTGGGGTCGACCACAAAGACTTTTAACTCCTACGGTAGCCGTAGGGGCAATAACAAAGTGATGGCAAGAGGCACCTTTGCGAATATTCGCCTGGTCAACAAGCCCTCGAATGGAGAAGTTGGCCCAAAACAATTCATATCCCAACTGGAGTTAAGCTTTATGTCTTTAATACAGCCATGGTGAGTACTATCAGAGCAATGCCGGACATCGAATTAGTTGCTTTGTTATTTACAAGAGGTACATTACTGTAGGAAGTTTCTGGTACGTATGTATTCAAAAAGAAGAAGAATATAGAAATTGTAAAAGGGAACTGTTTTTTCATTACAGTAAAAACATATTTATAATGATACAAAAAGTTTGAATCAATACCAAATTTCCATAATTTAAGGAAATCTGTTTCCTTGTTTAAAGCTAAAATTAAGTTCATAATAATCTAGTGCATAGCTTTGTATCATGACTGTTTGATCATAAACAACAATCTTCATCAATTGCTTAGTAATGTCAAATCATATTATTTGCAGAGGTACAAATATGCAGATTATGATACTATTGTCCTGGCTGGAGCAGAGTATGGAAGTGGCAGCTCTCGAGATTGGGCTGCCAAGAGCCCAAAGCTTTTGGTGAGTTTTCATATTCCCTCAACCGCTCACTTCCCTTGGTGGATAAATTTTGCTACTCTTTGTTTTTTACGTTATGATTGTATCAATTTGTCAGGGAGTGAAAGCAGTGATTGCCAAGAGCTTTGAGAGAATTCACCGAAGTAACCTTGTTGGTATGGGAATTATTCCTCTTTGTTTCAAAGCCGGTGAGGATGCAGACACAGTAGGATTAACAGGTCAGAAGCGCTGCACAATTGACCTACCAAATACAGTCAGTTGGATAAGGCCTGGCCAAGACGTAACTGTTACAAGACACCGGAAAATCCTTCGCATGCACAGTACGCTTTAATACAGAGGTATTTTTCACACTTTTCTCTCTATTAAATCATTACTCTTTAGTTTTTCCAAATTCTTAACGTAATTTGTCAATTGTCATATCAATCCGCAGGTGGAATTGGAATATTTCA
This sequence comes from Litchi chinensis, assembly GCA_019925255.1. Lineage (NCBI taxonomy): Eukaryota > Viridiplantae > Streptophyta > Magnoliopsida > Sapindales > Sapindaceae > Litchi > Litchi chinensis. The sequence goes on from CM034462.1 coordinate 38,646,687, forward strand.
ACCATGGAGGCATTCTTCCATTTGTTGTCCGCAATCTCAGCAAACAGTAAATAGTTTTGAGTTTTGGATTCAGCGGCTCCTTCCTCGCACCATGCAAAACCATCTAGTTAATCAGGTGAGGTTTATAATAAGAACAAGATTAAAAGTACATTGCTTTTGTGTAGTTTTCGTCGAAATGGAATGTTGAGTTGATTCTAGTTCGTCCAACAGTGTGTAAATTTTCAATGGACCTATTTTGAAATCGATCCTTTTCATTTTTGAAGCTTGCTGGCTATATATATCTTACAGTGTTATTCAAATGGTGTTTAATTTATGGGTAGTAGTATTATCTTAATTTACTGTCTTGATTTAATAAATGAGCTAACAAATTATGTGTTCTCTATCACACTTCTCATTTATATTTATGAAATTATGAGTTTGATTTTTAACTTTGTAAATAAATTTACAAATTGTGGGAGATCTTTTAATTTGGAAGATCATTTATGTTATATCAAACTGATTTAAAGTATTATCAAAGCAAAGCAAATTGTTATGGTATCCATTCACATTCACATGTGTCTTCCAGAAAACATACCATATGTGGCATAGGTTTATAGTCGAACTTAAAATTATAAAAAATGGGTCCATAAAATTTGTTTTTCGCTCGAAAGATATTCGTTTGTGGATTTATCTATTTCCTATAGGTAAATATTTTATGTAGATTTAAAATTATTTGATGTGTAATTTTAGAATTGATTGAGGTTTTGTTTAGGGTTAATAAGTAAAAGATTTCTACTTTTGAGGTAAAAGTAAAATTTTCATTTTCACTTGGATTACATATGAACTCAAAGATTGTTTTGAATAGTGCATTTCAAATGATGTCGTAAATATCTCCATTTAATGTAGTTTGATAATAAAAAGTTTTCATTTTCAATTTAGCAAAAATTTTGGTTCAAATGATTACATAACAGGTTTAGAAAAATAATTATGGTAATTAAAATTATTACCTGAACTTATTTGTTCAAATTATGTAATATATTATTCTTTGAATCCTAAGAGATCATTTTGATCATTGATGGAAAGTATTAATTTAAGTTGATAATAATGTGAAATTGATACTGTTCGCCTTAAAAGAATTTTATGATATAGGATATATTGCTATAAAGTCTATATTGCAACTTAAGTTTTTTTCATACTTTTTAAAGAAATTAAAGTCTTTGTATCCATGGTTCGAACCTTTATTATAGTTCCTATGAGTCCTAGAACGCAACGTCTGTGCTAAGGCGGAAATCTTATCAAAACAAAATTTATCAATTGAAGATATTATGCTAGCAAATAAATCACTTTTTTAGGAACAAAGATACAACTAGAGAGATAAAATCCATGTTGATTCCTCTTTATTATTTTTTTTTTGAAAAATAAAAACTTATTCAAAATTTATTCCTAAATATTCACATGGTCCCTTATTATTCATATGGCTCCAAAAAATTTCTTCCTTTGCATTGACTTAAGTCTTCTGTAGATTCCAAGGCCACACAATGAAATCTAACAAAGTGATGATGAGGGAATGTTTACAACTCCAATCACAATCCAATAAATTAGATACTATTCCAAATTGGATTGCTCCTAGCCTACTAGACAAGTGGCATTTTGCTTGTAAAACTATGGCAATACGCATAGTTTAACACATGCCACCTTAATCAATTTTTGTTTAACACCATAAAATAATCACTTAGAGGTGCTTTATTAATTCCTTCGAAATGGAACTCTGATCCCTGTTTAATTTGGAAAAATATATATATTTTTTAATTTAGAAAACACATTATTCCCATAGATTCTATACTTTGCAATTCATGTAACTCCAAGGATTGATGAAAATCAAGGAGCAACAAAGACAAAATTATTTGGAAAGGTTTTGAAGTGGCAAGGTTTTTAACTAATTTCAACTTTTTCATTGACTTGAGGCTTCCTTAATTGGAAATAATCTTTCATAGAACTATCTTACAGCTTATGTGGTGAGATGAACCAATGGTAAAGATGAAAGCAAAAGAAAAAAACCAAAGAGAAATGTAAAAGAAAAAGAAATTTGTAGATTATATGGCTCATATTTATATATGTAACATGTGAGGTTAGTTGATAAAGCGAAGGGGACAAGTTGACAAGTTCGGACTCGAAGCAGATACAGATAAGTAAAGGGTGTGGGGGGCAGAGCCACCACGATACAATATTTGTAAGAGTATTTTCAGGATTAGGATTTTGATATAAATACTATTGTAATCCTATTGAAAACATAGTAGAAGCTTTTGAACCGTATGAAAGTAGACGTGGGTATGCACTGTCAAACCACTATAATTCTAGGTGTTTTCTCTTTTCTTCTTATTTTATTATTGTGTTTCTAGTGCCCAACAAAAATCATACTATTTTATTAATTCGTCTCACTAAATCAGTTTTGAGATAGTACCATATATGATTTTCTCACCTAAAGGATGGATAATTTCCAAATTCCAAGAATTGATGGAAAGAAGCAACAAAGACACTTAAAATTTCCAAAAGTCAATGGAAAGTCTTTAAACTATTTTCACCCTTTTCATTGACTTGGAGTCTTTGCTATATTCCAAGGCTACAATGGGACCTCTAGCAACTAAGTCTTTAAATTGATGCCACGTAATTGTTACGTCTTTTTCCAATCTTGGCTACATTCGAAGGCCACAATAGAACCTCCAGTAATTAATTATCTAGGAAATTAGGTACGTCTTTTCCAAATTTTCATATACTGCTACTAGATGGGTGATTTCCAAGTCATTAGAAAGTTTTTAAATTATTTTCACTTTTTCCATTGACTTGGAGTCTTCGCTATATTCCAAGACCGCAATGCATGGGACCTCTAGCAATTAAGTCTTTGAAATCTTGATGCATTGTAATTATTAGGGAAATTAGGTATATCATTTTCAAATTTTTATAGTACTACTATTGGATGGCTGATTTTGATTGGATAGTGAGATTCTTTGAATACTACACTAATTACAACTTTCTCATGCACATTTCTTCATTTTATAATTTTTAAATACAGAGTCCATTGCAATCAAACCAAAAGTGATCATTGTTGTTGCTGCCTTTCTTTTCTTTCAATTATTTTTCTTTGCAACCATCAACATTAGCTATTTAGCTTTTGCAATGGAAGCACTTATGTGGGTTGCATCCAAAGTGAGAGACGAGCATTTTTATGCTTTAAGTAGATACCATTTTCCAAAAGGAAGCATTTACATGTTCACCTTTAAGTTTCATATTAGCTCATACACTAAATCATTTCAAAAGAAAAAGAGGAATCCCATTTAAATTATGTAATAAATACATATAAAGAAATTCAAACAAAGGAACGTATTGTCTCTTAACTTGCTTCTGAAAAAGTTAGTGCTTGTGACTTTTCTGTGTGGAAAAAAATAAAAAAGTTGAAAAATAAAGTCTTTACTTTCTTCTAAAAAAGATAGTGCTAGTGGCTTTTCTGTGTGGAAAAAAATAAAAAAGTTGAAAAATAAAGTCTTGGTCTTCGTAAACTTGCTACACACTCCATATAACAAATAATGTTATGCATAATCTACAATTGACTAGACTAAACTTTAAATGATGGACAAATTTGATGTAAAAATTTTTTTGTATGATTTTGTTTATGTGTTAACTCAGATGTGTTTAGATTCGTTTCTAAATGGTGTTTTCGAAAAGTACTTTTAAAAATAAATATCAAATCTATTTTAAAAAGTAATGTTTTGAAAATTTAAACGTGTTTGTTAAGATTTGTTAAATGATGTTTTCAAAAAATAAAAATGCTTTATATATTTAGTATTTTTTTTTTAAATAAGTAACAAAAAAATAATGGTTTGTTATAAATGATTGTTTTGGAAATGGTGGAATATATATATATATATTTTAGTAATAAATGTTAAAATGTTGTTTTCCATGAATCTAAAAAATACATTTAAAAAAAAAAAAAGACCAAACACATTCACACTTTTTTTTTTTTTAAAAAACAAAAAAGTGAAAAAATCATTTTCAAAAGCAAACCAAACACAACCTTAATTATTATATATTACTATTTATAATCAAGTGTCGGTCTTCTCCTCTAGCCATATTCATATCATTAATTTTTTATTTTCCTACCCACTCTTTGAAGTTTTAAGTAGACTTTCATTCTCTAAACAAGCCTAATCAAGGTTAAAATAGGTTATTTGGGGCTTAGGCCAAAATTTTAAAACTCAGTTAAATTCAACATAAAAATAAAAAATAAAAAATATTAAATTTATTTTGTTCTTTACAAATATTTTTGAGAGAAAAAAACAATGGACCAAATTTTGTATTATGAATTTTTAATAATAGTTTTTCTACACATAATATTGCAAAAAATTGATATCACCATTTATATTTTTATTAGACCTTTCTACTATAAAAACTAGTAGCAAACAAGAAAGTAATGAACTTTGTCATACATAAAGTCAAAACATAATAATAAAGCAAGAGATATACAATATTTTGTTTTTTATTATTATTTATGCAATCTTTAAGCAGTATATCTCACTCATTCTCTCTCTCTTTTTAATGCAGTATTTGTTCATAAAAACAATCTTTTTTTTTGGAGAGTTTGGTAACTATATGAAAATGTTGTCAAAACTGTATGCCAGTATGTTTAAGTAGTTCCACAAAATCTTTAAGCAGTATGAAAATATTTAACTATTTTGGAGCAAAGATACAAATAAATTTTTTGATTTTGTTTTTCTGATTGTACATGTTGTTTCAATACAGATACTTATTTGTTTCGAAGAGAAAATATAGCTTTCTGTTATTTTCATTTCACTTAGCAGTATATATTAACACTCAAAGTGTCAGAATTTTCTCCTTAATTGACACAAAAAGTCTTTTTAATGAGTTGGGAGCTAAATTGATGTCTGAAGCAAGTATTGAAATTTTTATACAAGACCAATCCATCTAGGAATCAATTTCTTGCAACTTTCATGGAGAAAAATGGAGGATCCTATTGTTTGGGATATATAAAACAATCGATTATGAAATTTTTAACGTAATTTGTCAATTGTCATATCAATCCACGGGTAGAATTGGAATATTTTAACCATGGTTCAAATCGTTATTATAGTTCCTATGAGTCCTAGATTGCAATGTCTGTGCTAAGACGGAAATCTTATAAAAAAAAAAAAAAATTATCAATTGAAGATATTATGCTAGCAAATAAATCACTTTTATTAGGAACAAAGATAAAACTGGAGAGATAAAATTCATGTCGATTCCTCTTTTTTTTTTTTTTTTGAAAAATAAAAACTTATTCAAAATTTATTTCTGAATATTCATATGGTTCCTTAATATTCATGTGGCTCCAAAAAATTTCTTCCTTTGCATTGACTTAAGTCTTCAGTAGATTCCAATGCCACATAGTGAAATCTAACAAAGTGATAATAAGCGAATGTTTATGACTCCAATCATAACCCAATAAATTAGATATTATTCCAAACTGGACTGCTCCTAGCCTTCTAGATAGGTGGCATTTTGCTTGTAAAACTATGGCAATACACATAGTTTAACACATGCCACCTTAGTCAATTTTTGTTTAACACCATAAAATAATCATATCGAGGAGCTTTATTAATTCTTTCAAAACAAACTTCTGATCCCTGTTTAATTTGGAAAAAAATATATTTTTTAATTTAGAAAACACATTATTCCCATAGATTTCTATACTTTGCAATTCATGTAATTCCAAGGATTGATGAAAATTAAGGAGCAACAAAGAAAAAATTATTTGGAAAGGTTTTGAAGCAACAAGGTTTTTAACTAATTTCAACTTTTTCATTGACTTAAGGCTTCCCTAATTGAAAATAATCTTTTATAAAACTATTTTATAGTTTATGTGGTGAGACGAACTAATGGAAAAAGGTGAGAGCAAAAGAAAAAAACCAAAGAGAAATGTAAGAGAAAAAGAAATTATAGATTATACGGCCCATATTTATCTGTGTAACATGTGAGGTTAGTTGATAGAGCGAAAAGGACAGACTGACAGGTTTAGACTCAAAGCGAATACAGATAAGTAAAGGGTGTGGGGCGAAAGAGCCCCCACGGTACAATATTTGTAAGAGTATTTTCCGGAATGTAACCCTATTAAAAATATAGTAGAAACTTTTGAGTCGTATGGAAGTAAACGTAGACATACACTGTCAAACCACTATAATTCTCTGTGTTTTTTCTTTTCTTCTTATTTGATTATTGCATTTCCATTTCACAACAAAAATCACACTACTTTATTAATCCGTCTTACTATATCAGTCGTGAGATAATACCATAGATGATTTTCTCACCTAATGGATGGATAATTTCCAAATTCCAAGAATTGATAGAAAGAAGCAACAAAGACACTTAAAATTTCCAAAAGTTATTGGAAAGTTTTTAAATTATTTTCACCTTTTTCATTGACTTGGAGTTTTTGCTATATTCTTAGGCCGTAAAGGGACCTCTAGTAGTTAAGCCTTTGAATTGATGCAACGTAATTGTTAAGTATTTTTCCATTGACTTGAGTCATGGCTATATTCCAAGGCCACAATGAAACCCCCAACAATTGATTATCTGGGAAATTAGGTACGTTTTTTCCAAATTTTCATATACTGCTACTAGATGGGTGAATTCCAAGTCATTAGAAAGTTTTTAAATTGTTTTCACTTTTTCCATTGACTTAGAGTCTTCGCTATATTCCAAGATCGCAATGCATGAGACCTCTAGCAATTAAGTCTTTGAAATCTTGATGCATTGTAATTATCAGGGAAATTAGGTATATCATTTTCAAATTTTTATAGTACTACTATTGGATGGGTGATTTTGATTGGATAGTGAGATTCTGTGAATACTACACTAATTACAACTTTCTCATGCACATTTCTTCATTTTATAATTTTTAAATACAGAGTCCATTGCAATCAAACCAAACGTGATCATTGTTGTTGCTGCCTTTCTTTTCTTTCAATTATTTTTCTTTGCAACCATCAACATTAGCTATTTAGCTTTTGCAGTGGAAGCACTTATGTGGGTTGCATCCAAAGTGAGAGATGAGAATTTTTATGCTTCAAGCGGATACCATTTTCCAAAAGGAAGCATTTACATGTTCACCTTTAAGTTTCAAATTAACTCATACAGTAAATCATTTAAAAAAAAAAAGGAGGAATCCCATATAAATTATGTAATAAATACATATAAAGAAATTCAAACAAAGAAACTTATTGTCTCTTAACCTGTTTCCGAAAAAGATGGTGCTTGTGGCTTTGTCGTGTGGAAAAAAATAAAAAAGTAGAAAAATAAAGTCTTAACTTTCTTCTAAAAAAGATAGTACTGGCGGCCTCTCCATGTGGAAAAAATAAAAAAAGTAGAAAAATAAAGTCTTGGTCTCCATAAACTTGCTGCATAGTCCATATAACAAATAATGTTATGCATAATCTACAATTGACTAGACTAAACTTGAAATGATGGACAAATTTGATGTAAAAATTTTATTGTATGATTTTGTTTATGTGTTAACTTAGGTGTGTTTAGATTTGTTTCTAAAATGGTGTTTTCGAAAAGTTCTTTTAAAAATGAATATTATATCTATTTTAAAAAGTAATGTTTTGAAAATTTAAACGTGTTTGTTAAGATTTGTTAAATGATGTTTTCAAAAATGAAAATGATGTATATATATTTAGTATTATTTTTTAAAATAAGTAACAAAAAAATAATGGTTTGTTATAAATGATTGTTTTGGAAATGGTGGTATACATATATATATTTTTAGTAATAAATGTTAAAATGTTGTTTTCCATGAATCTAAAAAATACATTTAAAAAAAAAAAAATCAAACAAAACACATTCACATTTTTTTTAAAAAAAGTGAAAAATCATTTTCAAAAGTGAACCAAACACAATCTTAATTATTCTATATTACTATTTATAATCAAGTGTCGGTCTTCTCCTCTAGCCATATTCATATTATTAATTTTTTTTTTCCTATCCACTCTTTGAAGTTTTAAGTAGACTTTCATTCTCCAAACAAGCCTAATCAAGGTTAAAATAGGTTACTTGGGGCTTCGGCCAAAATTTTAAAACTTAGTTATATTCAACATAAAAAAAAAAAAAAATTATTAAATTTATTTTGTTCTTTACAAATATTTTTGAGAGAAAAAAACAATGGACCAAATTTCGTATTATGAATTTTTAATAACAATTTTTCTACGCATAATTTAGCAAAAAATTGATATCACCATTTATATTTTTATAATTTTAGTAGCAAACAAGAAAGTAATGAACTTTGTCATACATAAAGTCAAAACATAATAATAAAACAAGAGATATACAATATTTATTATTATTATTATTTATGCAATCTTTAAGCAGTATATCTCACACTCTCTCTCTTTTTTTAATATAGTATTTGTTCATAAAAACAATCAATTTTTTTTTTTGTTTTTTTTTTATTTTTGGAGAGTTTGGTAACTATATGAAAATGTTGTCAAAATTGTATTCTGGTATGTTTAAGTAGTTTCCACAAAATTTTTAAGCAGTATGAAAATGTTTAACTATTATCGAGCAAAGATACAAATAAATTTTTTGGTTTTATTTTTCTGATTGTACATGTTGTTTCAATACAAATACTTATTTGTTTCAAAGACAAGTACAATTTTTTGTTATTTTCATTTCACTTAGCAGTATTATCAATTAAAGTGTCAGAATTTTCTCTTTAATTGACACAATAAGTCTTTTTAATTAGTTTGGAGCTAAAGTGATGTCTGAAGCAAGTATTGACATTTTTATACAAGACCAATCCATCCAAGAATCAATTTCTTGCAACTTTCATGGAGAAAAACTGAGGATCCTATTGTTCAGGCTATACAAAACAATCGACGATGAAATTTTTTATGCAACACTGCGATTTTGAAGGAAATTTCCTATAACTCTAGGAAGAAATAAATGGATATTTTACTTTTGCTTTTTATCATTTTGCTTGTGTAACAAAAATAAGGAGTCCATCAATTTATTATTTATTTTATTTGTTACTTTTTAAAACTGTATGATAGCATGACATTAACCTAAACCATAATAGTTGGCATTGACTCGAAGTCTTTAGAATTCCAAGGCCACAATGGGACCTACAGCAATTATGTCTTTGGAATTAGTGACCTACTTTCCAAATTTCAAGCGTACTAGATGGGTGATTTCTATAATTGATAGTGAGATCAATTGATATCCATTGAGAGAAAAGCATAGAGATTTATTGATAGTGACTCAAGCTGCATTTTTTTTTTCAATTGAGGACATCAAAACATTAACCAGTTTCTTAGTTTTTTAAATTGTATATTTTGTTTCAATTCAAATATTCTGTTTCAGAATTAAAAAAAAAAAAAAAAAAACTTCAGCTCTCCTTAATTGACTTAAAACGTCTTTGCATAGTTGGGAGCCAAAGTGAGGTCTGTAGCAAGTAAACATCATTGAAATTTTGATTAAAAAACGATCAAGGAAATTAATTGCCTGTAGCTTTCATAAAGAAAAATTGAGATTCCTATTCATTTAAATTTTGATGCAACAAAGTGACTATCACGGAAATTTCTTGAAAATCTAGGAATAAATGCAAGTCTTTATTTTTGCTTTTTTGACTTTTGCTTGTATAATTAAAATAAGGAGTCCATCAATTTATTTATTTACTTTAATTGTTACTTTTTAAAATTAATTATCTTTCTTGAATAATAGCATTGTTACAACCAAATTATCCATATATACTATTTGAAAATGTTATTTAAACGGTGTGATAGGCATGATATTAAACAAAAGCAATCATCCATTTTGAAATTTCAAGAAACAATATGTACTGTATGATTCTCCTTGCATGTAATTTAATAAAATTGATTCATATTTGATAAAAGTGATTTTGTTTCCTTGACTTGAGGCAAGTGTGTCCATTACTTCATGGAAATCCTTGTCTTGCTTTTATCAAAATTCAATTGATGTGGTAGAGATTATTTTATATGTCTTAATTAATGAAAGTATTAACTCATGTAAAATATATAACAAATCCAATACCATACCTATGCGGTTTGATTGTACAAATTTCACACCACTATATTAACTCATGTAACATATATAACAAATCTACATACCTATACAAACCTGTGCAATGACTGTGCACCAACACCAATCTCTGTGGTATCAAGTTCCTCCCAGGACTCTCCCTCCCCATCATTCAGCTTTGGTTTCAATATACCCAAGCATGTGCGTGCTGTGTGGTTGCTCATTGGGCTCCCTCTGCAACATTAAATTTGGTTCATTACCAGTTGTAAGGTTTATATCCTAGTCAAAACTTAATATCATAACCAACAAAATCCACATGAAAGCTTAAGTATCACTCACAGTAGACGATGACATAGAAAGTTCAAGGATTAGAAAACTAAAAATCATACGTTTGATCAAGAAGTGTCGTTTTCACATCTTATGGAAATATAACAAAGTTAGGAAGCGCAAACTAGCATTAAAACTGAAGTACAGCAAATGAGAGTTTGTTAAATAATTTCTTAACCTTCATAACATGCCGAGAGGGTATCATTACTTAGTTTTCAATTCTTAACGAACTCTCTCGAATTGATCTCTTTCCTATATAATGCAATGCCAAGTTCAGAATGTCAAGTAATGTTATACCACTAAAGCATGCATATAGATACCTGGAAGTAAGATGACTGAGAGTGAAAAATGACTAAAATTTTTTATGTTAAAGCATGTCCACTGTCACGTTCTATTTTTTATCATTTCAAATTGTTATAAAGTCTTAAGAGTTGTGGGAATCAAAGGCAGCTGCATATCCAAGAGCTCATAATTAGAATCCAAAATGTTTATTATGTTCTGGGGAGAAACAGTAATACTCATACCTTGTTCCCTGGCTAACATTGTTATATATATATATATAGACACACACCCATGTTCTCGTTGTTTAGTTATATTTATAAAATAAGTTTCTGCGATTTTTGAAGAATGTACAAACAATTTCCATACACTACATAAAATTTGAAAATGTTGCATAATTTTCCTGCTAAACACTCTAAATGTCTGAGGTCCAATAATTTTAAACTTTCTTTGGCTTAAAGTCTTCGGTAGGTATTCATTGGCTTACATTTTTGGCATGGTAATGACTTTGAATTGTTGGTACAAAGCTTTTGTATTTAAGTGTTTGATGATCATGAAAGCAGTCCTTAACAGTATTAACTAATGAAATCTATTGATTCTAAAATAATATTCCAACAACTTGGCTACTTTTTTAAATCAAATTATTTAAATCTTGTTAGATACATTAATATGGGACACATTTGATCTACTCAAATTGTGTCATGTTATATAGGAAACAATTTATCTTACATTATATATATGCATCAAGACTCATTGAAGTTTCTCTCCGAAATGAGTTGTCTCAAATGGATGCCTAGATGAGTTTATATGCATTGAGACACTAAAACAAATGGATACGGTCCAGGAAGGAGCTGGACAAATAAATTATGCAAATTATTCTTCGACTTTTACTTACATTAATCTATAAAAAATAAAAAATAAAAATAAAAATAAAAACCAAATGAATAATCAAAGCTTTAAAATTGTCTGCTTAATTGATTTTAAAAGTCCTTTTAATTTAATTGGTAGCAAAAGTGGGGTCTGTACCAATTCAACATTATTGAAATTTTAATACAAAATAGTTATTGGTTAAAGAAATTAATTTTCTAATACTTTCAAAATTGTCTACTTTATTAACTTTAAAAATCTTTTCAATTTAGTTGGTAGCCAAAGTGGAACTTGTAGCAATTCAACATTATTTAAATTTTGATATAAAACAGCAATTGATCAAAAAAGTTAATTTCCTACCACTTTTATTGAAAAAATCCCAAACTCCTTTTTAGAAGTCCAAACTACACAAAATAATTTATTTGGTGGATGTTAAAGCATTAGATTGAATATTTTTTTCCTTTCTAATTGGGAAAATTGTTGAACTACATTATTACACAAAAATTTTAGTAAAATGTTTTACAATAACCAAAAATTATATTCTTATGAAGATTCTTTAAGTATCTTGAATAATCAAATTAAAAAATTCAAGAATAAGTTTACTTATGTTTTATATCATAAAAAGATGAGGTTATTCAAAAAACTAGAGAATTTGATTTCTAGGTGGCAAATTTACTTCAATCACTCCAACTTTAATTTTCATTCATTTTCAGTGAAGCTTTAATGCATGCCTTCAATATTTTAAGGCTACGCAAATCAAAATTTGAGAAAAAAGCTGCTACAAAAGGATTGCTCTTAAATTTAAGTGCCTAATTTTAATTTCAAATTTAATTTTGAATCATCTTCAGTTATAATGCTGTCAATATTGCAGCATAATCCAAGTCCATGGCCATTGTAGGACTTCAGACAATCATGACTGTCGACGTCCGGAAACAGTCGACTCAGAGATTTAAAGGTTCAGACTGCGATCGAGGTAATCCAATGATGATAACTGTAATAAATGTGGTTTAAGGTTGGTATATCGTAATAAAGGTGGAGGAATGTTGGTTATGATAGATGAATAACGGTAATGAAACAATTAATACAGAAAGGAAGGGGAAAAATGAATGCAAACACAAGGATTTTTACGTGGTTCGACGAGTGTGCCTACGTTCACGAGTCATTCTGAATTAATTCCTGCAGACTGACGGTATACTAGTATTGTTAACTTGTTTTTACAATAAAAATTTCCCTTATTTATATGGAGGGGGAGATATGGTAGAGTATTATACAAGTTACAAATCATGATTAATTTTCAACTAATCTGACATTAGTCATGTTGCATTTATTGTTGTAGTAATAATTATTCTTGTCATGTACACGTCTGCATTAAATACATCAGGAAAAGTCTTCTCTTCATTAAATGCACAGCCGCCGTATTAAATGTTTTTTGGGAACTGTTGTGACGGTGCCAGCGCAAAATCGGGAGATTAGATGAGTCTGGTGGCTTGTTGCAGAAGGTATTCCTCTGGTGCGGCGATAGCGATCTGGCGACCTGTACAGGCTAAGGAAATGATGAGGCAAACTTCAGCTGGCTTGGATTGGAGAATGACCGAACGGACCTTAGTGCTATGCGAGCTAGCGAGCTCGTTACAGTGATCTGAAAGTTGGGCTTCTTGGGCTTCTTTGTACTGTACTTACCTCTTGGGCCTTTAGTGGCCCATTCACCAATGTCGAGAAAACAGGCATAATAATGACCATTAATATTGCGAAAATCTTTTTTCCTGCATTAATCAAAATTCAATGTACATGGTAGAGAATGTTTTACATGCCTTGATAAGTGAAGGAGATAAAATTAGTTCACTATCAAGCAAATTTCTATTAATTATTGAAACTAACACCCAACTATATTCAAATGGAAGACGTGATAAGATTTGCATATGCTCACATAAATATAATTTTTTTAATCAAACATTTTCAAGTCTTCTCCAGATTGTCACATTGAAATGCAATAACAACATAATGGCTTTGAATGTAAACAGAGTGATTATCAAAGAAATTTTCTGTAACTCAAGAGCCTAGTCATATTCCAATTAGCTAGCTATTTTTCAGAAACAGAATACAGCCTCCTTAATTGACTCGAAAAGTCTTTTGCATGGTTGGGAGCCAATTAAGTGAGGCCTGTAGTAGGTAAACATCATTGAAATTTTGATTAAAAAAAAATTACGACTTTGAATGCAAACAAAGTGATGATCAAAGAAATTTCTTGAAACTCAAGAGTTTGGTCATACTTTAATTAGCTAGCTATTTTTCCAAACTGAATACCTCCAAGTCCAAGTTTATTAGACAATGAGGAGTCAAGAAATTAGAACTTAACAGACACCGTTACTTTTTCTTTTTTGAAATTGTTCTTGTACAATTTGGGGTGAAGAACCATCAATTTTGTAAATGTTTTATTTTTAATTAATTTCTTTGAACAGTTGAATTACAGTTGATTAACTGATATTAACTATGTGAAAATGTTATTAAAACTGTATGCCAATACGTTTAAGTAGTTTAAGTCGTTTCCACAGAATCTGTTGCCAAATCAAAGTGATAAGACTGGAGGGTCTGCAAATATTAGACTGAGGGAATCTTGTCCTACATTTATCAAAGATGAGTATAGCATAAATACTCTGTTTAAAAAATAGAGGACAGATCTATCTTTTCATCATTTCACTAAACAGTATTAATAATCAAAGTGTCAGATTTTTTTTTTTTTTTTAATACAATAACTGTAACTGGGACAAATCCAGAGAGCAACCAGGACCATTGAACCGAGATATTATACTGTGGCACGGCCTGGGGGAACGACTCCCAAGTGGGAGAGAGCCACCCACACAAAGATGGAGAAGAGACTCACACAGGGGTGGGAGAACAACCCACACTGATGATGAGACAGAAATTATTAATATATTATATATTATATAAGATTATATATTATATTATTATATATATAGAGTGGGTAGGGGGGGGGCGGGTGTCGAACCACGCCTACACATGGCGTGGAGGTTGACTGGTGCCAACGGCACCAGCAACCATTCGACGTCATAATTTTCTCTTTGATTGACACAAAAAGTCTTTTTGATTAATTGAGAGCCAAAGTGAGGTTTATAGCAAGTATTTAAATTGTTATACTATGACTAATACGAGAATCAATTTCCTACAGCTATCATGGGGAAAAACTAAGGCTCTAGGTTCCAAGCTATGCAAAAACAATGGACTTTAAAATTTTTGATGCAACACAGTAATTATGAAGGAAATTGCCTGCAACTCTAGGAAGGAATAAATGGACATCTTTACTTTTACTTTTTGACATTTGTGCAACTAAAATAAGTAACCTATCAACTATTATTTGTTTTATTTATTACGCACAATATTAAACTAAATCATAATAGTTTTCTCTTTTTCATTGACTCGGAGTCTTTAGAATTCCGAGGCACCGTTGGATCTACAGCATTAAGTCTTTGGAATTAGCTACCTACTTTCCAAATTTTAAGCTGTTAGGTGGGTGATTTATAGAATTGACAGTGGGATTCGTTGAGATCTATTCAGAGAAAAGCATAGTACAGATCTATTGATACTAAGTCAAGCTTTTTTCTTTCTTTCTTTTTTTTTTTTTTTAATAATTTAATTGAGGATATCAAAAGTTAACTAATTTTAAGGTTTTTTAAATTGTATCTTTTTGTTCAATTCAAATACTGCGTGCGGAAACAGAGTATAGTTCTCCTTGATTGACTTAAAAAGTCTTTTGCACAGTTGGAAGACAAAGTGACGTCTGTAGCATGTCAACATCATTGAAATTTTGATTTTAAAAAAAAAAAAACAATCAAGGAAATTAATTTCCTGTAGCTTTCATAGAGAAAAACTAAAATTCCTATTCATTTAAATTTTGATGCAACAAAGTGATTGCCATGAAAATTTTCTACAACTCTAAGAATACAAGCGTCTCTATTTTTGCTTTTTTTGACTTTTGTTTGTATAATTAAAATAAGAAGTCCATCAATTTATTTATTACTTTAATTGTTATTTTTTAAAATTAATTATCTTCCTTGAATAATTGCATCACAACCAAACTATCCATATATACTATTTGAAAATGTTATTTAAACGGTGTGATACGTATAATATTAAACAAAAGCAATCATTCATTTTGAAATTTCAAGAAACAATATGTCTTGTATGATTCTCCTTGCACGCAATTTAATTAAATGAATACATATTTTACTCATAAGTAAAGACTGACACTGTAAATTATGCTTTTGAACTGAAAGTGAAAAGTAAGTAAATAAGAGATGCAATTGTATCTCTTCATCACTAGCTAGTTTCCACAAAATTCTTTAACAAAGCAAAGTTATATGGTTGGTGGAAATTTTTCTTACACGTCATCATCAGTTAAAGAAGTGAAAATTGTTCATCCCTTATCAATTAAACTGTACTATAGCATTTATCAATTAAAATCGTTCATTAGACTCCAAAAGTCAGGAGTTTGGATGAATTACGCTTAGGTTATGGAATTACTAAAACAAGTGTTTTGGAAAGATTTATATCGATATTTACTAGTATAATAGAAAAAAGGTGCTCTGTTTATTCTTTGAAAATAGATTTCTGCTTTCTGTTAATTTCATTGTCCAACAGATTCTACATGCCAAATCATGAAACTCCAAGGATTGATGGAAAAACGCCACAAAGATATAATTAATTTGGAAAGTTTTTGAAGTAGCAAAAGCTTTTGAATAATTTCCTCATTTCCATTAACTTGGATTCTTCTCCATATTCCAAGGCCACGGTGGGACCTAGAGTAATATGTCATTGAAACTTTGATACAAAGAAAATGCTAGGAAATTAGGTACCTACTTTCCAACTTCTAAGCTTACTAGATGGGTGATTTTGAATGGACATTATAAATACCACACTAGTGTGATAAGCTTCTCGCATCCACATTTTTCCTTCTTATTATTTCAAATACATAGTCCGTTACAATGAAAACAAACATGATCAGTGTTGTTTCTGCCTTTCTTTTCTTCCAGTTACTTTCCTTTGCAACCATCAACATTAGCTTCTGCGGTGGAAGCACTTATGTTGGTTGCATCCAAAGTGAGAGGGAAGCGCTTTTACGCTTCAAACAGGATCTCACGGATCCTTCCAACCGACTTGCTTCTTGGTTCGGGGATGGAGATTGTTGTAAATGGGCTGGGGTTGTCTGTGACAACTTCACAGGCCATGTCCTTCAACTTAGTCTTCGAAATCCTCATTTGGAATATTTCACTTCCATTGATTCCATGGGCAAATCTGATAAGGAACCTGGAGCAGAATATGAAGCTTATAATAGGTCAAAGCTAGGAGGTAAGATAAATCCATCTTTGCTTGATTTGAAGAATTTGATTCACTTGGACTTGAGCTATAATGATTTTGAAGGAATTCAAATTCCTGCATTTTTTGGTTCTATGGAGAATTTAAGATATCTTAATCTCTCTGAAGCTAGATTTGGGGGAATGATTCCTCAACAACTTGGAAATATTTCCAATCTTCAATATCTTGACCTCCATTACAATTCTTATGAATTATATGTTGAGAATTTAATGTGGATATCTAGTCTTTCTTTGTTGAAGTATTTTGATTTGAGTGGCACAAATCTCAATAAAGCCTCTAATCAATGGTTTTTAGAGATAAATTCACTCTCTTTTCTAGAAATACTACGATTGTCATCGTGTAAACTTCAACACTCTCCCCAAATATCAATTGCAAATTTTTCATCTCTTACCATTCTTGATCTTTCAGGAAACATATTTGATAATTCCTTCATTCCAAGTTGGGTTTTTGATCTTAATCACTTAGTTTTTCTTGGTATGTCGTTTGCTGGTTTTCAAGGTCCAATTCCTAATGGATTTGAAAACTTAACTTCTCTCAGACATCTTGATTTATTAGACAATTATTTTAATCCTTCAATACCTAATTGGTTATCAAAATTCATTCATCTTGAATACCTTTCTCTTTCACATAATGACTTGCAAGGTTCTATTTCTAGTTCTCTTGGGAACCTGACTTCCATCAGAACACTTGATTTGTCAGGAACAGACTTGAAGGGAGAATTCCAACATCATTTAGAAGACTTTGCAACATGAGGTCAATCTCCATGTCATTTCTAAATTTGAATTCAAATATCTCTGAAGTCTTAGATATCTTCTCAGGATGTGTTTCAGCCAAATTAGAGTCTTTGGATCTAAACAATTGTCAATTATCTGGACATTTGACTGATCAAATTGGAAGATTTAAAAATCTAGAAACTCTTGCTCTATTTAAGAACTCTATTTATGGTCCCATTCCATCATCGTTAAGGGAACTTTTATCCTTGCAAAGGCTAGATCTATCTTATAACAAACTGAATGGAACCATTACCCAAATTCAATTTAATAATCTCACAAGACTTTTTGAACTTAGTCTAGCTGAAAACTCTCGAATTGAAGTGAAAGTGAATTCTGAGTGGGTTCCTCCATTTCAACTTAGTACTTTAAATTTGAGATCTTGTCATGTGGGACCTCACTTTCCATCATGGCTTCACTCACAAAAGAGTTTATCTGATTTAGACATATCCAATAATGGAATTTTTGATGTCATTCCTGGTTGGTTTTGGAAATCACTTTCTCAATTTTCTACATTAAATATCTCCCACAACCAAATCCATCAGAAGATTCCAAATCTTACCAATGTTGGTGCAATTGGCACACTTGACTTGAGTTCAAACAAATTCTATGGTCCATTACCTTAGATATCCTTTGATGTGGAAGAGGTACTAGATCTTTCTAGTAATGCTTTTTCTGGATCCATTCTCCAATTTTTGTGTTATAGAATGAATAAGTCAAGGACCACATATGCTCTTAACCTTGAGAACAATTCTTTGTCCGGAGAACTGCCAGATTGTGGTTGGAAGAATTGGCAAAATTTAAAGGTATTGAATTTAGGTAACAATAAATTTATTGGTACACTTCCTACCTCCATAGCAAATTTAACCAATCTTCTTTCACTGATCCTTCGCAAAAATAAATTCTTCAGAGTAATACCAGTTGAGGCATTTGAAAACTGTACAACTTTATGGATATTGGATGTGTCTGAAAATCGGTTTGTCGGAAATCCTCTCAAATGGATAGGAGAAAGATTTTCAAACATGAAGATTCTCAAGTTCCGCTCAAATAACTTACATGGTTTTCTACCAGCAGAACTTTGTCGTCTATCATCTCTACATATCTTGGACCTTACTGATAACCATCTCTCTAGTAATATACCAAGTTGCATCAATAACTTCAACACTATGGTGACTGTGGATCATTTTGACGACAATGATATTTGGTTTATCGAAGGAAAATTTTTTTATTTTGGCGAACATTCTTTGCTAATGAGAAAAGGGATAGCATATGAGTATTCCACTATTCTTAATTTGGTGAGAGCTATAGACCTTTCCAACAATGATTTTTCAGGAGATATTCCAAGAGAAATAACAAGTCTGAAAGCGCTATGATGGTTGAATCTGTCACATAACTCACTAACCGGAAGAATGTTGGTAGTGTTTTTTTTTTTTCCTCTTTTCTGTAATTTTACTTTTATTGAAGTGTGTACATTAAATGAAATGATTTGTACATTAAATGGGATGGTCTTTTTTCATCAAATATGTTTGCATCCAAGATTATATAACTTTTAGGTTCACTACTAATTACAAATGGGATGGTATTTTTTTTTTTAATCAAATATATTTGCATCCGGAGATTGTATAACTTTTGGGTTCACTGCTAATTACAAAACAATACATTAATTGTGAATTGATTGTACGATAAACCAAATTTGACGTATATGTACTTTAATCTTGCATCTATCAATAGATTTATAACTAATGACAAGATATTTTCATTGACAAAAAAAGTATTGAGCCTAACTTCAACACAAAAACTAAGTTATGAGTAGAGATTTATCTCCACTTTATAAATCAATATAAACTCGCTTTTTCAGCTAATGTGGGATTATCTAACACCCACGATACAGTAATGAAACTCTTTCCATTTGTTACAACATAACATTCTACTATAACATACCAGGGGAAGAGTAACAACTTCATTTGTTCTTCCATAGGTCAATTACTTCACTCTTAAAGAACTTTATGAAATAAGATGTGTCTTCTTGTAATGATTGTCCGATCATAATTCCTATAATTTGTATTCCTCAAAATTGACATGCCCCGTAACTTAGCACACTCCACAACTTCTGAAAGTTCACAAAAAATTATCTATCAAGAAATATAAAAATCTAAGCAGTCATGCGGAGTAAGATCACAAAGAAAACTGAAGACTAGGTGAGATTTTTTTATGTTTACTTTTAGTGTGTTTCTTGAGGTATTGATAGTTCTTGTGTATGAGTAATAACCTTTTGCCCAACCACTCCAATTTGACAAACCCACGGTGCAACGTGAAGTTGGCGGTGTTAGTATAGCTCCTTTTCCAAAAAAGTGACAAGACAATTAAACACATGATACAAGACTAGTTAATATTAACATTCCATAATTCAAATTTAACGGATAATAACAAATATTTTATGATCATATGGACAGTAAAATTTCCAGCCTCTACACTGAGACAAAGATTGTGTTGCATGCTGTTTGATTTACGAACCAAGACTTTTACATAATTTACTTGTACGGTGCCCTGAAACTATAGAACCTACATTTGCTGGTCCTTACCAAGATTAAGCGCAAGCCTTTCAGCTGGCACTATAATCCTATCTGACCGTGCAGCAAATATAGTTTGATCAAACTCCTCTGGAGCATCATCGAACGGAGACATCTGTAGATGCACCAGAATACAAACAGCCACATATGGTGAACAAACGTATTACCATCACATCCTGCAATCCCAACTTACTGAGTAGCACTAGCACCAAACCTATAATTCTAATAAAGGATGCCAGCTCTGAATTCTAATCTGCTTCGCTCAGGGTTCCTTGCTTTCATAACCAACAGAAATCTTACAAAGAATCCTTGGTAGCTTTTGAAGCCAGAGCTATGGCCTTGGCACTTGTACTTCCCATCATCCACTCTCTCTCTGCACGCTGCTGATATTGCCTTGCATTCTTTGCTCGTTTTGGTGCCAGCCGTGTGTCTCTTTCTACGTAGGCAAGTCTAAATCTTTCAGCAATATATGGGCAATCCGTTTGGGTTCACAAGTGATGGAGACGTGGTTTTTGTAGTAAACCCACATACTGCCCACGTTTGGGGATCGACATCCTTGTCAAAGAGATCATCCAATGTGATATATGGGAATGCTTCCCTGAGAACTTCGAATCCTCTGAATCTGGTAGGAAAAAGGAACTAAGTTCAGTTGACTCTCCGACCTCTGGTTTTAACTTGGTGTGAATTTCTAATTTGTACTTGACATCGTAATGTATCAGGTTAAGCCATGGATTAAAACAAGCCTTGCACCTGGTTCTGGTGTTGTTACGAAGTACTTACAGCAGAGGTATGTCTTTAATATTCAGTTAGTGAATTGTTGTTCTTCTATATTTTAGTTAGAAGTTACACTGTTCTTGTTTTGGTCTCTGTAGTGGCCTGCGAAAGTACTTGAACCAACAAGGGTTTCATCTAGTCGGATATAGCTGCACAACTCGTATTGGGAACTCTGGAGACCTTGATGAATCAGTTGCTAATGCCATTTCTGAAAATGGTAGAATTTTGTACTAAGTTTGTTATTTTGCATTAAAATTTATGTTTAATTGAAAAATCCTATCTTGTCTGCACGTGGACATCTAAACCATTTGCATTAGTTTGTGTTGCCAGTTTATGAGTTGCTACTTTTGCATTTGAAGCTAATATGTCTCTGCTATTGCTGCACTTGGTACTTTCACAGATATTATTGCGGCAGCTGTGCTTTCTGGTAATAGAAACTTTGAAGAGTGTGTACATCCTTTTGACTATATAACTAGAGCTAACTATCTTGCTTCACCTCCATTGGTTGTTGCTTGTGCCCATGCTGGCACGGTATCTATATAACATATACTTTGGTGGTAACGATAACATATCTTAATGCGGCATTCTCTACAAACTGGTCTAGTTGCCATCGTAATAGGCTTGCTGCAATATATATGCTGCGATGCTAAGTATCACAAATGTGGATCGGGAAATTTTTGTGTGTATATATATATGTATAAAATTCCGAACTGCAAGTTGTAGTTATTCTAACAATGAACCTTTATTTACATAAATGACACAGATATGTAATGCTCATTTGCTTCATTCTTTTGCTTTTTCTTTTAATTTTCAGGTCGACATAGACTTTGAAAGGAGCCAATCGGAACAGGAAAAGACAGCAAGCTTGTTTACTTCAAGCAGAACTGTCTAATTATTTGAGCAGGTAAACTATAGATACTCTCGAAGAAAAGTGCTTCTTGAAGTCAGAACTGTCTAATTATTTGGCCCTAATATGGAATCCTTTTTGTTTTTTATTGGTAGGTTGTTCAATCTAGTGTCTTGCCGGATATTTTCAAGGTCACTTACGAATCTATCACAAAGGGCAATCCTATGTGGAATGAACTCTCTGTTCCCACTTTGACTCTTTACTCTTGGGATCCAAACTCAACCTACATTCATGAGCCCCCGTATTTCAAGGACATGACCATATTTGAGCCACCAGGTCCTTTTGGAGTCAAGGATGCCTACTGCTTGCTCAATTTTGGTGACAGTATAACTACTGATCATATCTCTCTGGCTGGAAGTATCTATAAGGATAGCCGCACTGCGAAGTATCTGCTCGAGCGTGGGGTGGACCACAAAGACTTTAACTCCTACGGTAGCCTTAGGGGCAATGACGAAGTGATGTCAAGAGGCACCTTTGCGAATATTCGCCTGGTCAACAAGCTCTTGAATGGAGAAGTTGGCCCAAAAACAATTCATATCCCAACTGGAGATAAGCTTTATGTCTTTAATACAGCCATGGTGAGTACTATCAGAACAATGCCGGATATCGAATGAGTTGCTTTGTTATTTACAAGCGGTACATTGCTAAGTAATGTCAAATCATAGTATTTGCAGAGGTACAAATATGCAGGTTATGATACTATTGTCCTAGCTGGAGCAGAGTATGGAAGTGGCAGCTCTCGAGATTGGGCTGCCAAGGGTCCAAAGCTTCTGGTGAGTTTTCATATTCCCTCAACCGCTCACTTCCCTTAGATAAATTTTGCTACTATCTCTTTTTTTAGGATGTGATTGTATCAATTTTTCAGGGAGTGAAAGCAGTGATTACCAAGAGCTTTGAGAGAATTCACCGAAGTAACCTTGTTGGTATGGGAATTATTCCTCTTTGTTTCAAAGCCGGTGAGGATGCAGAGACGCTAGGATTAACAGGTCAGGAGCGCTACACAATTGACCTACCAAATACAGTCAGTGAGATAAGGCCTGGCCAAGACGTAACTGTTACAACAGACACCGGAAAATCCTTCACATGCACAGTACGCTTTAATACAGAGATATTTTTCACACTTTTCTCTCTATTAAATCATTACTCTTTAGTTTTTCCAAATTTTTAACGTAATTTGTCAATTGTCATATCAATCCGCAGGTGGAATTGGAATATTTCAACCATGGAGGCATTCTCTCATTCGTTGTCCGCAATCTCAGCAAACAGTAAATAGTTTTGAGTTTTGAATTCAGCGGCTCCTTCCTCGCACCATGCAAAACCATCTAGTTAATCAGGTGAGGTTTATAATAAGAACAAGATTAAAAGTACATTGCTTTTGTGTAGTTTTCGCACGTAAATTTTCCGTCGAAATGGAATGTTGAGTTGATTCTAGTTCGTCCAACAGTGTGTAAATTTTCAATGGACCTATTTTGAAATCGATCCTTTTCATTTTTGAAGCTTGCTGGCTATATATATCTTACAGTGTTATTCAAATGGTGTTTAATTTATAGGTAGTAGTATTATCTTAATTTACTATCTTGATTTAATAAATGAGGTAACAAATTATGTGTTCTCTATCACACATCTCATTTATATTTATGAAATTATGAGTTTGATTTTTAACTTTGTAAGTAAATTTACAAATTGTGGGAGATTTTTTGATTTGGAAGATCATTTATGTTATATCAAACCGATTTAAAGTATAATCAAAGCAAAGCAAATTGTTATGGTATCCATTAACATTCACATGCGTTTTCAAGAAAACATACCATATGTGGCATAGGTTTATAGTCGAACTCGAAATTATAAAAAGTGGTTCCATAAAATTTGTTTTTGGCTTGAAAGATATTCGTTTATGGATTTATCTATTTCCTGTGGGTAAATATTTTATGTAGATTTAAAATCATTTGATGTGTAATTTTAGAATCGATTGAGGTTTTGTTTAGGGTTAAAAAGTAAAAGATTTCTACTTTTGAGGTAAAAGTAAAATTTTCATTTCCACTTTGATTACATATGAACTCAAAGATTGTTTTGAATAGTACATTTCAAATGATGTGGTAAATATCTTCGTTTAATGTAGTTTGATAATAAAAAGTTTTCAATTTCAATTTAGCAATAATTTTGGTTCGAATGATTACATAACAAGTTTAAAAAAATAATTATGGTAATTAAAATTATTACCTGAACTTATTTGTTCAAATTATGTAATATATTATTCTTTGAATCCTAAGAGATCATTTTGATCATTGATGGAAAGTATTAATTTAAGTTGATAATAATGTGAAATTGATACGGATCGCCTTAACAGAATTTTATGATATAGGATATATTGCTATAAAGTCTATATTGCAACTTAAGTTTTTTATACTTTTAAAGAAATTAAAGTCTTTGTATCCATAGTTCGAACCTTTATTATAGTTCCTATGAATCCTAAAACGCAATGTCTGTGCTAAGGTGGAAATCTTATCAAAACAAAATTTATCAATTGAAGATATTATGCTAGCAAATAAATCACTTTTTTTAGGAACAAAGATAAAACTAGAGAGAAAAAATCCATGTTGATTTCTCTTTATTATTATTTTTTTTTGAAAAATAAAAACTTATTCAAAATTTATTCCTAAATATCCATATGGTTCCTTAATATTCATATGGCTCCAAAAAATTTCTTCCTTTGCATTGACTTAAGTCTTCTATAAATTCCAAGGCCACACAGTGAAATCTAACAAAGTGATGATGAGGGAATGTTTACAACTCCAATCACAATCCAATAAACTAGATACTATTCCAAATTGGATTGCTCCTAGCCTACTAGACAAGTGGCATTTTGCTTGTAAAACTATGGCAATACACATAGTTTAACACATGCCACCTTAATCAATTTTTGTTTAACACCATAAAATAATCACATAGAGGTGCTTTATTAATTCTTTCGAAACGGAATTCTGATCCCTATTTAATTTGGAAAATATATATATTTTAATTTAGAAAACAAATTATTCTTATAGATTCTATACTTTGCAATTCATGTAACTCCAAGGAGTGATGAAAATTAAGGAGCAACAAAGACAAAATTATTTGGAAAGGTTTTGAAACAACAAGGTTTTTAACTAATTTCAACTTTTTCATTGACTTGAGGCTTCCTTAATTGGAAATAATCTTTCATAGAACTGTCTTATAGCTTATGTGGTGAGACAAACTAGTAAAAAAGATGAAAGCAAAAGAAAAAAACCAAAGAGAAATGTAAGAGAAAAAGAAATTGTAGATTATATGACTCATATTTATATATGTAACATGTGAGGTTAGTTGATAGAACGAAGGAGATGAGCTGACAAGTCCGGACCCGAAGCGGATACAGATAAGTAAAGGGTGTGGGGGGCAGAGCCCCCATGATACGATATTTGTAAGAGTATTTTTGGGATTAGGATTTTGATATAAATACTATTGTAATCCTATTGAAAATATAGTAGAAGCTTTTGAATTATATGAAAGTAGACGTAGGCATACACTGTCAAACCACTATAATTCTCGGTGTTTTCTCTTTTCTTCTTACTTTATTATTGCGTTTCTATTACACAAACAAAAATCATGTTATTTTATTGAGTCTCACTATATCAATCTTGAGATAGTACTATGGATGATTTTCTCACCTAATGAATGGATAATTTCCAAATTCCAAGAATTGATGGAAAGAAGCAACAAAGACACTTAAAATTTCCAAAAGTCATTGGAAAGTCTTTAAATTATTTTCACCCTTTTCATTGATTTGGAGTCTTTGCTATATTCCAAGGCCGCAATATGACCTCTAGCAATTAAGTCTTTAAATTGATGCAATGTATTTGTTAAATCTTTTTCCAATCTTGGCTATATTCCAAGGCCACAATAGAACCTCCAACAACTAATTATCTGGGAAATTAGGTACGTCTTTTCCAAATTTTCATATACTACTACTAGATGAGTGATTTCCAAGTCATTAGAAATTTTAAAATTATTTTCACTTTTTCCATTGACTTTGAGTCTTCGCTGTATTTTAAGGCCACAATGCATGGGATCTCTAGCAATTAAGTCTTTGAAATCTTGATGCAATGTAATTATCAGGAAAATTAGGTACATCATTGACAAATTTTTATAGTACTACTATTGGATGGGTGATTTTGATTGGATAGTCAGATTCTGTGAATACTACACTAATTACAACTTTCTCATGCATATTTCTTCATTTTATAATTTTTAAATATAGAGTCCATTGCAATCAAACCAAACATGATCATTGTTGTTGCTGCCTTTCTTTTCTTTCAATTATTTTTCTTTGCAACCATCAACATTAGCTATTTAGCTTTTGCAGTGGAAGCACTTATGTGGGTTGCATCCAAAGTGAGAGACAAGCATTTTTATGCTTCAAGTAGATACCATTTTCCAAAAGGAAGCATTTACATGTTCACCTTTAAGTTTCATATTAGCTCATACACTAAATCATTTCAAAAGAAAAAGAGGAATCCAATATAAATTATGTAATAAATACATATAAAGAAATTCAAACACAGGAACATATTGTCTCTTAACCTGCTTCTGAAAAAGATAGTGCTTGTGGCTTTTCCGTGTGGAAAAAAATAAAAAAGTAGAAAAATAAAGTCTTAACTTTCTTCTAAAAAAGATAGTGCTAGTGGTTTTTCCATGTGGAAAAAAATAAAAAAGTAAAAAAATAAAGTCTTGGTCTTCGTAAACTTGCTACACACTCCATATAACAAATAATGTTATGCATAGTTTACAATTCACTAGACTAAACTTGAAATGATGGACAAATTTGATGTAAAAATTTTATTGTATGATTTTGTTTATGTGAGGTGTGTTTAGATTAGTTTCTAAAATGGTGTTTTCAAAAAGCACTTTTAAAAATAAATATCAAATCTATTTTAAAAAGTAATTTTTTGAAAATTTAAACGTGTTTGTTAAGATTTGTTAAATGATGTTTTGAAAAAATGAAAATGCTATATATATATTTAGTATTATTATTATTTTTTTAAAATAAGTAATGTTATGTCCGTTTTCACGATACAAATAAATAGGCCGCTGAAAGCCCAAAAAATGAGTACAGTAGCGAAAGGCCCAAAGAGCCCAATCCTCAGGTCGCGATGACGAGCTCGTTGAACCCTCAAGCTCAATCCTTATCTTTGCATTCTTCCTCCTCCCATTCTTTTGTTATTAATTGTTCTTTTACTATTACACATCTACCTTAACCAACATTCAATCTTTTTTATTACCACTTACCAACCTTAAACAATATTAATTATCATTTGTTATCAGAATTGCAGTCTGGGTCTTTAGATCTCCAAGTCGACCGATTCCGAACGTCGACAAGTAACAAAAAAATAATGGTTTCTTATAAATGATTGTTTTGGAAATGGTGGAATATATATATATATATATTTTAGTAATAAATGTTAAAATGTTGTTTTCCATGAATCTAAAAAATAGATTTTTTTAAAAAAAATGAGACCAAACACATTCACACTTTTTTCAAAAAAAAAAAAATGTGAAAAATCATTTTCAAAAGCGAACCAAACACAACCTTAATTATTCTATATTACTATTTATAATCAAGTGTCGGTCTTCTCCTCTAGCCATATTCATATCATTAATTTTTTACTTTTCTACCCACTCTTTGAAGTTTTAAGTAGACTTTTATTCTTCAAACAAGCCTAATCAAGGTTAAAATAGGTTATTTGGGGCTTAGGCCAAAATTTTAAAACTCAGTTAAATTCACATAAAAAAATAAAATAAAAATTAGTAAATTTATTTTGTTCTTTGCAAACAGTTTTAAGAGAAAAAATCAATGGACCAAATTTTGTATTTTGAATTTTTAATAACAGTTTTTCTACACATAATATTGCAAAAAAATTGATATCACCATTTATATTTTTATTAGACCTTTCTACTATAAAAACTAGTAGCAAACAAGAAAGTAATGAACTTCGTCATACATAAAGTCAAAACATAATAATAAAGCAAGAGATATACAATATTTTGTTTTTTACTATTATTTATGCAATCTTTAAGCAGTATATCTCACTCACACTCTCTCTCTTTTTAATACGGTATTTGTTCATAAAACAATCAATTTTTTTTTTTTTTGGAGAGTTTGGTAACTATATGAAAATGTTGTCAAAACTGTATGCCGGTATGTTTAAGTAGTTTCCACAAAATCTTTAAGCAGTATGAAAATATTTAACTATTTTGGAGCAAAGATACAAATAAATTTTTTGGTTTTGTTTTTCTGATTGTACATGTTGTTTCAATACAAATACTTATTTGTTTTGAAGAGAAAATAAAACTTTCTATTATTTTCATTTCACTTAACATATTAACAATTAAAGTGTCAGAATTTTCTCTTAATTGACACAATAAGTCTTTTTAATGAGTTGGGAGCTAAAGAAGTCTGAAGCAAGTATTGAAATTTTTATACAAGACCAATCCATCTAGGAATCAATTTCTTGCAGCTTTCATGGAGAAAAGCGGAGGATCCTATTGTTTAGGATATACAAAACAATTGACTATGAAATTTTTAACGTAGTTTGTCAATTGTCATATCAATTTGCGGGTGGAGTTGGAATATTTCAACCATGGTTCAAATCTTTATTATAGTTCCTATGAGTCCTAGATTGCAACGTCTGTGCTAAGACGGAAATCTTGTCAAAAAAAAAAAAAATTGTGAATTAAAGATATTATGCTAGCAAATAAATCACTTTTATTAGGAACAAAGATAAAACTGGAGAGATAAAATTCATGTTGATTCCTCTTTATTATTTTTTTGAAAAATAAAAACTTATTCAAAATTTATTTCTAAATATTCATATGGTTCCTTAATATTCATGTGGCTACGAAAATTTCTTATTTGTATTGACTTAAGTCTTCTGTAGATTCCAATGCCACATAGTGAAATCTAACAAAGTGATGATGAGGGAATGTTTACGACTCCAGTCACAACCCAATAAATTAGATACTATTCCAAACTGGACTGCTTCTAGCCTTCTAGACAGGTGGCATTTTGCTTGTAAAACTATGGCAATACACATAGTTTAACACATGCTACCTTAGTCAATTTTTGTTTTTAACACCATAAAATAATCACATAAAGGTGTTTTATTAATTCTTTCGAAACGGAATTCTGATCCCTATTTAATTTGGAAAAAATATATATATTTTTTAATTTAGAAAACACATTATTCCCATAGATTCTATACTTTGCAATTCATGTAACTCCAAGGAGTGATGAAAATTAAGGAGCAACAAAGACAAAATTATTTGGAAAGGTTTTGAAACAGCAAGGTTTATAACTATTTTTAACTTTTTCATTGACTTGAGGCTTTCCTAATTGGAAATAATCTTTCATAGAATTGTCTTACAGCTTATGTGGTGAGACGAACCAATGAAAAATGTGAAAGCAAAAGAAGAAAACCAAAGAGAAATGTAAGAGAAAAAGAAATTGTAGATTATATGACTCATATTTATATATGTAACATGTGAGGTTAGTTGATAGAGCGAAAAGAATGGGCTGACAGGTCCTAACTCGAAACGGATACAGATAAGTAAAGGGTGTGGGGGGAAGAGCCCCCACAATACGATAGTTGTAAGAGTATTTTCGGGATTAAGATTTTAATATAAATATAGTTGTAACCCTATTAAAAATATAGTAGAAACTTTTGAGCCGTATGAAAGTAAACGTAGGCATATATTGTCAAACCACTATAATTTTTTGTGTTTTCTGTTTTCTTCTTACTTTATTATTGCATTTCTATTTCACAACAAAAATCACACTATTTTATTAATCCGTCTCACTATATCAGTCGTGAGATAATATCATAGATGATTTTCTCACCTAATGGATGGATAATTTCCAAATTCCAAGAATTAATAGAAAGAAGCAACAAAGACACTTAAAATTTCCAAAAGTCATTGGAAAGTCTTTAAATTATTTTCGCATTTTTCATTGACTTAGGCCCTGTTTGGGATCCATCAGGAAGAGCTTATTTTGGCTTCTTGAAGCCAGAAGCCATTTTGCCCGTTTGGCTGAATTCAATAAAAGAGCTTCCTGTCTTAGAAAGCTCTTCTACCCAAAGCTACTCTACCCAGCTTCTTTTGGAAGCTCTTCCTGAAAAACACGAGAAGTAAAAAATTGGTTTAATGAAGCAATTTAAATATTTTAGCCCTTAATTCTCTTCTGCTTCTCTTCTTCTACTGTCAAAAGCCAGAAGTAGAAGCTATCCCAAACGAGTCCTTAGAGTCTCTGCTATATTCCAAGGCCGTAATGGGAACTCTAGCAATTAAGTCTTTGAATTGATGCAACGTAATTGTTAAGTCTTTTTCCATTGACTTGGAGTCTTGGCTATATTCCAAGGCCACAATGGAACCCCCAACAATTAATTATCTGGGAAATTAGGTACGTCTTTTCCAAATTTTCATATATTGCTATTAGATGGGTGATTTCTAAGTCATTTGAAAATTTTTAAATTATTTTCATTTTTTCCATTGACTTGGAGTCTTCGCTATATTCCAAGACCGCAATGCATGGGACCTCTAGCAATTAAGTCTTTGAAATCTTGATGCAATATAATTATTAGGGAAATTAGGTACATCCTTTTCAAATTTTTATAGTACTACTATTGGATGAGTGATTTTGATTGGATAGTCAGATTCTGTGAATACTAAACTAATTACAACTTTCTCATGCACATTTCTTCATTTTATAATTTTTAAATATAGAGTCCATTGTAATCAAACCAAACATGATCAGTGTTGCTACTGCCTTTCTTTTCTTTCAATTATTTTTCTTTGCAACCATCAACATTAGCTATTTAGCTTTTGCAGTGGAAGCACTTATGTGGGTTGCATCCAAAGTGAGAGACAAGCATTTTTATGCTTCAAGCAGATACCATTTTCCAAAAGGAAGCATTTACATGTTCACCTTTAAGTTTCAAATTAGCTCATACACTAAATCATTTCAAAAGAAAAAGAGGAATCCAATATAAATTATGTAATAAACACATATAAAGAAATTCAAACAAAGAAATGTATTGTCTCTTCACTTGCTTTTGAAAAAGATAGTGCTTGTGGTTTTTCCGTGTGGAAAAAAATAAAAAAGTAGAAAAATAAAGTCTTAACTTTCTTCTAAAAAAGATAGTGCTAGTGGCTTCTCCAAGTGGAATTTAAAAAAAAAAGTAGAAAAATAAAGTCTTGGTCTCCATAAACTTGCTACACACTCCATATAACAAATAATGTTATGCATAATCTACAATTGACTAGACTAAACTTGAAATGATGGATTTGATGTAAAAATTTTATTGTATGATTTTGTTTATGTGTTAGCTTAGGTGTGTTTAGATTCATTTCTAAAATGGTGTTTTCAAAAAGTACTTTTAAAAATAAATATTATATCTATTTTAAAAAGTAATGTTTTGAAAATTTAAACATGTTTGTTAAGATTTGTTAAATGATGTTTTCAAAAAATGAAAATGATGTATATATATTTAGTATTATTTTTTAAAATAAGTAACAAAAAAATAATGGTTTGTTATAAATGATTGTTTTGGAAATGGTGGTGTGTATATGTATATATATTTTTAGTAATAAATGTTAAAATGTTGTTTTCCATGAATCTAAAAAATACATTTAAAAAAAAAAATCAGACAAAACACATTCACATTTTTTTTTAAAAGTGAAAAATCATTTTCAAAAGTGAACCAAACACAACCTTAATTATTCTATATTACTATTTATAATCAAGTGTCGGTCTTCTCCTCTAGCCATATTCATATCATTAATTTTTTATTTTCCTAGCCCCTCTTTGAAGTTTTAAGTAGACTTTCATTCTCCAAACAAGCCTAATCAAGGTTAAAATAGGTTACTTGGGGCTTAGGCCAAAATTTTAAAACTCAGTTATATTCAACAAAAAAAAAAAAAAGATAAAAATTATTAAATTTATTTTGTTCTTTACAAATATTTTTGAGAGCAAAAAGCAATGGACCAAATTTCATATTCTGAATTTTTAATAACAATTTTTCTACGCATAATTTAGCAAAAAATTGATATCACCATTTATATTTTTATTAGACCTTTCTACTATAAAAACTAGTAGCAAACAAGAAAGTAATGAACTTTGTCATACATAAAGTCAAAACATAATAATAAAGCAAGAGAAATACAATATTTATTATTATTATTATTTATGCAATCTTTAAGCAGTATATCCCACTCTCTCTCTTTTTTTAATACAGTATTTGTTCATAAGAACAATCAATTTTTTTTTTTTGGGGGGGGAGTTTGGTAACTATATGAAAATGTTGTCAAAATTGTATTCTGGTATGTTTAAGTAGTTTCCAGAAAATCTTTAAGCAGTATGAAAATGTTTAGCTATTATGGAGCAAAGATGCAAATAAATTTTTTGGTTTTGTTTTTCTGATTGTACATGTTGTTTCAATACAAATACTTATTTGTTTCAAAGACAAGTACAACTTTTTGTTATTTTCATTTCACTTAGCAGTATTAACAATTAAAGTGTCAGAATTTTCTCCTTAATTGACACAATAAGTCTTTTTAATTAGTTTGGAGCTAAAGTGATGTCTGAAGCAAGTATTGACATTTTTATACAAGACCAATCCATCCAGGAATCAATTTCTTGTAGCTTTCATGGAGAAAAACTGAGAATCCTATTGTTCGGGCTATACAAAACAATCGACTATGAAATGTTTGATGCAACATAGTGATTTTGAAGGAAATTTCCTATAACTCTAGGAAGAAATAAATGGATATTTTACTTTTGCTTTTTAGCATTTTGCTTGTGTAACTAAAATAAAGAGTCTATCAATTTATTATTTATTTTATTCGTTACTTTTTAAAACCTTATGATAGCATGACATTAACCTAAACCATAATAGTTACCACAGACTTGGAGTCTTTAGAATTCCAAGGCCACAATGGGACCTAGAGCAATTATGTCTTTGGAATTAGTTACCTACTTTCCAAATTTCAAGCATACTAGATGGGTGATTTCTATAATTGATAGTGAGATCAATTGATATCCACTGAGAGAAAAGCATAGAGATTTATTGATAGTGACTCAAGCTGCATTTTTTTTTCCAGTTGAGGACATCAAAACATTAACCAATTTCTTGGTTTATTAAATTGTATATTTTGTTGCAATTCAAATACTCTATTTTAGAGAAAAAAAAAAAAAAAACTACAGCTCTCCTTAATTGACTTAAAACGTCTTTCGTATAGTTGAGAGCCAAAGTGAGGCCTATAGTAAGTAAACATCATTGAAATTTTGATTTCAAAAAAAAAAAACAGAAAAGGAAATTAATTTACTGCAGTTTTCATAAAGAAAAACTGAGATCCCTATTCATTTAAATTTTGATGCAATAAAGTGATTATCAAGGAAATTTCCTGAAACTCTAGGAATATATGCAAGTCTCTATATTTGCTTTTTTGACTTTTGGTTGTATAATTAAAATAAGGAGTCCATCAATTTATTTATTTACTTTAATTGTTACTTTTTAAAATTAATTATCTTTCTTGAATAATAGCATTATTACAACCAAATTATCCATATATACTATTTGAAAATGTTATTTAAACGGTGTGATAGGCATGATATTAAACAAAAGCAATCATCCATTTTGAAATTTCAAGAAACAATATGTACTCTATGATTTTCCTTTCGTGTAATTTAATAAAATTGACTCATATTTGGCAAAAATATGTTTCCTCGACTTGAGCCAAGTGTGTCCATTACTTAATGGAAATCCTTGTCTTGCTTTTACAAAAATTCAATTGATGTGGTAGAGATTATTTTATATGTTGTAATTAGCGAAAGTATTAACTCATGTAAAATATATAACAAATCCAATACCATACAGATGCGGTTTGATTGTACAAATTTCACACCACTATATTAACCTCATGTAAAATATATAACAAATCCACATACCCATACAAACCAATGCAATATTAATGACAGTGCACACCAACACCAATCTCTGTGGTATCAAGTTCCTCCCAGGACTCTCCTTCCACATCATTCAGCTTTGGTTTCAATACACCCAAGCATGTGCGTGCTGTGTGGTTGCTCCTTGGTCTCCCACTGCAACATTAAATTTGGTTCATTACCAGTTGTAAGGTTTATATCCTAGTCAAAACTTAATATCATAACCAACAAAATCCACATGAAAGCTTAAGTATCACTCACAGTAGACGATGACATAGAAAGTTCAAGGATTAGAAAACTGAAAATCATACGTTTGATCAAGAAGTCTCGTTTTCATATCTTACGGAAATATAACAAAATTAGTAAGCGCAAACTAGCATTAAAGCTGACATACAACAAATGAGAGTTCGTTAAATAATTTCTTAACTTTCATAACATGCCGAGAGGGCATCATTACTTAGTTTTCAATTCTTAACGAACTCTCTCAAATTGATCTCTTTCCTATATAATGCAATGCCAAGTTCAGAATGTCAAGTAATGTTATACCACTAAAGCATGCATATAGTGGAAGTAAGATGACTGAGAGTGAAAAAGGACTAAAATTCTTTATGTTAAAGCATCTGCACTGTCACGTTCTATTTTTTATCATTTCAAATTGTTATAAAGTCTTAAGAGTTGTGGGAATCAAAGGCAGCTACATATCCAAGAGCTCATAATTAGAATCCAAAATATTTATTATGTTCTGGGGAGAAACAATAATACTCATTCCTTGTTCCCTGGCTGACATTGTTATATATATATATATATAGACACACACCTATGTTTTTGTTGTTTAGATATATTTATAAAATAAGTTCCTACAATTTTTGAAGAATGTACAAACAATTTCCATACATTATACAAAATTTGAAAATGTTGCATAATTTTCCTGCGAAACACTCTAATGTCTAAGGTCCAATAACTTTCATTGGCTTAAAGTCTTCTCTAGGTATTCATTGGCTTAGATTTTTGGCATGGTAATGACTTCCAATTGTCGGTACAAAGTTTTTGTATTTAATTGTTTGATGATACTGAGAGCAGTCTTTAATAGTATTAACTAATGAGATCAATTGATTCTGAACTAGTATTCCAATAACTTGGCTACTTTTTTAAATCAAATTATTTAAATCTTGTTAGATACATCAATATGGGACACATTTGATCTACTCAAATCGTGTCACGTTATACAGGTAACCATTTGCCTTACATTATATATATGTGCCATGGCTCATTGAAGTTTCTCTCTAAAATGAGTGGTGTCAAATGGATACCAAGATGAGTTTATATGCATTGAGACACTAAAACAAATGGATACGGTCCGGGAAGGAGCTAGACAAATTAATTATGTAAATTATTCTTCGACTTTTACTTGCATTAATTTGTACCAAAAAAAAAAAAAAAAACCAAACTAATAATCAAAGCTTTAAAATTATCTACTTAATTGGCTTTAAAAGTTTTTTTTAATTTAGTTTGTAGCAAAAGTGGGGCTTGCAGCAATTCAACATTACTGAAATTTTAATACAAATCAGTCATTGGTCAAAGAAATTAATTTCCTAATACTTTCAAAATTGTATGCTTTATTGACTTTGAAAGTCATTTCAATTTAGTTGGTAGCCAAAGTGGGACCTGTGACAATTCAACATTATTGAAATTTTGATACAAAACAACGATTAATCAAAGAAATTAATTTCCTACCACTTTCATTGAGAAAATCCAAGACTCTTTTTGAAAAGTCCAAACTATACAAAATAATTTACTTGGAGGATGTCAAAGCATTAGATTGAATATTCTTTTTCTTTCTAATTGGGAAAATTGTTGAACTACATCATTACACAAAAATTTAAGTAAAATGTTTTACAATAACAAAAAATTATATTCTTGTAAAGATTCTTTAAGTATCTTGAACAATCAAATTGAAAAATTTGAGAAGAAGTTAACTTATGTTTTATACCATAACAAGATGAAGTTATTAATAAAACTAGAGAATTTGATTTCTTAATGGCAAATTTACTTCAATCAATCCAACTTTAGTTTTCATTCATTTTCAGTTAAGTTTTAATGCATGCCTTCAATATTTTAAAGCTACTCAACTCAAAATTTGAGAAAAAAGCTCCTGCAAAAGGATTGCTCTTAAATTTAAGTGCCTAATTTTAATTTCAACTTTAATTTGAATCATCTTCAGTTATAATGCTGTCAATATTGCAGCATAATCCAAGTCCATGGCCATTGCAAGACTTCAGACAATCATGACCATTAATATTGCGAAAATCTTTTTTCCTGCATTAATCAAAATTCAACATACGTGGGAGAGAATATTTTACATGTCTTGATAATTGAAAGAGATAAAATTAGTTCACTTTCAAGAAAATTTGTATTAAATATTGAAACTAACACCCAACTATATTCATATGGAAGATGTGATCAGATTTGCATATGTTCACATAAATATAATTTTTTTAATCAGATATTTTGGAGTCTTCTCCAAATTGTCACATTGAAATGTAATAACAACATAATGACTTTGAATGCAAACTGAGTGATTATCAAAGAAATTTCCTACAACTCAAGAGTCCGATCTTATTCAAATTAGCTAGCTATTTTTTAGAAATAGAATATAACCTCCTTAATTGACTTAAAAAGTCTTTTGCATAGTTGGGAGCCAATTAAGTGAGGCTTATAGCAAGTCAACATGATTGAAATTTTGATTAAAAAAAAAAAAACAATGTATGACGTTGAATGTAAACAAAGTGATGATCAAAGAAATTTCTTGCAACTCAAGAGGCTGGTCATATTTCAATTAGCTAGATATTTTTTCAAATTGGATTACTCCAAGTCCAAGCTTATTAGACAGTGAGGAGTTAAGAAATTGGAACTTAATAGACACCGTTACTTTTTTCCTTTTTGGAATTGTTCTCGTACAATTTAAGGTGAAGAGTCCATCAATTTTGTAAATGTTTTATTTTTAATTAATTTCTTTAAACAATTGAATTATAGTTGATTAACTGATATTAACTATATGAAAATGTTATTAAAACTATATGCCAGTATGTTCAAGCAGTTTCCACGGAATCTGTTGCCAAATTAAAGTGATAAGATTGGAGGGGCTAGGGATATTAGACTGAGGGAATCTTGTCCTACATTTATCAAAGATGAGTATAGCAGAAATACTCTGTTTCGAAAACAGAGGAGAGGTCTATGTTCTCGTCATTTCACTAAGAAGTATTAACCATCAAAGTGTCAGAATTTTCTTATTGATTGACACAAAAAGTCTTTTTCATTGGTTGGGAGCTAAAGTGAGGACTGTAGCACCATACAAAACCAATCCAGGAATCAATTTCCTGTAGCTTTCCTGGAGCCAAACGTAGGATCCGATAGTCCAGGTTAGGACTGGCAATTTGGAACCCGACACAACGGGTTGACACGAAACTGACATGATTATTATGGGTTAGGGTTGAGCATTAACGGGTTGGGTAAATAAATGGATCAATCCGTCTAACCCGTTTAATTATCGTGTCGGGTTCGTGTTCTATTTAACGGGTTACAGGTTGACCCGTTAAATAAGGGTAAGAAAGTAATTTTATTTTAGAAGGGTAGTCATGTAATTTTAGTGGTAGTATATATACCCTTCAAAGTTCAAACCCTAACCTAAACACAAGTTTCCAAACTTCATCTCTACACTTCATCTCATCACAAATTACCATGTAGTGATAAAATTTTATTGGTTTTAATAAAATATTTGTTAAAATATTTTTTTCATGTATAAATGTATAATTTCCTAATTAGTTAACTTTTAATTATTATCTTTTGGCAAGTTTAGTTTGGCGGATGCAATCAACGCTTGATGTTGTTTTTCTATTATAAAGAACTACATTTACGAATATATTTTTATGTGTTTTTTTTTTTTTTTTTTTTAATATGAAGGACTATATTTGCAAAGATATTTTTATAATCATCTTTGTAAACATTTGTATTTTTATGGTTTGGATTATATTTGTGGATGATTATATTTTTAAGGTCTTATGTATCTTTATTTTAATTTTGTTTTTTATTAGATCTATATTAAAATTTAAATGTATTAATTATCATTAAATAAGTCATAAACGGGTTGATTAAACGAGTTATTATTCATGTCGGTTAAACGAGTCACTAAACGGGTCACTAACATGTCGGTTAAACGGGTCATTAACAGGTCGTTTGACGATCCGTAAAGAAATGAGTTAACCGGGTCATTTTCGTGTCGACCCATTAGTAATCGTGTCGTGTTCGAACTGATGGAGTTCGACCCATTTTCTTATCGTGTTGTGTTCGGATCGTGTCAAAAATTATTGAGTCGTATTTGAGTTGTGTCTAATCCGATCCGTCAACCCGAATTGTTACCCCTAGTCGAGGCCATACAAAAAATAGACTTCGAAATTTTTGATGCAATACAGTGATTATGGAGAAAATTTCCTGCAACTCTAGGAAGGAATAAATGGATTTACTTTTGCTTTTTAACATTTGTGTAACTAAAACAAGGAGTCTATGAATCTATTATAATTTATTACTTTTTAAAACGCCATGATATTAAACTAAACTATAATAGTTATCTCTTTTTCATTGACTGGGGGTCTTTGGAATTCCAAGGCCATAGTGGGACCTATAGCAATCATGTCTTTAGAATTAGCTACCTACTTTCTAAATTTTAAGCTGTTCGATGGGTAATTTCTAGAATTGATAGTGGGATTAGTTGAGATCTATTGAGAGAAAAGCATAGTAGATCTATTGATAGTGAGTCAAGCTATTTGTCTTTTTTTTTTCAATTAAGGTCATCAAAATGCAAACCAATTTCTTGTTTTTTAAATTGTATATTTTGTTTCAATTCAAATGCTTTGTTTCAGAAACAAAGAATACAGTTCTCCTTAATTGACTTAAAATGTCTTTTGCACAGTTGGGAGCCAAAATGAGGCCTGTAGCTAGTCAACATCATTGAAATTTTGATTAAAAAAACAATTAAGGAAATCAATTTCTTGCATGTTTCATAAAAGGATAGCTGAGGTACCTATTCATTTAAATTTTGATGCAATAACGTGATTATCAAGGAAATTTCCTGCAACTCTAGGAATAAATTATAAATGAAAGTCTCCATTTTTGCTTTTTTGACTTTTGCTTGAATAATTAAAATAAGGTGTCCATCAATTTATTTATTTACTTTAACTGTTACTTTTTAAAATTAATTATCTTTCTTGAAAAATAGCATTATTACAACCAAATTATCCATATATACTATTTGAAAATGTTATCTTGCACGCAATTTAATAAAATTGATTCATATTTTATAAAAGTGATTATGTTTCTTTCACTTGAGGCAAGCCTGCCCATTACTTCATGGAACTGTTTGTCTTGCTTTCATCAAAACTCAATTTATGTGGTAGGAATTATTTTGCATATCTTAATTAATGAAAGATGTCAAATTAGTTTGCTATCAATTAAATTTAGAGTAATGCTAGGTTGTCAAAATTTTTTACCCAAATTAATGTCCAAATAATGTAGTATATGAGTTGTTAAAATCTTGTAAATCATGAGATAATATGATAATTAATAGAATCTCAAGAACTCATATATCACATCATTTGGACATAGATTTCAGCGAAATTTTTAGATAACCTAGCATTTTTCTTAAATTTATATCAAATCAATAAGTACGCAACTATATTCTTATGAAAGATCATAAAACACTAACATATTCTTCGATCAATATGATATTTTGGAACAAATATTGATATTAGATTAATTAAAAAAAATCTAAAATCTCTGTATTAAAATTATGCATCCTTAATGCAACTTAAGCATAGTTGAAGCTATTGGTTTTCTTTTTTTTTTTTTTTTTTTTCTTTTTAATAAAAAGGCTTTAATATTATGCAAAATATTGAGCTTTAGAAATTGTTGATAAATATTTAAATTAATTTAAAATGAAAAATACAAGGCTCTAATAGCAACAAATTGTCATTAAATTTTGAAACAACAACATGATAATGGTGAAGAAATTTTACAACTCCAGTCACAATACGAACAATCCATCAATTTTATTTTTTTATTTTATATATTGTAATTTTTTAAATTTTACATCTTTTTTGAATAACCGAATTACAATTTATTAATTTAAATGGATTATCTAAAAACGTTATTAAAACTGCATGACATAAAACTAACCTATTATGTGTGAACTCAGATTAACATATGTAATCACAAAAGCAGAGTTGTGGATAGATTTTTAGAAAATTAATTTGTATAAAAATTAATTCTCTGTTAATTCTCTTGAAGCAAAGCAGAGTTACGCTGTTTACTTCATTATCCCAACAGAATGTACAATTAATTTGGAATGTTTTCCATTGACTTGGAGTCTTCCAAAGCCACAATGGGACCTGTGAAACTTCCATACAAATAAATTGTCCGGGAAATTAGGTACCCACTTTCCAAATTCTAAGCATACTAGATGGGTGATTTTGAATGGACACTGACATTCATGGGGACACTATAAAAACCCACATATTGTGATAGGCTTCTCATCCACATTTCCCTTTTTATTATTTTAAATACAGAGTCCATTGCAATGAGATCAAACATGATGAGTGTTGTTTCCACCTTTTTTTTCTTCAGGTTACTTTCCTTTGCAACCATCAACGTTAACTTCTGCAGTGGAAGAACTTATGTTGGTTGCATCCAAAGTGAGAGAGAAGCGCTTTTACGCTTCAAGCATGATCTCACAGATCCTTCCAATCGACTTGCGTCTTGGATTGGTGATGGAGACTGTTGTAAATGGGCTGGTGTTGTTTGTGACAACTTCACAGGCCATGTCTTTCAACTCAATCTTCGAAATTCTCATTCGGAAGCAGAATATGAACCTGATGATAGGTCAACATTGGGAGGTAAGATAAATCCATCTTTGCTTGATTTGAAGAATTTGATTCACTTGGACTTGAGCTATAATGATTTTAAAGGAATTCAACTTCCTGCATTTCTTGGTTCTATGAAGAATTTAAGATATCTTAATCTCTCTACAGCTGGATTTAGGGGAATGATTCCTCAACAACTTGGAAATATTTCCAACCTTCAGTATCTTGACCTTGATGGCAATTTTTTTAATTCTTCCAGGTTATATGCTAAGAATTTAGAGTGGATATCAGGCCTTTCTTTGTTGAAGCACCTTGATTTGAGCTATGTAAATCTCAGTAAAACCTCTAATCAATGGTTGTTGGAGATAAATTCACTCTCCTTTCTAGAAATACTACGATTGTCACAGTGTGAACTTCAATACTTTCCCCGACTATCAATTGCAAATTTTTCATCTCTAACCACCGTTGATCTTTTAGGAAACATGTTTGATAATTCCTTCATTCCTAATGGAATTGAAAACTTGACTTCTCTTAGACATCTTGATTTATCAAACATTGATTTTAGTTCTTCAATACCTAATTGGTTATCCAAAATCAGTCATCTTGAATACCTCTCTCTTTCAAATAATGACTTGCAAGGTTCTATTTCTAGTTCTCTTGGGAACCTAACTTCCATCAGAACACTTGATCTGTCATTCAACAAACTTTCAGGGAGAATACCAACATCATTTGGAAGATTTAAAAATCTAGAAACCCTTGCTTTGCATGACAACTCTCTTTATGGTCCCATTCCATCATCGTTATGGGAACTTTTATCCTTGCAAAGGCTAGATCTATCTTATAACAAACTGAACGGAACCATTTCCCAAATTCAATTTAATAATCTCACAAGACTTGTTGAACTTAGTCTAGGTGACAACTACGAATTGTAGTGAAAGTGAATTCTGAGTGGGTTCCTCCATTTCAACTTACGACTTTAAATTTGAGATCTTGTCATGTGGGACCTCACTTTCCATCATGGCTTCATTTACAAAAGAGTTTATCTCATTTAGACATATCCAATAATGGAAT
Source organism: Litchi chinensis (assembly GCA_019925255.1). Classification (NCBI taxonomy): domain Eukaryota; kingdom Viridiplantae; phylum Streptophyta; class Magnoliopsida; order Sapindales; family Sapindaceae; genus Litchi; species Litchi chinensis. Next base: position 38,688,632 of record CM034462.1, read on the forward strand.
TTCTGATGTCATTCCTACTTGGTTTTGGAAATCACTTTCTCAGTTTTTTACATTAAATATCTCCCACAACCAAATCCATCAGAAGATTCCAAATCTTACCAATGCGGGTACAATTGACACACTTGACTTGAGTTCAAACAAATTCTTTGGTCCATTACCTCAGATATCCTTTGATGTGCATTGGATATTGGATCTTTCTAGTAATGCTTTTTCTGGATCCATTCTCCTGCTTTTATGTTATGAAGTGAATAAGTTAAGGTCCACACTTTTTCTCAACCTTGAGAACAATTTTTTGTCTAGAGAACGACCAGATTGTGGTTGGATGAATTGGCAAAATTTATGGGTTTTGAATTTAGGTAACAATAAATTTATTGGTACACTTCCTACCTCCATAGGAAATTTAACCTCTCTTCTTTCGCTGATCCTTCGTAAAAATAACTTCTCTAGAGTAATACCGATTGAGGCATTTGAAAACTGTACATCTTTATGGGTGTTGGATGCGTCTGAAAATCGGTTTGTTGGAAATCCTCTCAAATGGATAGGAGAAAGATTTTCAGACATGATAATTCTCAAATTCCGCTCAAATAACTTACATGGTTTTCTACCAGCAGAACTTTGTCATCTATCATCTCTACATATCTTGGACCTTGTTGATAACCATCTCTCTGGTAATATACCAAGTTGCATCAATAACTTCAGTGCTATGGTGACCGTGGATCATTTTGATGACAATCGTATTTGGTATATCAAAGGAGCATATATAGATTTCAGTGAACATTCTTTGCTAATGAGAAAAGGGATAGCATATGAGTATTCCACCATTCTTAATTTGGTAAGAGCCATAGACCTTTCCAACAATGATTTTTCAGGAGATATTCCAAGAGAAATAACAAGTCTGAAAGCGCTATGGTGGTTGAATTTGTCACATAACTCACTAACCGGAAGAATTCCTGAGACTATAGGTGCCATGGGAGAGATAGGGTCCATTGATTTTTCTGCAAACCAACTTTGTGGTGAAATCCCACCAAGTATATCAAACTTGACTTTTTTGGGCTACTTGAACTTATCCAACAATAAGTTGATTGGAAGAATTCCTTCGGGCACTCAACTGCAGGGCTTTGATCCATCCTATTTTACTGGCAATGATCTCTATGGATGTCCACTTCCTAAAGATTGTAACGTGTCTATTCAAATACCAAGCCACCAAAGTGGTCGAGAAAAAGATGGTAGTAAACATGAAGTGGATTGGTTTTACATAAGCTTGGTCCTTGGATTTGTGGTGGGCTTCTGGGGCTTCATAGGTCCTTTGCTTATCAACAGAAAATGGAGGTGCATATACTGTGGTTTCTTGGACAGTCTAGACAAAATTTACTTAATTGTAAAAAGATGTTGGTAGTGTTTTTTCATTTTCCTCTTTTCAGTAATTTTACTTTTATTGAATTATGTAATTTTGCTTATCGAAAGAAAGATGTTGCTAGGGTTTTTTTTTTCCTTCATCAAATATGTTTGCATCCGAGATTATATAACTTTTGGGTTCACTCCAAATTACAAATGGGATGGTCTTTTTTCATCAAATATGTTTGCATCCGGAGATTGTATAACTTTTGGGTTTGCTATAATTACAAAACAATAAATTAATTATGAATTGATTGTACAGTAAACCAAATTTGAGGTATATGTACTTTAATCTTGCATCTATCAATAGATTTATAACTAGTGATAAGATAGCTCCATAGACAGAAAAGAGTATTGAGCCTAACTCCAACACAAAAACTAATTTATGAGTGGAGGTTTATTCTCACTTTATAAACCAATACAAACTCACTTCTTTAACTATTATGGGATTATTTAATACCCATAATACAGTAGTGAAACTCCTTCCATTTGGAATAACATAACATTCTACTATAACATGCCAAGGGAAGAGTAACAACTTTATTAGTTCTTCAATAGGTCAATGAATTCACTCTCAATGAACTTTATGAAATAAATAGTATATTTTTTCTGTGATTCTCTAGTCATAATTCTTATATTTTGTGTTCTTGAAAATTGACGTGTCCTGTAACTTGAGCATTCTCCATAACTTCCGAAAAGTTGACAAAAAATTATCTATCAGGAGATTAAAAAAAAAAGAAAAAAAAATCTACGCAGTCATGCAAAGTAAGATCACAAAGAAAACCGGAAAGCTAGGTGACATTTTTTTATGTTTGCTTTTAGTGTGTTTTTTGAGGTATTCATAGTTCTTGTGATTGAGGAATAACTTGCTGCCCGACCACTCCAATTTGACATACCCAACAACACAGAGTGAAGTTGACGGTATCTGTATAGCTCCTTTTCCAAAAAAGTGGCAAGACAATTAAATACAATGGTACATCAGTAGTCAACATTAACATTCCATAGTAGAAAATTAAAGAATAATAACAAATGTTACATGATCATGTGGACAATAACAATTCCAGCCTCTACACTGGAACTAAGATTGTGTTGCATACTATTTGATTTACGAACGAGAATACAAACAGCCACTTGTACAAGTAGAACACAATACAAACAGCCACTTGTAAAAGTTGAACACAAACACATAACAGCAATAGTATTTATGGGGAGCACTTAGAGAAAAAAAAAAATTAAAATCAAACAAATGATGAAAGCAAGAGCAGGTAAATGAGCAGAGGTTATTACCGTCGCATCTTGCAATTTCTACTTATTCAGTAGCACCAAACCTATAATTCTAATAATGGATGCCTGTTCTGAATTCTAATCTGCTTCACTCAAGGTTGCTTTCTTTCATAACCAATAAGAAATCTGACAAAGAATCCTTGCATCAGTAAGATCCAATCATTCAAAACCATCACTATCTTCATATACAACTTCACAAAATTTCTAATTTACAACCGTATAAGGAAACAACAGGGACAAATGGCTAAACAAAAAATGGACATCATAAAGAAACGGTTAATAGTCTGTGAGTAATGCAGCATATTCAAATGATACAGATTCTACTACTTCCTGGTGTGAAGTGAATTGGTAGCTTTTGAAGCCTGAGCTATGGCCTTGGCACTTGTATTTCCCATCATCCACTCTCTCTCTGCACGCCGCTGATGTTGCCTTGCATTCTTTGCTCGTTTTGGTGCCAGCCATGTGTCTCTTTCTACGTAGGCAAGTCTAAATCTTTCAGCAATGAGCAATTCGTCAAGTGATAGAGACGTGGTTTTTGTAGTAAACCCACATACTGCCCACGTTTGGGGATTGACGTCCTTGACAAAGAGATCATCTGAAAGGAATGCTTCCTTGGGAACTTCGAATCCGCTGAATCTGAAAGGTGATGGCTTCGGATTTACCATTATACGTGGGCACTCAATTAATAACATCTCCAAGGAATCTTTATCAATGTTTGGCTGCAAAACAGAGTGACTGAGTTAAGAAGAAAGGAAAACAATTTCACCGCATAACATGATAGTCAAACTACATTGTTTTCTTACGAGTTTTCAGTAGCAGGAAAGTATTTAAAGTTGCTTAATCCAATACCATACTGATGCGGTTTGATTGTACAACCAACCCCGTGAGGCGAAGAAATTTAACACCACTATATTAACCTCATGTAAAATATATAACAAATCCACATACCCATACAAACCAGCACAATGACTGTGCACCAACGCCAATCTCTGTGGTATCAAGTTCCTCCCACGACTCCCCCTCCACATCATTCAGCTTTGGTTTCAACACACCCAAGCATGTGTGTGCTGTGTGGTTGCTCCTTGGGCTCCCTCTGAAGGAACTAGCTATCATACAGACATTAAAAGGTGTTCATATCATACGTATAAGGCAAAAGGAGGTCATCCAGCCGTTGGATGATAAAGAATTGCATCCAACGGTGAGGATGGTTGGAAAAAAAATAATAATAAAAAAAGGCTGGGGATATGCTACCGGCTAAATGGGTACACAAGAGAGAGAAAGTGAATTAAAAAAAAAAAAACTATTCAATTATCTCTCTCTTCCATTTCCTTTCTCTCCCGACCAAATCTTTGTCTCAATCAAATCTCCCTCTCCCTATCTTTGGTTTCATCGGTGGAACCCATCTGGATTTTGGTGGTGGTGGTGGTGGTGGGTCGGTGGTTTCTGGGTTGGTGGCCATTCGAATGTGTTTGATGGGTGAGTGTGGTGGGTGTTTGATGTTAATGGTGGTGGTGGGTGGGTGGTTTCTGGGTATGGTGGCTGTGTTTGATGTGGTTGCTGTCAATGGGTGGTTTCATCATCATCCTCTTCTCTTCTTCTCTTCTTCTTCCTTTTCTCCTCTTTTTTTTTTTCCTTCTTCTTCATATATTCGAACCCAGATTTCTAGGTTCGATTAAAATTGGGTTCAGAATAAGTTCGATTCAAAAATGGAATCTAGTTTAGGGATTAAATTTTTGAATCGAACCCAGAAACTGATTTCGAATGGAAACCAGAAAACTTGGTTCGATTCTGAACCCAGATGGGCTTTTTTCTTTAATTTTTTTTTATTTTTTTGCAGTTTGATTGATGAGTTTGTATTTTATGTAGATTTTGGTGATTGTTGATGATTTTCATCTGGTTTTGGTGATGTTTGATGATTTTAGTGGTGGTGGGTGAGTGGCTTCTGGATGTTCAAGGTGGTGTCAAGGTGGTGTTGACGGGTGTAATAGGCATTCGATGCTAGTGGCCGTCCAGGTCTAGTGGGTGGAATGAAAACCTGGTGGTTGTTGGATGCGTGACATATGCCATCCAGGTCTATTTTTGGGTTTGGAAGCAAAAGAACCAGTTTTGAGGAAACTCGAGTTTTGGGACTTGCTGGCTATATGCACGGTTTGGAGGTGGATTATGTCTAGCAGAGGGATGATTCATATTCTAATGATAGGACAAATTGAAGGTCTAAATTTTATTATTTGAAATGTTGCTTAAAAATAATGTTCTAAATTTGATATGCTATCTAACAAATGTTGGAAGAAAAGCGTTTCATTCTCTTTGTAAGTCAAAATTATTTTGGCGGTGAAGAGTTTACATCTCTAGCTTGATATACGTTTTTGTTTATTTCGATTCTTTATTTTACTTTTTGCTTGGTAATGCTTTAGCCCCAGGTTACATTTGTACACTGTAGAGTTATGGGTTAAACAATCTTCATATCACTAAATCCCAAAGTAGTTAGGTTCTATATATGTTCATGATCTGTCTAAATAGTTCCTTGGTTGTGTAACCAATCATTTGTTTGACTTACCCCAGGCTAATAGTATGTGAATTCTGTTCAATAGGTCCTGCCTGGCCTAGAGGCACTCTCAATATTGATGTCTAATTTATTCAATGAAATGAGACTTGGCTTTGAATATGAATATCCAACTGATTTACATCAACTTTGCTATTCTTGTACTAAATAAAACTCATTACAGGCTTGTCAATAAAGGCTGCAAGTTAGTTGGATGTGGATTGGCAGTGCCCGCTCTTCAAATATTTAATGATGATCTTGCAAAAATGGTTGAAACTTTTGATGATTGATTTCTACTCGAACTGGGATTCGCAATCGACAAGTTCTTTTAGGTTAGTAGATACTTGTAGTGTGGCTTAAATGTCATGGACTGAGTGACTGAATTTTCTGGAGGCTCTGCTTAGAGGTAGTTCAGCCTATTGTTTGTCATGTTCAAAAGTTGAGATGGAGCCTTGAGGAAAGCTTTTCAGCCTTACAAATTTGAGCCTAGCTGGTGTAGGTTTGATTGTTTTACTAAATTTAGAATTCTATGATTAACTTCTTGTTTTAACACTAAAATATGATTGAATTCAGGTCATGCTTATTATATTAGTAGAATCTATCTTATTGTTATGCTAGACTTCTGATTTCTATAGCTTCTTTTTTATGCAAAATTAATAGCATTGGGTGATGGTCTTCTTATCTATCGAATAATGGTAATAAACTGCAAAACTTGCAATTGTATTTTTTAGCATCTTAAATCTTATATAGATGATAGTCTATATTTAATCTTTGCTTGTAGAGGCAAGGAAAGCTTAAATGATCTGGCTGTAGAGGCAGGAAGGAAAGCTCTTCAGATGGTTGAGGTTGAACCTGATCATGTCGACCTAGTCTTGTTGTGCACATCCACTCCAGAAGATCTTTTTGGTGGTGCCCCTACTCGAACCCAACCTCACCGTCAACCACTAGCTGCCATGACTTCGTCGCCGTTGTTTGTACGTCGCCAACATAAGTAGGTACTCGTGCCTCTGTTTTCCGTTGAGCAAGGGTTTTGTTTGTTCAAAACTAAAATTTTTTTGGGCTTTTTTGGGGTTTTTGTCAAGGGTTGGTTTATGACAAGAATGGGGGAGTGAATTAGTGTTGGGTGTATGTTTTTTATGTTGTTTTGTTCTGTTGAAGTTTCAAGGGTTTCAAAAAATGTTGAAAAGTGTTGATGGTTTTGAAATTATGGTGTTTCGCGTGTAATTTGTTATGGGTTTTGTATGTTATGCATGTTAGGGGTTTGCATGGTACTATTGCATGGGAAGTTAAGGTTTTTTTTGGTTGGTTTGATGTAAAATGCATTCAGCTAATAGATAAAACCAAAAACATGTCTTCGTAACGTAGCTCTTTCTGCTCTTGTGCATATGGATATGCTCTAAGTTGTAGCAATTCTAGATGCGTGTAATTTGATGTGTTTAAAGTGGTTGTTATTCATTTAATCTATATATCTTTGTGGAGAGTTTGTCCATTTTGTTATTCAATTTCTGTCCATGTTGTGCTTTGTATTTCCAGTTATCAGTTTTTGTAGTATTAGTTAGTTACATTAGTTTAATAGAATTTCGTTTCTGTGTAACAGGACTGCTGCTTGTTTGAAGCTTGAAGAATATTGCACCGTCAAGGCAGTTCTGCACTGTCAAGGCAGCTCTTGAAAAGGTATTCATTGTTTTTTGTGTACTGTGTATGTAAATGTTTCTTTGGAATGTGTATGTAAATTGGCCACAAGAAGTCCACTTGTCCTCTACAGGTTTGTTTCCTCATTCAACTTCTTCTGAATCAACATGTTTAATTGAAAGTTTAATTGATTTTTGTTGATTTTGATGTTTATATACAGCCCAGGGGTGATGGTTCTCATGCCCAAGCAAGCACTTAAGGACAGGCAACCACTCAAGCACAAGCAAGCATTTCACAACCAACAATTTCTCACAAGAAGCAGAGAATGTATTTTTTAGTTTTGCAATTTAAAAAGCAGTACCTGAATATATAATAGGCTGCATTATTGATATTCTCTTTTAATAATCCATATTGATATATTGCATTTCACTGTTTTAGTGTTTTAACACCTGTTGCTGCTCCTAGTTCTTCAACACATGCTACTCAAGAAGCACCTACAAGCACTTCATAGGCAACCCAACATGGCAAGAAGAAAGCTGTTATGAAGCAGAAAACTGCACCAACCAACAGCACCCAACAGTAAATACATTAGTCAAATACTGTAAGGGTTTGAAAAAATAAAAACAGCTTCATATTACCTTTTTTTTATTAAGTTTATGCCATTGCAGGTGCCACACATCTCAAGAACAAGCCCATGGTCGTACTTCTTCTACTGCTACTGCTCAGGTGTCTATCAAGTAAGTTTTGTAATGGGGTTTGAGCTTTTTCAATGCTTTAGTTAATATAGAATGGTTTTCAGCTTACAACCTCCTCCAGGTGTCAGTTTCAACAAGGCAGCAGCAAGTGGAACTGAAGTCAATGATGCAGGAGCAAGTGGAACACAAGTCAGCTCCAATGATGCAGGAGAAAGTGGAACACGGGCAGCACCAATTGATGTTGATATTTGCTCATAGATAGATTCCACTTCCCAATCTTAAGGATGACATTACATTATATTGGTTACTGTTAATTTATGTTAGCTTATGTGGGTTTGTGTTAGTAGATGACAGCAAAGTGGCACATTATATTAGGTCATTTTGCAGGAAACTTTGCCAAATTTAGTGAACTTGTGGTATTAAATTCCTATGCAAATACCAATCAACATTGTGTGAATGAGGACGACACCTTTAAGCCAACTTATCATTGTTTAAGCATGGTCATATTTTGCATTCAATTTCAATAAAGCATAATGCATTTCTTCATTTGAATGAGTTGCATTGGTTGATGGTATAGAACCTTCAGATGATGCAACTTCAACTATGCTTTGCCATTCTTCACGATCAGGTGTCCACCACTCAAAATATTTACATGCATTGCAGTGAAAAAATAATCTCCCAGGATTTTTACTCATCTCGGATACGTGCAAGAATGCTTTGTTTCCATTTCCACATCTACAAAATCTATTTTTTCACCTTTATCCAACTACTCTTTTCATTTGTATTGCTTGATGATGTCATATTTGAATTTTTTGTACCACTATGGGTTGATGATATTTGAGAAGACTATTGAAGGTAGAAAATTGGAGTACAAAAATTGGGAGATCGAAAAATGAAAAATCAAATTGAAGAAGAAAATTAGAATATTTGGACAGTAAAATTGTAGCCACCAACAAGTAACAACACCCCATTTTGTGCGCGGCCACGCTGAAACAATAGTGCGGCCACACACCAATATCAGTGTTAGTGTGTGGCCATGCTAAAACAATGGTGCGGCTATTCACCAACACGCGACCGTACCAGAATTTGAGTGTTGTTGCATACCCATGATCAATGAAAGGTTTGCACTGGTATAGGAATGCGGTCATGCTAAAATAGTGGTGTAGCTACACACAAATATTGGAACAAGTACGTAACTATATCATGATGTGAGCACAATCACACACCCATGACCAGTGGAAGGCTTCTGCTTTAGCATTTATGAAATTTTGACATTTTAAAATTTATTGATTGGAAATATGTGAAACTAAAATTATTGTATTAAAAAATTAGAAAGGATAACTAATTTAAAATAAAATGAAGTTATATTTATTAATTTAGAACATAAAAACGGTTGTTTTTGAAATTTTCACTATTATTAAAATATATCTCATTTACTTTGTTGTTATTATAAATTTCTTTCTTCCTTGGGGTGTGGATTGTATGGCAATAATAATATTCTTGTTTTGTACGAATAATAATAATAACTATACTTAGTATTGTTTGTGAAAAAAAAATTACTTAATACAAAATATTAAAATCAAAGTCCAAAATAATGAGTAATTTAATTAATTTGTAATTGCACAAAAACAAAGATAAATAAATAAATAGATAATTATAAGTAGCTGGGTCAAAAGTCCTAAGAAAGCCAAAAAAAAAAAAATGTGATAGGAGACCTTCTTGTCACACTTTTGCCATGAAAGAAGACTTTACTATCATGTGTGCTGTGACAGAAAACCTTATTATGACACCTATAAATGATAGGAATGCCATAACAAAAGGCTTTACTATCACGCTTGGTCGTGACATGATGTGAGAGCCTCCTATTACGCCCAAAGGAATTGTGACGGGAGAGCCTCTGATCACGCCCAAGACAATTGTAATGGGAGGGCCTTCTATCATGTTTGGACCTCACGGGAAAGCTTTTCGTCATGTTTGGGAGTGACATCAGGCTCTTTTGTATTTATTTATATGCGATAGGATAATTTTCAATTTCAATTATGATATTTTACAATATTTTAAAATAAAAATTTAAAAATATAATTAGATTACATTGGTATAGATGCATGACCACACTAAAACAATGGTACAACCACATACCCATGAGTGGTGCAAGCCTTGGCTGTGATGGGACGGGAGAGTCTCCCATCACACCTAAGACAAGTGTGACAGAAGACTCCCATTACACTTAGACATGACGAGAGACTATCTCATCATGCCTATACATGACAAGAGCCAAGCATGCCAGGACAGTCTCCCATCACGATTCTCTTGTCATCATATTTTTAAAATTTTATTATAACAATTTTTATTTTTTTAAAAAATAAATCATAATTAAATTGCATTTCAAATTCACATTCAAAAACAATTTTAAATGAATTTACAATTCAATAACAAGTAAGAATTTTAATTTAACAAAAAATAAAATTACTATATTTTAGTTTCATCATAAGTTATGTTCAAAAGTTAAATTGTAAGGGTAACTTTTTATATAAAAAATAAAATAAAAAATACTTTTATATATTTTTAAGAAATAAATTTCATAAAATTATTTTATACAAAATATTTTTAAATAATATTTTAATCCAATTTAAGTTATTGTATATAAAATAATTCCATTTAAGTTATTATATTTTTCTATATTTTAAAATTAAAAATTAAATTGGATAGCATTGGTATAAGTGCGCGGCCACGCTAAAGTAGTGGTGCGGCCTGGTATTGGTGCGCGGCCACGCTGAAATAGTAGTGCTGCCGCGCACCAACACTGGTGTTGGTGCACAACCATGCTTAATCAATGGTGCGGCTGCGCACCAACACTTAGCCGTTGAAGCAATGGTGCGACCACACTGAACAATGGTGCGGTCGCACCCTTAATCATTTTTTTTTAAAAAAAAAATACAAAATTTCTTGAAAAAATTAAAAATTTAAATGATTCATTCTAGATTTGAGCTGGATTAGAAACTCAGATCTTCAACTAATCTACTTTCATTTAAAAAAATAAAAAAAAAAAACATAAAAGAATAAGAGAGAGAGATGATCTAGGTGGAGAGAAAGAGAGGACATGGTTTTCATTTTTTTAATATAATATACAATTTTTTTTAATTAAAAATAATAGTATCTCAAAAAAAAAAAAAAAAAAAAAAACAATGACAAATAGTCATTTACTACTCTAGCCGTGACGGGAGAGCTCTCTATCATAGTTTACCGTGATAGAAGAGCCTCACATCATGGCAAAGGAATGAGTCAAGCTTAGGCGTGATGGAAGAGCCTTCTATCACGCTTGACCGTGACAAGAGGCTCTTCTATCATGCCTATGCAATTTTTCTATATTTTAAAATTAAAAATTAAATTGGATAGCATTAGTATAAGTGTGCGGCCATGCTAAAGTAGTGGTGCGGCCGCGCACCAACACTTAACCGTGACGGAAGAGCTCTCTGTCATGGTTTGCCGTGATAGAAGAGCCTCACATCATGGCAAAGGAATGAGTTAAGCCTAGGCATGATGGTAGAGTCTTCTATCACACTTGACCGTGACAAGAGACTCTTCTATCATGCCTATGCATTTTTAAAAGATGTATGCTGATGTCATCATTTAATAGTCTATCCGTGATAGGAGAGTCTTATGTCACGGTTGGTCGTGATAAAAGAATTTGGCATCATGCCCATGGCAAGCTTCATGCTTGAGCATGACAAGAAGCTTCTCTATCACGTCAATGCGTTTTTGTTGAATTTAAACAACTTCAGATATTTAGTTAAATATTAAACTTGTTCATTGAACAACTTTGACGTTAGTGGGAACAAGTTGACGTTACGTACTTGTTAAATGGACGTTAAAGTTGTTCCCCCAACAACTCTGACCTCATGTTGATGTCATCCATAATTTTGTTCCAGTTGAACAACTTGAAACGTTGTGCTAAATGTCAAACTTGTTCATAAATCAACTTTAACGTTCGTGGGAACAAGTTGACGTTTCGTACCTGTTTAAATGGACATTAGAGTTGTTCCTAGAACAAGTCTGACGTCTTGCTGATGTCACACACCATTTTGTTCAACTTGATCAACTTCAGACGTTTTACTAAACGTCAAACTTGTTAAGCAAACGACTTTGACGTTATGGGAACAAGTTGACATTACGTACTTGTTAAAATGGACGTTGGAGTTGTTCAGCGAACAACTCTAACGTTATGTTGATGTCATCCATCATTTTGTTCAAGTTGAACAACTTCAGACGTTGTCTAAACGTCAAACTTGTTAAGGAAACCACTTTGACGTTGTGGGAACAAATTGACGTTACGTACTTGTTAAAATGGACGTTGGAGTTGTTCACGAAACAACTCTGACGTGATGTTGATGTCATCCATCATTTTGTTCAAGTTGAACAACTTCAGATGTTGTCTAAACGTCAAACTTGTTAAGGAAACGACTTTGACGTTGTCGGAACAAGTTGACGTTAAGTACTTGTTAAAATGGACGTTGGAGTTGTTCAGGCTGAACAACTCCAAAGTTATGTTGATGTCATCCATTATTTTGTTCAAGTTGAACAACTTCAGACGTTGTCTAAACGTCAAACTTGTTAAGGAAACCACTTTGACGTTATGGGAACAAGTTGACGTTACGTACTTGTTAAAATGGACGTTGGAGTTGTTCACGGAACAACTCTGACGTGATGTTGATGTCATCCATCATTTTGTTCAAGTTGAATAACTTCAGACGTTGTCTAAACGTCAAACTTGTTAAGCTAATGACTTTGACGTTGTCGAAACAAGTTGACGTTAAGTACTTGTTAAAATGGACGTTGGAGTTGTTCAGCGAACAACTCTGATGTTATGTTGATGTCATCCATCATTTTGTTCAAGTTGAACAACTTCAGGCGTTGTCTAAACATCAAACTTGTTAAGGAAACCATTTTGACGTTGTGGGAATAAGTTGACGTTACGTACTTATTAAAATGGACGTTGGAGTTGTTCGCGGAACAACTCTGACGTGATGTTGATGTCATTCGTAATTTTGTTCAAGTTGAACAACTTTAGACGTTGTCTAAACGTCAAACTTGTTAACGGAACAACTTTGATGTTGGTGGGCACAAGTTAACATTATGTAATTGTTTAAATGGACGTTGGAGTTGTTCACGGAACAACTCTGACGTGATGTTGATGTCATCCATCATTTTGTTCAAGTTGAACAATTTCAGACGTTGTCTAGACGTCAAACTTGTTAAATGAACAACTTTGACGTTGATGGGAACAAGTTGACGTTACGTACTTGTTTAAATGGACGTGAGAGTTGTTCAAGGAACAACTCTGACGTGATGTTGATGTCATCCATCATTTTGTTCGAGTTGAACAACTTCAGACGTTGTGCTAAACGTCAAACTTGTTCCCCGAACAACTCGGACGTCATGAAATAGTGTAACCGTGATAGGATGATTTCTTGTCACGGTGTTACATCTGTCACGCCTTGCATACTTGTTTAAATGGACATGGGAGTTGTTCCCCGAACAACTCGGACGTTATGTTGATGTCATCCATTATTTTGTTCGGGTTGAACAACTTCAGACGTTGTGCTAAACGTCAAACTTGTTCTCCAAACAACTCGGACGTCATGAAATAGTGAACCGTGATAGGATGATTTGTTGTCATGGTTTCACGTCTGTCACGCCTTGCGTACTTGTTTAAATGGACGTCGGAGTTGTTCCCTGAACAACTCAGATGTTATGTTGATGTCATCCATCATTTTGTTCGAGTTGAACAACTTCCGACATTGTGCTTAACGTCAAACTTGTTCCCCGAACAACTCGGACGTCATGAAATAGTGTAACCGTGATAGGATGATTTCTTGTCACGGTGTTACGTCTGTCACGCATTGCGTACTTGTTTGAATGGACGTCGGAGTTGTTCCCCGAACAACTCGGACGTTATGTTGATTTCATCCATCATTTTGTTCGGGTTGAACAACTTCAGACGTTGTGCTAAACGTCAAACTTGTTCCTCGAACAACTCGGACGTCATGAAATAGTGAATCGTGATAGGATGATTTGTTGTCATGGTTTCACGTTTGTCACACCTTGTGTACTTGTTTAAATGGACGTCAGAGTTGTTCCTCGAACAACTCAGACATTATGTTGATATCATCCATCATTTTGTTCGAGTTGAACAACTTCAGACGTTGTGCTAAACGTCTAACTTGTTTCCCGAACAACTCGGACGTCATGAAATAGTGTAACCATGATAGGATAGTTTCTTGTCACGGTTTTACGTCTGTCACGCCTTGCGTACTTGTTTAAATGGACGTTGGAGTTGTTCCGCGAACAACTCTAACGTTATGTTGATGTTATCCATCATTTTGTTCGAGTTGAACAACTTCAGACGTTGTGCTAAATGTCAAACTTGTTCCTCAAACAACTCCGACGTCATGAAATAGTGTAACCATGATAGGATAGTTTCTTGTCACGGTTTTATGTCCGTCACGCCTTACGTACTTGTTTAAATGGATGTTGGAGTTGTTCATAGAACAACTCTAACGTCATGAAATAGTGTAGCCGTGATAGGATAATTTTTTATCACGGTAATCTAACAAATAATAATATTTTATAAAATATTATTATATTTATATATTATATTTATTATAATATAATAAACTATTAATAATAACTTAAAATACTTATATATTATTATAATATAATATTTTATTATAAAATATTATATTAATATATTATTTAATTAATAAATTATTATTTTAATATTATTTATTATAAAATTAATATTTTAAATATGCAGCAACCGGTTTCAACCGGTTGCTGCAGGTTTAATTAACACTTTTTGGCTGCCAGTTGGCAGCCAAAGTGTGTTTGCATGGTACAAACAAAAATTTGTTTGTATCATAGCCAATCCCCCCTCTGAAACATTAAATTTGGTTCATTACCTGTTGTAAGGTTTATATCCTAGTCAAAACTTAATATCAAAACCAATAAAATCCACATGAGACCTTAAATATCACTCACAGTAGATGATGACATAGAAAGTTCAAGGATTAGAAAAGTAAAAATCATTCGTTTCTTTAAGAAGTCTCGTTTTCACATCTTGTGGAAATATAATGAAGGTAGGAAGTGCAAACTAGCATTAAAGCTGAAGTTAATAATTTCTTAACTTTCAGAACATGCCAACAGGGTATGATTACTTAGTTTTCAATTCTTAACAAACTCTCTCGAATTGATCTTCTTCCTATATAATGCAATGCCATGTTCGTAACATCAAGTAATGTTATACCACTAAAGCATGTAAATAAATATCCAGAGGCAAGATGACTGAGAGTGAAAAAGGACTTAGATTTTTGATGTTGAAGGATATGCACTGTCACGTTCTATTTTTTATCATTTCAGATTGTTATAAAGTTATAGAGTTGTGGGAATCAAAGGCAGCCGCATATCCAAGAGCTCATAATTAGAATCCAAAATGTTTATTATGTTCTGGGGAGAAACAGTACCCGCATCTCAATGTCTCCAAGGACTGGCAGTGCTGCACAAGCTCAGAAACGTCAGTAGCAGTAATTTTGTCACATTGACTACACTAAAACTGTGTCAATACAGCTGAAGATTTCCCAAAATGGAAGTTTCTAAGAACAGTAATGCACTTAACAATTATTATAAGAAAAGTAATTGATTGACAACAATTAAGAAAGAAAATGAAATAGATATCAATCATCAAGTAGTTCTAGTAGAACTTCAACAAAGCAAAACGATTAAGAAAACAGAGTACAGTCATTTGGGATCCACCAATTTATATTAGTCATCGATCAAACAATGTGATAAAAGATTTATTGCCCTTCATACAGATTGCCTATGATATCATCACTAACCTTTTCTTTTCAGTAAGTAAAATGAAAAATTTTTCAGTTCAAAGGAACGACCAAAATAGAGAAAATAGAAAATTAGTTTACCAATTTGTATCATCGGTCCATTTGTTGGCATAATAATCACTCTTGCCATATATTCGATGGTCCATTTTATTGTGAGATATATGATTAGTATTTAACCAATTAGTTTAGCTTAACTGTTTCATAGTGCTACAGCATTTTAATGCTAATACCTTGTTCCCTGGTTTAAAATGAGCAAAGGAAAAGGAATTTTGTACCTTATATCCACCGCTATCAGAGATTTGCACCTGTTGGCCACCACCTCTAAACCAGAATCAGAAACATCTGAACCGGAAATGTCAAGAATTTCCCAGGAACTATCAGCTAGTGATACGATAACATTGTCATTTAGTAACTTTCTCCTGCAAGCAATTGCGGCTAAAGCAATCTGTCACACGATGATGTAGGTTTAAATGTTACAAAAAACAAAAAACATTCTTCTCAAGCGAAAGTTTAGTCTATGGAGGTCAAATATAAAGACCGAAAAGAACCCACACAATCTCATTACAGAGTAACAAACGAAGCAATGTATACAAACTTAGGAAATGCAACAGAAAACTTTGTCAATCAGACAACCTTAATATCAGCTGGAAAGTTGACTGCAATCTCACCCAAATCCACAATGATGTCCTCCAAATGTTTCCCAACAACTCCGAGACACAAGGCAAGTAGACTTGGAGGTTTTGCCTTCTCACGAGGTGCTCCTGCAACTGACACATCTCAACAAATAAGTTACCAAATTTACAGTACACCCACACTGGCAGAATACACCTGGCAAAAGCAATATCATTCCTTATTGTTTGCACATTCTAAAATCAATCAAGCATATTTATACTTTTATTACTTAATCCATGCTACAACTTAATTATAAATGCTATTTGAGAAGCTAAACCCTAAAGCAAAAATTGATGTCAGAAAAGCTCTAACTCATAGAAATTATAAAAAAGAACTTCAATTAAGCTTAATTTCTAGTGTCTAGCAAGAACGATAATGAAACGGAAACAGATTTATATCAATTTTTATCATCTGGGTACTTTTCCTTCACTTTCTCAGCAATCAAACAAACCACATTATCCACTAACATGACAAAATCACATACAAAAACATACAAAAATACATCAGTTTCTGGTCTTTAACCTTCAATATCGATTTCCACAATAACAAAACTATTTAATTGAAGTCAACAAACATACCCAAACATGCATAAATGCATACATATACATACAATTTAACTCCAAATGTTATTCGACAAGCTAAACCCTAAAGTGTGTTATGAGAAGGCACCAAGGAACTTTAATCAAGCTGAATCCATAGTTTCTAGTAAGAACGAAAAAAGACAACATACTCATATCAAAATTTTATCATCTGGGTAATTTCCTTCAATACAAATCAATTATAAGAAACACATAAAAAACATCAATTTCCTACCTTTAACGTCCAATAAAAATCCCCACAATAACAATGCTATCAAATTAAAGTCAATAAGCACATAAATGCATACATACATACTTACACACACACAATTAAACTCAAAATGCTATTTGAGAAGCTAAACCCTAACGTGTAATTTCATTTCGAAAAAGGCTCTGAATCCATAGTTTCTAATAAGAACCAAAACCAGGACATATTCATATCATAAAAATTTCCAGCCTCTACACTGAAACAAAGATTGCGTTGCATACTGTTTGATTTACGAACCAAGACTTTTACATAGTTTACTTGTACAGTGTCCTTAACAAGATTAAGTGCAAGCCCTTCAGCTGGCACTATAGTCCTGTCTGACCGTGCACTGTGCAGCAAATATAGTTTGATCAAACTCCTCTGGAGCATCATTGAACGGAGACATCTGTAGATGCACCAGAATACAAACAGCCACATATGGTGAACAAACGTATTACCATCACATCCTGCAATCCCAATTTACCGAGTAGCACTAGCACCAAACCTATAATTCTAATCTGCTTCGCTCAAGGTTCCTTGCTTTCATAACCAATAGAAATCTTACAAAGAATCCTTGGTAGCTTTTGAAGCAAGAGCTATGGTCTTGGCACTTGTATTTCCCATCATCCACTCTCTCTCTGCACGCTGCTGATATTGCCTTGCATTCTTTGCTCGTTTTGTTACCAGCCGTATGTCTCTTTCTATGTAGGCAAGTCTAAATCTTTCAGCAACATATGAGCAATCCGTTTGGTTTCACAAGTGATGGAGACGTGGTTTGTGTAGTAAACCCACATACTGCCCTCGTTTGGGGATCGACATTCTTGTCAAAGAGATCATCCAATGTGATATCTGGGAATGCTTCCCTGAGAACTTCGAATCCTCTGAATCTGGTAGCAAAAAGGAACTAATTTCAGTTGACTCTCCAACCTCTGGTTTTAACTTGGTGTGAATTTCTAATTTGTACTTGACATCGTAATGTATCAGGTTAAGCCATGGATTAAAACAAGCCTTGCACCTGGTTCTGGTGTTGTTACGAAGTACTTACAGCAGAGGTATGTCTTGAATATTCAGTTAGTCAGTTGTTGTTCTTCTATATTTTAGTTAGAAGTTACAAGGGCTTCATCTAGTCGGTTATGGCTGCCCAACTTGCATTGGAAACTCTGGTGACCTTGATGAATCAGTTGCTAATGCCATTTCTGAAAGTGGTAGAATTTTGCACTAAGTTCGTTATTTTGCATTAAAATTTATGTTTAATTGAAAAATCCTATCTTGTCTGCACTTGAACGTCTAAGCCGTTTGCATTAGTTTGTGTTGCCAGTTTATGAGTTGCTACTTTTGCATTTGAAGCTAATATGTCTCTGCTATTGCTGCACTTGGTACTTTCACAGATATTATTGCGGCAGCTGTGCTTTCTGGTAATAGAAACTTTGAAGGGTGTGTACATCCTTTGACTAGAGCTAACTATCTTGCTTCGCCTCCATTGGTTGTTGCTTGTGCCCTTGCTGGCACGGTATGTATATAACATATACTTCGGTGGTAACGATAACATATCTTAATGCGGCATTCTCTACAAACTGGTCTAGTTACCATCCTAAATTTCTTATAGACTTGCTGCAATATATATGCTGCGATGCTAAGTATCGCAAATGTGGATCTGGAAAATTTGTGTGTATATATATACATAAAATTCAGAACTGCAAGTTGAAGTTATTCTAACAATGAACCTTTATTTACATAAATGACACAGATATGTAATGCTCATTTGCTTCATTCCTTTGCTTTTTCTTTTAATTTTCAGGTCGACATAGACTTTGAAAGGAGCCAATCGGAACAGGAAAAGACAGCAAGCGTGTTTACTTCAAGGATATATGGCCTGGCAACGAAGAAATTGCACAGGTGAACTATAGATACTCTCAAAGAAAAGTTCCTGTTGAAGTCTGCACTGTCTAATTATTTGGCCCTAATATGGAATCTTTTTTGTTTTTTATTGGTAGGTTGTTCAATCTAGTGTCTTGCCGATATTTTCAAGGTCACTTACGAATCCACCACAAAGGGCAATCCTATGTGGAATGAACTCTCTGTTCCCACTTCGACTCTTTACTCTTGGGATCCAAACTCAACCTCCATTCATGAGTCCCCCTATTTCAAGGACATGACCATGGAGCCACCAGGAACTTTTGGAGTCAAAGATGTCTACTGCTTGCTCAATTTTGGTGACAGTATAACTATTGATCATATCTCTCCGGCTGGAAGTATCTATAAGGATAGCCGCACTGCGAAGTATCTGCTCGAGCGTTGGGTGGACCACAAAGACTTTAACTCCTACGGTAGCCTTAGGGGCAATGACGAAGTGATGTCAAGAGGCACCTTTGCGAATATTCGCCTGGTCAACAAGCTCTTGAATGGAGAAGTTGGCCCAAAAACAATTCATATCCCAACTGGAGATAAGTTTTATGTCTTTAATACAGCCATGGTGAGTACTATCAGAACAATGCCGGATATCGAATTAGTTGCTTTGTTATTTACAAACGGTACATTGCTGACTAATGTCAAATCATATTATTTGCAGAGGTAAAAATATGCAGGTTATGATACTATTGTCCTAGCTGGAGCAGAGTATGGAAGTGGCAGCTCTCGAGATTGGGCTGCCAAGGGTCCAAAGCTTCTGGTGAGTTTTCATATTCCCTCAACCGCTCACTTCCCTTAGATAAATTTTGCTACTATCTCTTTTTTTACGATGTGATTGTATCAATTTTTCAGGGAGTGAGGGCAGTGATTGCCAAGAGCTTTGAGAGAATTCACCGAAGTAACCTTGTTGGTATGGGAATTATTCCTCTTTCTTTCAAAGCCGGTGAGGATGCAGACACGCTAGGATTAACAGGTCAGGAGCGCTACACAATTGACCTACCAAATACGGTCAGTGAGATAAGGCCTGGCCAAGACGTAACAGTTACAACAGACACTGGAAAATCCTTCACATGCACAGTACGCTTTAATACAGAGGTATTTTTCACACTTTTCTCTCTCTATCAAATCATTACTCTTTAGTTTTTCCAAATTTTTAACGTAATTTGTCAATTGTCATATCAATCCGCAGGTGGAATTGGAATATTTCAACCATGGAGGCATTCTCTCATTCGTTGTCCGCAATCTCAGCAAACAGTAAATAGTTTTGAGTTTTGAATTCAGCGGCTCCTTCCTCGCACCATGCAAAACCATCTAGTTAATCAGGTGAGGTTTATAATAAGAACAAGATTAAAAGTACATTGCTTTTGTGTAGTTTTCGCACGTAAATTTTCCGTCGAAATGGAGTGTTGAGTTGATTCTAGTTCGTCCAACAGTGTGTAAATTTTCAATGGACCTATTTTGAAATCGATCCTTTTCATTTTTTAAGCTTGCTGGCTATATATATCTTGCAGTGTTATTCAAATGGTGTTTAATTTATGGGTAGTAGTATTATCTTAATTTACTATCTTGATTTAATAAATGAGGCAACAAATTGTGTGTTCTCTATCACACTTCTCCTTTATATTTATGAGTTTGATTTTTAACTTCGCAAGTAAATTTACAAATTGTGGGAGATCTTTTAATTTGGAAGATCATTTATGTTGCATCAAACCAATTTAAAGTATAATGAAATCAAAGCAAATAGTCGTGGTATCCATTCAGGTGCATTTTCCAGTAAACATGCCATATGTGGCATATGTTTATAGTCGAAATTATAAAAAGTGAGGTCCATAAAATTTGTTTTTGGCTTGAAAGATATTCGTTTCTGGATGCAATGAAATTCCAGTTGGTTTTATCTATTTCTTGCAGGTAAATATTTTGTATTGATTTAAAAATATTTTATTTGTAATAGAGTAAATTATAATTTAGCTATCAAGTTGAAACGTAATTACAAGTGGAGCTAGCTTTTTACTTTTATTACAATAAAAACACTTGTCGTTAGCCCATCTTGGTTAGAGTAAACAGATTGAGGGGTAAAATTGTTTTTTAACATTATTTACATTATTTTTTTATTTTTCTTTTAAAATTAATTGTTTCAATCAAATTTCTCTCTCTCTCTCCTTATTCTTCCCTACTAGCCACAGACCGTCTCTTTCTTTTTTTCTTCATCTTTCTTCTCCTTTTTCTTCTTCTTTCTCTTCTCTTTCTTCTTCTTCTTCTCCTTCGAATTTATATGAATCTGGGTTCAATTCGAACCCAGATGAATCTGGGTTCGTTTTAGAGCCCAGGTGAAATCTGGGTTTTGAAACAAACCTAGAATTCATCTTGGTTCGATGTGAACCTAGAGACCCCTCTCCGAACCTAGATTTCATCTCGGTTCGATGCGAACCTAGACCCCCTCTAGGTCTCTAGGTTGGCATCGAACCCAGATTCATTTGGGTTCTAAAACGAATCCAGATTAATGAATTTAATCTGAGTTTGTTCCAAAACCCAAATGAATTTGGGTTTTAGAACCTAGATGAATCTGGTTCTTTGATATTTTTTCAATTTTTTTTTTTTTATTTTTTAAAAATGATTTGGTCATTTTTTGTGTTTTGAGGTTGATTGTTGATTTTTTCCCCTTTTTTGAAGATGTTGATAATTGTTTGTTGATGGGGTTGAACTGATGATTATTGAAGATTTTTTGACTAGTTATTGTTGATGATTTTTTAAACTGGTGATTGCAATGGGTGGATGAGTTTGCAATGGATAGATGGTTCATGATTTTTACAGGTTGAAGATTGACGATTGCACATTGGGTTGGTGATTTATTTTTTTGGTCAATTTCTACTGATATTTTGAAGTTGGGTTGAAGATCGGATCCTGATTTTGTTAATGGATGGATGATGTTTCTTCCTAGATAAAAAGAACATCTTTGTTTTACTTTTATTTTTTTAAATAATTTTTTTTATTTAATTTATTATTATGAGGGCATTTTAGTCTTTTGATCATATTTATACTGTTGATTTTTAAATTTAACAGAGATTCCCTAACAGAAGGGGGTTAATTATAATAAAATTGAAAGCATCGCTCCGCCTGTAATTACGTTTCAACTGAGTAACTAAATTGTAATTTACTCTTTGTAATATTACAATTGATTAAGGTTTTGTTTAGGGTTAAAAAAAATAAAAGATCTTTGCTTTTAAGGTAAAGGTAAAATTTTTATTTTTACTTTGGTTATATGTTGTCGACATTGAGATTTGGGTGACCCA
Source organism: Litchi chinensis (assembly GCA_019925255.1). Classification (NCBI taxonomy): domain Eukaryota; kingdom Viridiplantae; phylum Streptophyta; class Magnoliopsida; order Sapindales; family Sapindaceae; genus Litchi; species Litchi chinensis. The sequence continues at coordinate 38,710,767 of CM034462.1, forward strand.
GAGATTTCAGGCCCAGACTGTCGCTTTGATAACAAGAAGCAATAAAAGCAACTGAAAATAAAAGCAAGAGAGGAAGAACAATACAAAAGAGGGTTTTTAATGTGGTTCAGTAAGTGTGCTTATGTCCACAGTAGTCACTCTAAATAACTTTTGGCAAAGTAACTGTCTTACTAAAAAATCTGTCCCTCTAATACAAGGAATTTCACCCCTATTTATAGTGTGAGGGTTTACATTTAGAGTGCAGTACACACTAAAAAATAAATTATTACATCAACTACCATGTCATAGTAAATTAGTACATTAACTACTCTTCCAGGGCAATCATTACATTATCTGCTCTGCCATAGCGATCATCACATTAACTACTCTGCCATGATAATCATCATATTAACTGCTCTGCCGTGATAATCTCCTCTGAATCTGGGACTGTAGAGATATGATTTGACACGAACTAGAGAGCTTGAATCCTTCTTGGATTTGATTGCTACTAGCTTCTAGAAGATTACCTAGCGCGAACTCAGCGAGTTGACACCACTCTCTCGCAAGCTGAAGATGAATCAAGATAGTTTTGGTTTAAGACACGAGCTGAAGGAAGATGGCAACGAGCTCAATACTGCGACCTGAGCATTGGGCTTTCTGGGCCTTTTACCATTGGACTTTAGGGGCCCATTTATCCATGTCGTGAAAATGACCATAACATATGTCAACTTGAATATTGTTTTAGACATTATCATCGTTCAATATGATTTGATGATAAAATGTTTTTATTAAAGTTTTTATTTTTAATCTAGTAATAATCTATATACAACTATGGTAATACACAATAGTGTAACACAAACCTCCTCAGTCAATTTTTGTTTAACACCATAAAATAGTCATATAGAAGTGCTCTATTAATTCTTACGAAACAGAGTTCTGATCTCTATTTAATTTGGAAAAAATATATATTTTAATTTAGAAAACACATTATTCACACATATTCTGTACTTTACAATTTGTGTAACTCTAAGGATTAATGGAAATTAAGGAACAACAAACACAATTATATGGAAAGGCTTTGAAGTAGCAAAAGTTTTTAAATAATTTCCACTTTTTCATTCACTTGAGGCTTCTAGATGGGTGATTTCTAAATTCCAACAATTGATGGAAAGAGACAACAAAGACAATTAAAATTTCCAAAAGTGATTAGAAGGTTTTTAAATTATTTTCACTTTTTCCATTGACTTCGAGTCTACTCTATAGTCCAAGGCTATATAATGGGACCTTTGACAATTAAGTCTTTGAATATTGATGCAACCTAATTTTCAAAGAAATTAGGTACATCATTTCCAAATTTTCACAATACTATTCCTAGATGAGTGACTTTGATTGGATAGTGAGATTCCATGAATGCCACACTAATTACAATCTTCTCATGCACATTTCTTTATTTTATAATTTTAAATACAGAGTCTATTTCGATTAAACCAAACATGATCAGTGTTGTTGCTGCCTTTCTTTTCTTTCAGTTATTTTCTTTGCAACCATCAATAGAGCTATTTAGCTCTTGCAGGGTTGCAAGGGAAGCACTTACATGGGTTGCATCCAAAGTGAGAGACGAGCAAATACCATTTTCCAAAAGGGAGCATTTACATGCTTACCTTTAAGTTTCATATTAGCTCATAGCAGCACTAAATCATTTCAAAAGAAAAAGATAAATAATCCAATGTAATTATGTAATAAACACATATAAATAAATTAGAATAAAAAAAAGTATCATCTATTAACTTTCTTCTAAAAAAGATAGTGCTTGTGACTTTTTCGTGTGGAAAAAAAAAAAGTAGAAAAATAAGACTTGCTACACTCCATAAAACAAATAATGTTATGCATAATCTACAATTGACTAGACCAAACTTGAGATGACGGACAAATTTGATATAAAAATTTTGTTGTATGATTTTGTTTATGTGTTAACTTAAGCATGTTTAGATTTGTTTTTAAAATAATGTTTTTGAAAAGTACTTTTAAAAATAAATATCATATATTTTTAAAAATGTAATGTTTTTAAAATTCTAAATGTGTTTGTTAAGATTTGTCAAATGTTATTTTCAAAAAACCAAAATCATGGATATATATTTGGTAATATTTTTAAAAATGAGTGATCTTTTGTTGGGAGAAAAAATAATGGTTTGTTATAAAAACATGTGTTGGAAATAGTGGAAAACAATAAAAAAAGATTTTTTTTTTTTAAACGTTTGAGTAATAAATGTTACAAAGTTGTTATCCATACATCTTCAGAAATACAAGTAAAAAAAAAAAAAAAAATCAGACCAAAGATATTTACACATGTATAAATTAATATCAGTTATTGTAATTAATGTGTACACAACACCAATCCAATCCTTCAGTAGACTGGTGGGCTGATGAATATTTACAGAACCAACACCTATTATGGAACAAAGATACAATTAAATATCTTGGTTTTGTTTTTCTGATTGTATATTTTGTTTCAGTACAAATACTCTGTTCCGAAGATAAAGTACAATGCTCTGTTCTCTTCACTTCACTAAACAATATTAACAATCACAGTGTCAGAATAATTTCTCCTTAATTGACACAAAATGTTAGTTGGGAGATAAAGTGAGGTCTGTAGCAAATATTGAAATTTTGATACAAGACCAGTCAAGGAATCAATTTCCTGCAGCTTTCATGGAGAAAAACTTATTACGAAGGAAATTCCCTGCAACTCTCGGAAGGAATAAACGGACATCTTTACTCTTGCTTTTTGTCATTTTACTTGTGTAACCAAAATAAAGGGTTCATCAATTTGTAATTTATTTTATTTATAACTTTTTAAAACCGCACGATGGCATGAGATTAAACAGAACTATAATAGTTACCTCTTATTCATTGACTCGGAGTCTTAAGAATTCCAAGATCAAGATGGGACCTATAGCAATTATGTCTTTGGAATTAGCTACCTACTTTCCAAATTTCAAGCCTATTAGATGGGTGATTTCTAGAATTGATAGTGGGATTAGTTGAGATGCATTGAGAGAAAAGCATGGTACAGATCCATTGTTAGTGAGTCAAGCTACCTTTTTTTTTTTGCTTTTTTGAATTTTTTTTTCTAATTGAGGACATCAAAACGCTAACCAATTTCTTGTTTTTTAAATTGTATATTTTGTTTCAAATCAAATACTTTGATTAGAAACAGAGTACAGCTCTTCTTAATTGACTTGAAAAGTCTTTTACATAGTTGGGAGGCGAAGTGGGGCCTGTAACAAATAAACATCACTGAAATTTTGATTAGAAAAACAATTAACGAAATTAATTTCTCACGGCTTTCATAAAGAACAACTGAAATACCTATTTATTTAAATTTTGATGCAACAACGTGATTATCAAGGAAATTTCCTGCAACTCTAGGAATAAATGCAAGTCTCCATTTTTGCTTTTTTGACTTTGGCTTGTATAATTAAAATAAGGAGTTTTTGATCATTTCCTCATTTTCATTGACTTGGATTCTTCTCTGGCCACAGTGGGACCCGTAGTGATAAGTCTTTGAAATTTTGATACAACGACATTATCTAGGAAATTAGGCTCCTACTTTCCAAATTCTAAGCGTACTAGATGGGTGAGTTGGAATGCACAGTGAGATTCATTGAGACACAATAAATACCACACTGATGTGATAAGCTTCTCATCAACATTTCCCCTTTTTATTATTTCAAGTACAGTGTCCATTACAATGAAACCAAACATGATCAATGTTGTTTTCGTCTTTCTTTTCTTCCAGTTACTTTCCTTTGCAACCATCAACATTAGCTTCTGTAGTGGAAGCACTTATGGTGGTTGTATCCAAAGTGAGAGAGAAGCGCTTTTACGCTTCAAGCAGGATCTCATAGATCCTTCCAACCGGCTTGCTTCTTGGTTTGGGGATGGAGATTGTTGTAAATGGGCTGGGGTTGTTTGTGACAACTTCACAGGCCATGTCCTTCAACTCAACCTTCGAAATCCGCATTTGGAATTTTTCGCTTCTGAATATGATTACCCATTTTCTGATGCAGAATATGAAGCTTATAATAGGTCAAAGCTAGGAGGTAAGATAAATCCATCTTTACTTGATTTGGCGTGTTTGATTCACTTGGACTTGAGCTTTAATGATTTTGAAGGAATTCAAATTCCTAGATTTCTTGGTTCTATGAAGAATTTACGATATCTTAATCTCTCTAAAGCTGGATTTGGGGGAATCGTTCCTCAACAACTAGGAAATCTTTCCAACCTTCAGCATCTTGACCTTCATCATCTTTATCCTTATGAGTTGTATGTTGAGAATTTAATGTGGATATCTAGTCTTTCTTTGTTGAAACACCTTGATTTGAATGGTGTAAATCTTAGTAAAACCTCTGATCAATGGTTGCTAAAGATAAGTTCACTCCCCTATTTAGAAATACTAGGATTGTCATCGTGTCAACTTCAACACTCTCCCCAAATATCAATTGCAAATTTTTCATCTCTTACCACCCTTGATCTTTCTGGAAACGAATTTGATAACTCCATTCCAAGTTGGGTTTTTGATCTTAATCACTTGGTTTTTCTTGACATGTGTGGTAATAATTTTCAAGGTCTGATTCCTAATGGACTTGAAAACTTGACTTCTCTTAGACATCTTGATTTAACAAATAATAATTTTAATTCCTTAATACCTTGTTGGTTGTCTAGAATTAGTCATCTTGAGTACCTTTCTCTTTCTCGTAATGACTTGCAAGGTTCTATTTCTAATTCTCTTAGGAACTTGACTTCCATCAGAACACTTGATCTCTCATTCAATAATTTTAATTCCTCAATACCTTGTTGGTTGTCTAGAATTAGTCATCTTGAGTACCTTTCTCTTTCTCGTAATGACTTGCAAGGTTCTATTTCTAGTTCTTTTGGGAACCTAACTTCCATCAAAACACTTGATCTCTCATTGAACAAACTCGAAGGGAGAATACCAACATCATTTGGAAGACTTTGCAACTTGAGGTCAATCTCCATGTCATTTCTAAATTTGAATTCAAGTATCTCTGAAGTCTTAGATATCTTCTCAGGATGTATTTCAGCTAGATTAGAGTCTTTGGATCTTAGTAATTGTCAATTATTTGGGCAATTGACTGATCAAATTGGAAAATTTAAGAATATAAAAATTCTTGATCTCCATAGCAACTCCATTTATGGTCCCATTCCTTCATCGTTATGGAAACTTTCATCTTTGCAAAGTCTTGATCTATCTTATAACAAATTGAATGCAACCCTTTCCCAAATTCACTTTAGTAATCTCACAAGACTCGTTGTACTTAGTCTGGCTAAAAACTCACAAATTGTAGTGAATGTCAATTCTGATTGGGTTCCTCCATTTCAACTTCAGAGTTTAAATTTGAGATCTTGTCATATAGGACCTCACTTTCCATCATGGCTTCATTCGCAAAAGAGTTTAGATGAATTAGACATATCCAATAATGGAATTTCTGATGTCATTCCTGATTGGTTTTGGAAATCACTTTCTCAATTTTCTTCATTAAATATCTCCCACAACCAAATCCATCAGAAGATTCCAAATCTTACCAATTCAGGTGAAATTGGGATGTTTGACTTGAGTTCAAACAAATTTTTTGGTCCATTACCTCAGATACCCTTTGATGTGATTGATATATTAGATCTTTCTAGTAATGCCTTTTCTGGATCCATTCTCCAGTTTTTGTGTTATGGAGTGAATAAATCAAGGGCCACAGGAATTCTCAACCTTGAGAACAATTCTTTGTCCGGAGAACTGCCAGATTGTGGTTGGAAGAATTGGCAAAATTTATGGGTCTTGAATTTAGGTAACAATAAATTTACTGGTACACTTCCTACCTCCATAGGAAAAACCAATCTTCTTTCATTGATCCTTCGCAAAAATAACTTCTCCGGAGTAATACCAGTTGAGGCACTTGAAAACTGTACAAGTTTAGAGGTATTGGATGCTTCTGAAAATCGGTTTGTCGGAAATCCTCTCAAATGGATAGGAGAAAGATTTTCAAACATGATGATTCTCAAGTTCCGCTCAAATAACTTACATGGTTTTCTACCAGCAGAACTTTGTTGTCTATCGTCTCTACATATCTTGGACCTTGCTAATAATCATCTCTCTGGTAATATACCAAGTTGTATCAATAACTTGAGTGCTATGGTGACTGTGGATCATTCTGACAGCAATGATCTTGTTTACATTGAAGGAGCAGGAATATACTTTGGTGAACATGCATTGCTTGTGAGGCAAGGGATGCCATATGAGTATTCCACCATTCTTAATTTGGTAAGAGCCATAGACCTTTCAAATAATAATTTTTCAGGAGATATTCCAAAAGAAATAACGAGTCTGGGAGCACTCTGGTGGTTGAATCTCTCACATAACTCATTTATCGGAAGAATTCCTAAGACTATTGGTGTTATGAGAGAGATACAGTATATTGATTTTTCTGCAAACCAACTTTGTGGTGAAATCCCACCGAGTATATCAAACTTGACATTTTTGAGCTACTTGAACTTATCCAACAATAACTTGACTGGAAGAATTCCTTCGGGCACTCAGCTGCAGGGCTTTGATCCATCCTGTTTTACTGGCAATGATCTCCATGGATGTCCACTTCCTAAAGATTGTAACGTGTCTGTTCAAACACCAAGCCACCAAAGTGGTCGAGGAAAAGATGGTAATAAACATGAAGTGGATTGGTTTTACATAAGCTTGGTCCTAGGATTTGTGCTCGGCTTCTGGGGTTTCATAGGTCCTTTGCTTATCCATAGAAAATGGAGGTGTATATACTATGGTTTCTTGGACAGTTTTGGACACAAAATTTACTTCATTGTAAACAAATGTTGGTAGTGTTTTTCTTTTTCCTCTTTTCTGTAATTTTACTTGTTTTGAAGTGTGTACATCAAATGGGATGGTTTTTTTACATCTAATATGTTTTGCATCCGGAGATTATATAACTTTTGGGTTCATTACTAATTATAAAACAATAAATTAATTATGAATTGATTGTGCAGTAGACCAAATTGAGGTCTATGTACTTTAATCTTGCATCTATCAATAAATTTGTAATTACTGACAAGATATCCCTACCACACAATAGTGAAACTCTTTCCATTTGGTACAACATAACATTCTACTATAAAATGCCAAGGGAAGGGTAACCTTGTTAGTTCTTCAATAGATCAATGAATTCACTCTGAAAAAACTTTATGAAATAAGATGTGTCTTCTTTATGTAATTCTTTAATCATAATTCCTATAATTTGTATTCCTGAAAATTTGACATACCCAACATCGTAGAGTGAAGTTGATGGCGTCGATATGGTATAGCTTCTTTTCCTAAAAAGTGACAAGACAATTAGACACAATGATACATGATTAGCCAATATTAACATTCCATAGTTCTAAATTAATGAATAATAACAAATGTTACATTATCATGTGGACAATAACATTTCCAGCCTCTACACTGGAACAAAGACTGTGTTGCATACTGTTTGATTTACGAACGAGATTACAGACAGCCACTCATGTAAGTTGAACACAAACACATAACAGCAATAGTATTCATGGATAGTACTAAAGAAAAAACTTAAACAAATGATGAAAGCAAGAGCAGGTAAATGAACAAAGGTCATTACCATCACATCCTGCAATCCGTACTTGTTCAGTAGCACCAAATCTGCAATTCTAATAATGGATGCCAGTTCTGAATTCTAATCTGCTTAGCTCAAGGTTGCTTTCTTCATAACCAATAAAAAAATCTTTCAAAGAATCCTCACATTAGTAAGATCCAAGCATTCAAAACCATCACTTTCTTCATACACAATTTTACAAAATTTCTAACTTACAATTGTATAAAGACACAACAGGGAAAATGGCAAAACAAAAAATGGACACCACAAAGCAACTGTTAATAGTCTGTGAGTAATGCGGCATATTCAAGTGATACAGATTCTACTACTTCCTCGTGTTAAGTGACTTTGTAGCTTTTGAAGTCAGAGCTATGGCCTTGGCACTTTAATTCCCATCATCCACTCTCTCTCTGCACGCCGCTGATGTTGCCTTGCATACTTTGCTCGTTTTGGTGCCAGCCGTGTGTCTCTTTCTACGTAGGCAAGTCTAAATCTTTCAGCAATGGGCAATTCGTTTGGGTTGACAAGTGATGCAGACGTGGTTTTTGTAGTAAACCCACATACTGCCCACGTTTGGGGATCGACATCCTTGACAAAGAAATCATCCAATGTGATATAAGGGAATGCTTCCCTGGGAACTTCGAATCCTCTGAATCTGAAAGGTGATGGCTTCGGATTTACTATTATACATGGGCACTCAGTCGATAACATCTCCAAAGAATCTTTATCAATGTTTGGCTGCAAAACAGAGTGACTGAGTTAAAAAGAAAGGAAAACATCATATGGGAAGGCGCACAAAAAGTAAAAGACTTAACGGGGTATTCGATCAACAATTTCATCGCATCGCATGATAGCCAAAATACATTGTTTTCTTACGGGTTTTCAGTAGGAAAGTATTCAAAGTGAAGAAATTTCACACCACTATATTAACCTCATGTAAAATATATAACTAATCCACATACCCATACAAACCAGCACAATGACTGTGCACCAACACCAATCTCTGTGGTATCAAGTTCCTCACAGGACTCTCCCTACTCATCATTCAGTTTTGGTTTCAATATACCCAAGCATGTGCGTGCTGTGTGGTTGCTCCTTGGGCTCCCTCTGCAACATTAAATTTGGTTCATTACCAGTTGTAAGGTTTATATCCTAGTCTAAACTTAATATCAAAACCCACAAATTCCACGTGACTCACAGTAGATGATGACATAGCAAGTTCAAGGATTAGAAAACTAATTCGTTTGATTAAGAAGTCTCATTTTCACATCTTAAGGAAATATAAAGAAGTTAGGAATCGCAATATAGCATTAAAGCTGAGGTACAGCAAATGAAAGTTCATTAAATAATTTCTCAACTTTCAGAACATGTTGAATACTTAGTTTTCAATTCTTAACGAAGTCTCTCGAATTGATCTCTCTCCTATATAATGCAACGCCAAATCCATAATGTCAAGTAATGTTATACCACTAAACCATGTAGATAGATATCCGGAAGCAAGATGACTGAGAGTGGAATAGGACTAAGATTTTTGATGTTAAAGCATATGCACTGTCAGTGTGGGAATCAAAGGCAGCTGCATATCCAAGAGCTCATAATGAGAATCCAAAATGTTTATTATGTTCTGGGGTGAAACAGTGCCTGCATCTGGATGTCTCCAAGGACTGGCAGTGCTGCACAAGTTCAGAAACGCCAGTAGCAGTAATTTTGTCACATCGGCTGCACTAAAACCGTGTCAATACAGCTGAGGATTTCCCAAAATGGAAGTTTCTTAGAAAAGCAATGCAGTTAGCAATTACTATAAGCAAAGTAACTGACTGACAACAATTAAGAAAGAAAATAAAATAGATATCAATCATCAATTAGTTCTTGTGGGACTTCAACAATGCAAAACGATTATGAAGTAGACAAGAAAAGATTTTAGGAGTACGGTCATTTGGGATCCATTAATCTATATTAGTCATTGATCAAACAATGTGATAAAACTTCTATTGCTCTTCCTACAGATAGCCTATGATATCATCACTAACCTTTATTTTTTCAAAAAGTAAAAAGAAAAATTTTTCAGCTCAAAGGTATGATGAAAATAGAGAAAATAGAAAATTAGTTTATCCAATTTGTATCATCGGTCCATTTGTTGGCATAACAATCAATTCTGCCATATATCTAATGGTCCATTGTATTGTGAGATATATGATTAGTACTTAACCAATTAGTTTAGCTTAACTGTTTCATAGTGCTACAACATTGTAATATTAGTACTACAACATTGTGAGATATTGTAATACTAATATCATACCTTATTGTTTGCACATTCTAAAATCAGTCAAGTAAACGATTAGTTTAGCTTAATCACAAAAGCAAAGTTGTAGACAGATTTATAAAAGTAATTAATTTGTATAAAAATAGAAGTGCTCTATTGATTCTTTGAAAGCCGAGTTCAGCTCTTTGTTACTTCATTATCCCAACAGATTGTACTACCCTTAGATTGAAAAAAGTGAATGAATTCAAAATTGATAACAACCCTTAGATTGAGTGAAAACTAATAAATGGATATTAAGTTATTCTAGCCTAACTCCCCACACACACCTATGTCTTTTGTTGTTTAGATATATTTATAAAATAAGTTCCTACAAATTTTGAAGAGTATACAAACAATTTCCATAAACCAAACAAAAGTAGAAAACCCTGCATAATTTTCCTGCAAACACTCTAATGTGTAAGGTCCATTTTGAGAATTGAATAATGAAACAAATGACTTGGTAGAAAAATCAAAGCTCCAATAATTTTAAACTTTCATTGGCTTAAAGTCTTTGCTACCTATTCATTGGCTTAAATTTTTGGCATAGTAATGACTTCGAATTATTGGTACAAATTTTTGTAGCTAAGTGTTGATGATAATGAGAGCAGTCGTTCACAGTATTAACTAATGACATCTATTGATTCTGAAATAATATTCCAATAACTTAGCTACTTTTTTAAATCAAATTATTTAAATCTTGTTAGATTTAGATGAGGAGAGATACATCAATATGGGACACATTTGATCTACTCAAATCATGTTATGTGATACATGTAACCATTTATCTTACATAATGTTATATATATGTGCCAAGGGTCACTGAAGTTTTTCTTTTTCTTTTTTTTTTTTTTTTTTGAAATGGGTGGTCTCAAATGGATACCGAAGATGAGTATATCAAACTTGACATTTTTGAGCTACTTGAACTTATCCAACGATAAATTGACTGGAAGAATTCCTTCGGGCACTCAAGTGCAGGGCTTTGATCCATCCTCTTTTACTGGCAATGATCTCCATGGATGTCCACTTCCTAAAGATTGTAATGTGTCTGTTCAAACACCAAGCCACCGAAGTGGTTGAGGAAAAGATAGTAATAAACATGAAGCGGATTGGTTTTACATAAGTTTGGTCCTTGGATTTGTGGTGGGCTTCTGGGGCCTCATAGGTCCTTTACTTATCAACAAAAGATGGAGGTGTGTATATACTGTAGTTTCCTAGATAGTCTTGGAGACAAAATTCACCTCATTGTAAAAAAGTGTTGATAGTGTTTTTCTTTTTCCTATTTTCTGTAATCTTACTTTTATTGAAGTGTGTATATTAAATGGGAGTGTGTATAGTTCCTAAATGGGACTGGCTATGGTACAAACAACAAAAGTTGTTTGTACCATACAAACACATTTGGCTGCCAACTGGCAGCCAAATAGTGCTTATTTCCACCTGCAGCAACCGGTTGAAACCGGTTGCTGTAGATTAAAAATAATAATTTTATAATAAATATATTTTAATAATAAATAATATAATATATAATATTTTATTATGAATTATAGTATTATAATAATATTATTAGTATTTTAAGTTATTATTAATATTTTATTATTAAATAAAAATATATTATATTATTATTAAAATAATATATAAGTATAATAATAAATAAAAAATATTATATTATATTAACTATTTTTTATTATTAAAAATTAACATTAACGTCGAAGTTGTTGAGTCAACAACTTCCACGTTCAATTAACAAGTTTAGTAACGTCAAGTTGTTAAAATAGACGTTGAAGTTGTTAACTGAACATGTCTAACGTTAAGACAACGTCAGAAGTTGTTCAAACTTAACAAAAACGAACGTATGACGTCACCAAACGTTAAAGTTGTTCTACGAACAACTCCAACGTTATGTTAACAAGTTAGGTGATGTCATCTTGTTGAGATCAACGTCGAAGTTGTTTTGGGAACAAGTTTGACGTTCCGAAAACATCAGAACTTGTTCAAACTTAACAAAAATGGGTGTATGACGTCAGCAAACGTCTAAGTTGTTCTATGAACAACTCCAACATTATGTTAACAAGTTAGGTGACGTCATCTTGTTGAGATCAATGTCGAAGTTGTTCTGGCAACAAGTTTAACGTTCCGATAATGTTTGAAGCTGTTCAAACTTAACAAAAACTGACGTATGACGTCAGCAAACATCAAAGTTGTTCTACGAACAACTCCAACGTTATGTTAACAAGTTAGGTGACGTCATCTTGTTGAGATCAACGTCGAAGTTGTTCTAGGAACAAGTTTGACGTTCCGAAAACATCAGAACTTGTTCAAACTTAACAAAAATGGGTGTATGACGTCAGCAAACGTCTAAGTTGTTCTATGAACAACTCCAACATTATGTTAACAAGTTAGGTGACATCATCTTGTTGAGATCAATGTCGAAGTTGTTCTGGTAACAAGTTTAACGTTCCGATAATGTTTGAAGCTGTTCAAACTTAACAAAAATTGACGTATGACGTCAGCAAACATTAAAGTTGTTCTACGAACAACTCCAACGTTATGTTAACAAGTTAGGTGACGTCATCTTGTTGAGATCAACGTCGAAGTTGTTCTAGGAACAAGTTTGACGTTCCGACAACATCAGAAATTGCTCAAACTTAACAAAAACTTATGTATGACGTCAGCAAACGTCAAAGTTGTTCTACGAACAACTCCAACGTTATGTTAACAAGTTAGGTGATGTCATCTTGTTGAGATCAACGTCGAAGTTGTTCTGGGAACAAGTTTGACTTTCTGACAACGTCAGAAGTTGTTCAAACTTAACAAAAATGGGTGTATGATGTCAGCAAACGTCAAAGTTGTTCTACGAACAACTCCAACGTTATGTTAATAAGTTAGGTGACATCATCTTGTTTAGATCAACGTCGAAGTTGTTCTAGGAACAAGTTTGACATTCCGACAACGTCAAAACTTGTTCAAACTTAACAAAAATGAGTGTATGACGTCAGCAAACGTCAAAGTTGTTCTACGAACAACTCCAACGTTATGTTAACAAGTTAGGTGATGTCATCTTGTTGAGATCAACGTCAAATTTGTTCCGGGAACTAGTTTGACGTTCCGACAATGTCAGAGGTTGTTCAAACTTAACAAAAACTGACGTATGATGTCAGCAAACGTCAAAGTTGTTCTATGAACAACTCCAACGTTATGTTAACAAGTTAGGTGATGTCATCTTATTGAGATCAACGTCGAAGTTGTTTTGGGAACAAGTTTGACGTTCCGACAACGTCAAAACTTGTTCAAACTTAACAAAAATGGGTGTATGACGTCAGCAAACGTCAAAGTTGTTCTATGAACAACTCCAACATTATGTTAACAAGTTAGATGACGTCATCTTGTTGAGATCAATGTCGAAGTTGTTCTGGCAACAAGTTTGACGTTCCGACAATGTTTGAAGTTGTTCAAACTTAACAAAAACTGACGTATGACGTCAGCAAATGTCAAAGTTGTTCTACGAATAACTCCAACGTTATGTTAACAAGTTAGGTGACGTCATCTTGTTGAGATCAACGTCGAAGTTGTTCTCGGAACAAGTTTGACGTTCTGACAACGTCAGAAATTGTTCAAACTTAACAAAAACTTACGTATGACGTCAGCAAACGTCAAAGTTGTTCTACCAACAACTCCAACGTTATGTTAACAAGTTAGGTGACGTCATCTTGTTGAGATCAACGTCGAAGTTGTTCTGGGAACAAGTTTGACGTTCTGACAACGTCAGAAGTTATTCAAACTTAACAAAAATGGGTGTATGATGTCAGCAAACGTCAAAGTTGTTCTACGAACAACTCCAACGTTATGTTAATAAGTTAGGTGACATCATCTTGTTTAGATCAACGTCGAAGTTGTTCTAGGAACAAGTTTGACATTCCGACAACGTCAAAACTTGTTCAAACTTAACAAAAATGAGTGTATGACGTCAGCAAACGTCAAAGTTGTTCTACGAACAACTCCAACGTTATGTTAACAAGTTAGGTGACGTCATCTTGTTGAGATCAACGTCGAAGTTGTTCTGGAACAAGTTTGACGTTCCGACAACGTCAGAAATTGTTCAAACTTAACAAAAACTTACGTATGACGTCAACAAACGTCAAAGTTGTTCTACTAACAACTCCAACGTTATGTTAACAAGTTAGGTGACGTCATCTTGTTGAGATCAACGTCGAAGTTGTTCTGGGAACAAGTTTGACGTTCTGACAACGTCAGAAGTTATTCAAACTTAACAAAAATGGGTGTATGATGTCAGCAAACGTCAAAGTTGTTCTACGAACAACTCCAACGTTATGTTAATAAGTTAGGTGACATCATCTTGTTTAGATCAACGTCGAAGTTGTTCTAGGAACAAGTTTGACATTCCGACAACGTCAAAACTTGTTCAAACTTAACAAAAATGAGTGTATGACGTCAGCAAACGTCAAAGTTGTTCTACAAACAACTCCAACGTTATGTTAACAAGTTAGGTGATGTCATCTTGTTGAGATCAACGTCGAATTTGTTCCGGGAACTAGTTTGACGTTTCGACAATGTCAGAGGTTGTTCAAACTTAACAAAAACTGACGTATGATGTCAGCAAACGTCAAAGTTGTTCTATGAACAACTCCAACGTTATGTTAACAAGTTAGGTGATGTCATCTTGTTGAGATCAACGTCGAAGTTGTTTTGGGAACAAGTTTGACGTTCCGACAACGTCAGAACTTATTCAAACTTAACAAAAATAGGTGTATGACATCAGCAAACGTCTAAGTTGTTCTATGAACAACTCCAACATTATGTTAACAAGTTAGGTGACGTCATCTTGTTGAGATCAGTGTCGAAGTTGTTCTGGCAACAAGTTTGACGTTCCGACAATGTTTGAAGTTGTTCAAACTTAACAAAAACTGACGTATGACGTCAGCAAACGTCAAAGTTGTTCTACGAACAACTCCAACGTTATGTTAACAAGTTAGGTGACGTCATCTTGTTGAGATCAACGTCGAAGTTATTCTAGGAACAAGTTTGACATTCCGACAATGTTAGAAGTTGTTCAAACTTAACAAAAATGGGTGTATGATGTCAGCAAACGTCTAAGTTGTTCTATGAACAACTCAAACATTATGTTAACAAGTTAGGTGACGTCATCTTGTTGAGATCAATGTCGAAGTTGTTCTGGCAACAAGTTTGACGTTCCGACAATGTTTGAAGTTGTTCAAACTTAACAAAAACTAACGTATGACGTCAGCAAACGTCAAAGTTGTTCTACTAACAACTCCAACGTTATGTTAACAAGTTAGGTGATGTCATCTTGTTGAGATCAATGTCGAAGTTGTTCTGGAGCAAGTTTGACGTTCCGACAATGTCAGAACTTGTTCAAACTTAACAAAAATGGGTGTATGACGTCAGCAAACGTCAAAGTTGTTCTATGAACAACTCCAACGTTATGTTAACAAGTTAGGTGACGTCATCTTGTTGAGATCAACGTCGAAGTTGTTCAGCCAACAAGTTTAACGTTAGGATAACGTCCGAAGTTGTTTAAACTTAACAAAAATGGACAGATGACGTAAGCAAACGTCATAGTTGTTCTATCAACAACTCCAATGTTATGTTAACAAGTTATGTGACGTCATCTTATTGAAATCAACGTCCAAGTTGTTTAACGAACAAGTTTGACGTTAGGGCAACATCCGAAGTTGTTCAAACTTAACAAAAATGGATGTATGAAGTTAGCAAACGTCATACTTGTTCCGTGAACAATTCCAACGTTCATGTTAACAAGTTTCTAATTTTTATTTCTGATTTTTTTTTTTAAAAAATTTTGATTTAGAGTATTTTAGTATTCATAGAGTTTGTAACGCATTTGACTGAAGGCACCTCCAGTGACGCCCAAGCGTGACGAGATAGCCTTTTGTCACTCTTAAGAGTGATGAAAGGCTTTCCCATCACAATTGTCTTAAGTGTCGTTAAGTGTGACATGTAGGCAAACGTCATTATATATATAATTTAACATTTTTTTAACACCTAATATCCCAATATAAGAGTTTTTAACTAATTATATTTCAATTAATTTTTAGATATTTTGCATATTAGTATTTGATCATTTCTTTTATCATCACATGTAAATAAATACGGGAGAGCCTCTCGTCACTCCTAAACATGACGAAAAGCTCTCTCGTCACGTCCAAGCATGATAGGAGGCCCTCCCATTACAATTGTCTTGGGCGTGATCAGAGGCTCTCCTGTCACAATTCCTTTAGGCGTAATAGGAGGCTCTCACATCATGTCACGGCCAAGCGTGATAGTAAAGCCTTCTCTTATGGCCTTCCTATCACTTATAGGTGTGATAATAAGGTCTTCTGTCACGACACATATGATAATAAAGTCTTCTTTCATGGCAAAAGTGTGACAAGAAGGTCTTCTATCACGCTTTTTTTTTTTTTTTGGCTTTCTTAGGACTTTTGACCCAATACTTATAATTATCTATTTATTTATTTATCTTTGTTTTTGTGCAATTACAAATTAATTAAATTACTCATTATTTTGGATTTTGATTTTAACATTTTGTATTAAGTAATTTTTTTTCTCAAACAATACTAAGTATAGTTATTATTATTATTCGTACAAAACAAAAATATTATTATTGCCATACAATCCACACCCTAAGGAAGAAAGAAATTTATAATAACAACCAAGCAAATGAGATATATTTTAATAATAGTGAAAATTTCAAAAAAAAACCGTTCTTATGTTCTAAATTAATAAATATAACTTCATTTTATTTTAAATTAGTTATTCTTTCTAAATTTTTAATATAATAATTTTAGTTTCACACATATATAATCAATAAATTTTAAAATGTTAAATTTTCATAAATTCTAAAGCGGAAGCCTTCCACCAGTCATAAGTGCGTGACTGTGCTCACATCATGATATAATTACGTACTTATTCCAATATTGGTGTGCAACTACACCATTGTTTTAACACTACCGCACTCTTATACCAGTGCAAGCTTTTCATTGATCATGAGTATCCAGCTGCACTCAAATTCTGGTGTGGCCATGTGTTGGTGCGCAGCCACACCATTGTTTCAGTGTGGGCGCGCACCAACATTGGTGTTGATGCGTGGCAGCACCATTGTCTCAGCGTGGCCGCGCACCAACACTGGTTTTGGCGTGTAGCCACACCATTGTCTCACCGTGGCCGCGCACTAATAACAGTGCAAGCTTTTTATTGATCTCGATGTTGGTGCATGGCCGCATCACTATTTTAGCGTGGCTACGCACCCATTTACTGTAAGCTTTTCATGGATCATGGCTGCACAGTTATACTCACATCTCGGTGCGATCGCGTGCTTACTTTAGTGTTGGTGCGTGACTGCACCACTATTTTAGTGTGGTCGCGCACCTATACCTGTGTAAGCTTTTGATTGATCTAGTATAGGTGTACGGTTGCACCACTATTTTAGTGTGGCTACGCATTCATACCAATGAAAACTTTTCATTGACCTAGTGTTAGTGTGCAATCACACCATTGTTTTAGCGTGGCCGCGCACCCATACCAGTACTTCTAATCATGCTTGCCTCATGTCATACATAAGCGTGATGGGACAAGCTCACGTCACACCCAAGCGTGATGGGAGAGCCTTCCGTCACTCTTACGACTGACCGAAAACTTTCTCATCACGGTTGCCTTAGGCGTCGTTGAGCGGGACACATAGAAAAACGTCGTTATATATATAATTTAATATTCTTTTAACACTTAATATCCCAATATAAGAGTTTTTAACTAAGTATACTTAATAAAATTTTAGAGCTTTCGCATATTAGTATTTGATAATTTATTTTATCATCATGTATAAATAAATTTATCACTTATAAAAAAACAAATTAATATGTAATGTAATCTAAATTTTTTATATAATTTTTAATTAACATGTAACTCCGTAAAAATCAAGTTAAACGTTTTTTAATATACAATTTTAACTTTTAATAAAATTTAAAGTTTATTTTGATAACATCACGTTCTCTTTGAAGTTCTAGAATATTATTATTTCATAACTTCAAAAATTTTAACTTAAAAGATATAAAATATGCAATAAAATTTTTACTTACCAATTGCAATTTTACTAACACCATTGCTTATATCAATTTTAACGACAATATGAATTTCAACCCATAAAAAATTAATATAACAGAAAATAAATAAATGCAGACTGTCAACAAATAAATCAATTTTTGTTGTTAAGAATCCCACTCCTCATATTTAGAAAAAACAAATAAATAATAAATAAATAGAAACCATGCTAATGAGTAAATGGACAAATGCAGACTGTCAACACGTTTTTCTCGCAAAACTAGCATTCCATCACATGAATGTGGTGCAGTGCAACCCAAAGATCACACAACAAGTAGCACACCATCTAGTCATCATGAAAAATGTATCATTCTGATCCACTTTGCAACCATGCTCTGTGAAAACAACTTTTTATTAACATACTTCCAATGAAGAGAAAAATATATGCACTCAAAATATGCTCTAGAAATGTACAATAAAAACTTATATAATTAATCTTAGGACCAGACCAAACTGAATATCTGAAATCCTAACAATATCATGTGGAGGAATCTCCTCTTAACATCCATATAATCTTCTTTCTTCTCTAGAACCAATTAAGTAACCAACAATCAACATCATTTACAAGCACAAGACTGAATATATGAAAAGAAAACCAACAAAACTACAATGTTTAATTGAAAAAAACTACCAAATTTTTCCTCAAAACAATTCAAGTAAGCAGCGACGTGCTTCACATCAGCTTCCCCGAAGCATCATCACTAGGATCATGAAGGGTTCCATGCATCCAATCCATCCATATAGTATAATGGCCATAATTATGACGATATGTTGTGTGGTGAATGGTGTGGTAGCCGGCACCTATTACAGGTCATAGCTTGCCATGGATGCAGTCATGGATATTTGTTGTCCATATGGCCTCAAGGAATAAGAGTGCTATGTGTGTAGTAAAATGGGTTGGCACTAAAAATAGTGTTATAACATGTGGCACTACCTGTAGTATCCCATCCAGTGGGTGAAACGCCAAGCTTGTAATATAGAAATATTTTTCAATCTAAATGATTAAATCCGAAGAAAATTTCAGTGAAAAGCCATTTAGAAGATATAATTCAACCAAAATCTAGAAACACAAATAATGCCATTTGTTCATATCTCTAAACACAGAACAAATAATTAACTCTAGATCAATCAACAAGATTGATCATATTCACGATTTAGAAATGAAAATTATAACTAAATTAGATGCAACTATAGCAATAGCTTAACTATCATTTTTCTTCTAGTAACTTCTGCACTCTTCTTCAAACTTGCTCGAAGTAAAAACGACACCGATTTTTTTGCCTCTATTGGCCTGTAGACTGGCCTAAAATTTATTTCAATTTCCATAGCATGATTATTTGTGATCAACTGTTGTATCTATATGTTGAAACCTAACAAAAGGAGGGTAAAGTCAATTTCAACAAGAATAACTTATTCAAAGGAGATAAAAGATTTTAAGAAGCTAGTGTGGTCAAGGAGCTATTAGCCTATCACAATTATCGCACCAGTTAAGGACAGTGAAGGAGCATAAAAACCCAGTTAATGCTATTTAAGCTTTAAATCTGCTATCAATGACATAAATTCCCTTTTTGTATATCCTAGATATTGTGAAATATAGCCTTGACTCTCATGTTTCAATTGATAGTTCAACTCTCTCTCTCTCTCTCGGTCTCCCTTTTTGCTCTCTTCTAATTCTTAATTTATTAAGTTTATATACATGACAATATTAACTTAAAAGATCATATTTCATCAGATAAAAATAAAAAATACTGGTGAGTTAAACAACTAAGTAGAGAATTGAAAGGATAACTAGAAAGGCGGGAGGTTATATATTGTTTTTGTTATTTATCCCTTTTTGTTTAAGGAACGAACATGCATGGGGTGCATCTGAAGCATAGAAGATTCAAGAGTCAAAGGTGCATTTACATAGAGAATAATGAAGAGTAACAATGGAAACTTATTATGACCAACATCCTCATTGTGCATATAAACTGTGATCTAAATTTTCGAAGTCAACAACATGAAGGGTTTATCCATGTCTGAGTAGAAATGCAATGTGGATGGTTCAATTTTTCAAGTTTGCCTCAATGCCCCCATTCTAAAAGTTTGGTGTTTCACAGATGCTAAGCCATCTCTCCCCAACCATTGTGTAGCTCTGTTCAGGCATTATAATTGATATCATTAATAGAAAATGCACATTGAAATTAGAAAGTACAGACTTCATATGATTATATATTCCAGTTTGTAGTCAGCCTATTAATAGAATCCAAAAACTGTTCAACTTGACCAAGCAAAACACAAGCCATTGAAATGGAAGTGAATCAGCAAAGATTGTACCAGCAAACGAAGAAAGAGTATTCTACTTGTTGTAGATGTGATGAGTTGCATGAAGATGCTTGTACAAAAATTTGATGTCGTGCAACTCCCGATGCATCCAGTATAT
This sequence comes from Litchi chinensis, assembly GCA_019925255.1. Classification (NCBI taxonomy): domain Eukaryota; kingdom Viridiplantae; phylum Streptophyta; class Magnoliopsida; order Sapindales; family Sapindaceae; genus Litchi; species Litchi chinensis. The sequence goes on from CM034462.1 coordinate 38,731,306, forward strand.
CCCAAACTCCACTAATGCAAGATAAATAAATAAATAGATGGATAACCAACCCAGCCGATGTCACTTATTCTAGAAAAACATCTTGTCCAGCCACTTTCAACCATGTACTTTGAAAGAGTTGGAAGAACACAGTACCATGGCATGGCCTTCATAGCAACATATATTTGCAGCAACATGGCTTTTTTGGTAGGGATGACATCTGCAACAAGAGCATCCAAAAGAGTAAACAAATGCCTCATATTATGCCTTGTAGATGAAATACTTGAACAACATACGATGTATGACATCCATGTACAGATTACTTCACAGAACAAAATACAAGAAATCCACGTACAGACAGAAGTAGTCTTTAGATCTCCAACATATCCTGAACATTATATAAAGAAGATAGCCTTCAAAGCTCAGTCAAAAAGTATCACACATCTAGAACACAACAAATAACTGGTCGCAAACATAGTTTGGCTAGCAATAATACTTTTTAGCAAAGCTAATAGTCCTAAATATAAATCTATCACTAAGAATATCAACATTTTCTGCAGTCCAGGAGAGGAAAATCAAAGGCATTTGTATCCAAGGCCGAAAAAACAATTCCAACCTAAAAAAATACTTACCAAGAGTTTATATTAACAACCTTCTGCACCGATTCATATAGTCAATACTGAAACAAGACAAAAGGGTGTGTGCAAGGACAAAAATCAATCTGAGTAGTCAGGCAGAACCACAAAAATCAACCATACACAAATAAGATGCTAAAAAATACAATTGTCCCACATCCTTTCCAGATCTATCCATACATAAACACATAAAACAAATTATCATTTACACTACTAAATTGTAAAGACAACAACAATCATTTAAAGAGAAACCCGAGAGTGACACCCATTTTCCTCCCTCAATTATCATCGCCAGAGTTAGATTTGTCGTGCCATGAACCCACCGATTTCTGGCCCTCGTACATAATCTCATTGAAACCTGAACCAAAAATGAAAAAACCCAGACACAGAAAAACTCACTCACAATTCAAAACCTAGATATATAATGTTAAAAGAGAGATACTTATCAAAGGTATGGGCATAGAAACTGAAAAAGCTCTAGGTTTCTGACCTTGTTTGAGGATCTGATTGTTTTGGCAGATCTTGTGGACAATGGCGAACGTAGAGACGACACGGATGACGACGGTTGCCATTGCTATGTTAATGATGCCTACGACTGACACCTTCCTCGTAGGTAGCTGCAATTTTAGGTTTTTCTGATGAGAGAGAAGATGATAAGGTTTGATAATGGGTGAATGGGAGATGACAAAGAGTTAACTTTTATTTTGACCTCTTGATCCGATATCTCATTTCTATTCAATTTTTTATATATATTTTTATTTTTTTACATTCCCACCGTTGGATGCACTTTTCCATCATCCAACGGCTGAGGTTTTTCCTTTCTTTTGTTCGTATCATACGAACACCTTTTTATGTCCGTATGATAGCTAGTTCCTAAATGGGATGGTTTCTTTTTCATCAACTATGTTTGCCTCGGGAGACTATATAACTTTTGGGGTCACTACTAATTACAAAACAATAAATTAATTATGAATTGTTCATGCGGTAAACCAAATTTAAGGTATATAAACTTTAATCTTGTATCTATCAATAAATTTGCAACTATTGACTAGATATCTTCATATCACAGCAGTGAAACTCTTTCCATTTGGTACAGCATAACATTCTACGATAACATGCCAAGGGAAGAGTAACAACTTTATTTGTTCTTCGATACGTCAATTACTTCACTCTTAAAGAACTTTATGAAATAAGATGTGTCTTCTTTTTATGATTGTCCAATCATAATTCCTATAATTTGTATTCCTCAAAATTGACATGCCCCGTAACTTAGCATGCTCCACAACCTCTGAAAGTTCATAAAAAATTATCGATCAAGAAATATAAAAATCTAAGCAGTCATGCGGAGTAAGATCACAAAGAAAACTGAAGACTAGGTGAGATTTTTTTATGTTTACTTTTAGCGTGTTTCTTGAGGTATTGATAGTTCTTGTGAATGAATAATAACTTTTTGCCCAACCACTCCAATTTGACAAGCCCCACAGCGCAACGTAAAGTTGGCGGTGTTAGTATAGCTCCTTTTCCAAAAAAGTGACAAGACAATTAAACATGATGATACAAGACTAGTTGATATTAACATTCCATGATTCAAATTTAATGGATAACAACAAATATCTTATGATCATGTGGACGATAAAATTTCCAGCCTCTACACTGAAACAAAGATTGTGTTGCATACTGTTTGATTTACGAACCAAGACTTCTACATAGTTTACTTGTACAGTGCCCTGAAGCCCCAGAACAGAACCTACCTTTGCTGGTCCTTAACAAGATTAAGTGCAAGCCCTTCAGCTGGCACTATAGTCCTGTCTGATCGTGCAGCAAATATAGTTTGATCAAACTCCTCTGGAGCATCATCGAACGGAGACATCTGTAGATGCACCAGAATACAAACAGCCACATATGGTGAACAAACGTATTACCATCACATCCTGCAATCCCAACTTACTGAGTAGCACTAGCACCAAACTTATAATTCTAATAAAGGATGCCAGCTCTGAATTCTAATCTGCTTCGCTCAAGGTTCCTTGCTTTCATAACCAATAAAAATCTTACAAAGAATCCTTGGTAGCTTTTGAAGCCAGAGCTATGGCCTTGGCACCTGTATTTCCCATCATCCACTCTCTCTCTGCACGCTGCTGATATTGCCTTGCATTCGTTACTCGTTTTGGTGCCAGCCGTGTGTCTCTTTCTACGTAGGCAAGTCTAAATCTTTCAGCAATATATGGGCAATTCGTTTGGGTTCACCAGTGATGGAGACGTGGTTTTTGTAGTAAACCCACATACTGCCCAAGTTTGGGGATCGACATCCTTGTCAAAGAGATCATCCATTGTGATATATGGGAATGCTTCCCTGAGAACTTCGAATCCTCTGAATCTGGTAGGAAAAAGGAACTAAGTTCAGTTGACTCTCCGACCTCTGGTTTAACTTGGTGTGAATTTCTAATTTGTACTTGACATCGTAATGTATCAGGTTAAGCCATGGATTAAAACAAGCCTTGCACCTGGTTCTGGTGTCGTTACGAAGTACTTACAGCAGAGGTATGTCTTTAATGTTCAGTTAGTCAATTGTCGTTCTTCTATATTTTAGTTAGAAGTTCCACTTCGTTCTTGTTTTGGTCTCTGTAGTGGCCTGCCAAAGTACTTGAATCAACAAGGGTTTCATCTAGTCGGTTATGGCTACACAACTTGTATTGGAAACTCTGGAGACCTTGATGAATCAGTTGCTAATGCCATTTCTGAAAATGGTAGAATTTTGTACTAAGTTTGTTATTTTGCATTAAAATTTATGTTTAATTGAAAAATCCTATCTTGTCTGCACGTGGACGTCTAAACCATTTGCATTAGTTTGTGTTGCCAGTTTATGAGTTGCTACTTTTGCATTTGAAGCTAATATGTCTCTGCTATTGCTGCACTTGGTACTTTCACAGATATCATTGCGGCAGCAGTGCTTTCTGGTAATAGAAACTTTGAAGGGCGTGTACATCCTTTGAGTAGAGCTAACTATCTTGCTTCGCCTCCATTGGTTGTTGCTTGTGCCCTTGCTGGCACGGTATGTATATAACATATACTTTGGTGGTAACGATAACATATCTTAATGCGGCATTCTCTACAAACTGGTCTAGTTACCATCGTAATAGGCTTGCTGCAATATATATGCTGCGATGCTAAGTATCACAAATGTGCATCGGGAAAATTTATATATATATATATATATACATAAAATTCAGAACTGCAAGTTGAAGTTATTCTAACAATGAACCTTTATTTACATAAATGACACAGATATGTAATGCTCATTTGCTTCATTCTTTGCTTTTTCTTTTAATTTTCAGGTCGACATAGACTTTGAAAGGAGCCAATCGGAACAGGAAAAGACAGCAAGCGTGTTTACTTCAAGGATATATGGCCTAGCAATGAAGAAATTGCACAGGTAAACCATAAATGTACTTCTTGAAGTCAGCACCGTCTAATTATTTGGCCCTAACATGGAATCTTTTTTGTTTTTTATTGGTAGGTTGTTCAATCTAGTGTCTTGCCGATATTTTCAAGGTCACTTACGAATCTATCACAAAGGGCAATCCTATGTGGAATGAACTCTCTGTTCCCACTTCGACTCTTTACTCTTGGGATCCAAACTCAACCTACATTCATGAGCCACCGTATTTCAAGGACATGACCATGGAGCCACCAGGTACTTTTGGAGTCAAGGATGTCTACTGCTTGCTCAATTTTGGTGACAATATAACTATTGATCATATCTCTCCGGCGGAAGTATCTATAAGGATAGCCGCACTGCGAAGTATCTGCTCGAGCGTGGGGTGGACCACAAAGACTTTTAACTCCTACGGTAACCATAGGGGCAATGATGAAGTGATGGCAAGAGTCACCTTTGCGAATATTTGCCTGGTCAACAAGCTCTTGAATGGAGAAGTTGGCCCAAAAACAATTCATATCCCAACAGGAGATAAGATTATGTCTTTGATGCAGCCATGGTGAGTACTATCAGAACAATACTGGATATCGAATTAGTTGCTTTCTTATTTACAAACGGTTGCTAAGTAATGACAAATCGTAGTATTTGCAGAGGTACAAGTCTGCTGGTTATGATACTATTGTCCTAGCTGGAGCAGAGTATGGAAGTGGCAGCTCTCGAGATTGGGCTGCCAAGGGTCCAAAGCTTCTGGTGAGTTTTCATATTCCCTCAACCACTCACTTCCCTTAGATAAATTTTGCTACTATCTTTTTTTTTTACGATATGATTGTATCAATTTGTCAGGGAGTGAAAGCAGTGATTGCCAAGAGCTTTCAGAGAATTCACCGAAGTAACCTTGTTGGTATGGGAATTATTCCTCTTTGTTTCAAAGCCGGTGAGGACGCAGAGACGCTAGGATTAACAGGTCAGGAGCGCTACACAATTGACCTACCGAATACAGTCAGTGAGATAAGGCCTGGCCAAGACGTAACTGTTACAACAGACACCGGAAAACCCTTCACATGCACAGTACGCTTTAATACAGAGGTATTTTTCACACTTTTCTCTCTATTAAATCATTACTCTTCAGCTTTTCCAAATTTTTAACGTAATTTGTCAATTGTCATATCAATCCGCAGGTGGAATTGGAATATTTCAACCATGGAGGCATTCTCCCATACGTTGTCCGCAATCTCAGCAAACAGTAAATAGTTTTGAGTTTTGAATTAAGCGGCTCCTTCCTCGCACCATGCAAAACCATCTAGTTAATCAGGTGAGGTTAGAATGAGAACAAGTTTAAAAGTACATTGCTTTTGTGTAGTTTTCGCACGTAAATTTTCGGTCGAAATGGAATGTTGAGTTGATTCTAGTTTGTCAGTGTTACCCAAATGGTGTTTAATTTATGGGTAGTAGACTAGTAGTATTATCTTAATTTACTATCTTGATTTAATAAATGAGGTAACAAATTATGTGTTCTCTATCACACTTCTCATTGATATTTATGAAATTATGAGTTTGATTTTTAACTTTGTAAGTAAATTTACAAATTGTGGGAGATCTTTTAATTTGGAAGATCATTTATGTTATATCAAACCGATTTAAAGTATAATCAAAGCAGAGCAAATTGTTATGGTATCCATTCACATTTACGTGTGTTTTCCAGAAAACATACCATATGTGGCATAGGTTTATAGTCGAACTCGAAATTATAAAAAGTGGGTCCATAAAATTTGTTTTTGGCTTGAAACATATTCGTTTGTGGATTTATCTATTTCCTGTAGGTAAATATTTTATGTAGATTTAAAATTATTTGATGTGTAATTTTAGAATCGATTGAGGTTTTGTTTAGGGTTAAAAAGTAAAAGATTTCTACTTTTGAGGTAAAAGTAAAATTTTCATTTTCACTTTGATCACATATGAACTCAAATATTGTTTTGAATAGTACATTTCAAACGATGTGATAAATATCTCCATTTAATATAGTTTGATAATAAAAAGTTTTCATTTTCAATTTACCAATAATGTTGGTTCGAAAGATTACATAACAAGTTTAACAAAATAATTATGGTGATTAAAATTATTACCTAAACTTATTTGCTCAAATTATGTAATATATTATTCTTTGAATCCTAAGAGTTCATTTTGATCAATGATGGAAAGTATTAATTTAAGTTGATAATAATGTGAAATTGATACAGTGCGCCTTAACAGAATTTTATGATATAGGATATATTGCTATAAAGTCTATATTGCAACTTAAGTTTTTTATACTTTTAAAGAAATTAAAGTCTTTATATCCATGGTTCGAACCTGTTATGGGTATATTTAGGATTGTAGAAGTGAGCTGATAAAAGTTTGGTAAAAGCCCAATAAGCTGATCCAACAGAGTAGCCTAGTAAACTAAGATCTGGGTCTCCAATGTCCTCCTTGCAGAGATAATCAGCTCGCTGCTACAGTTCTCAGGCCGTTGGTCAACCATTATCCAGCTTGCCTTATGCTTAGCTTATCGCCCAGAGTGAGCTCAAGCTCGTAGCTCGAAGTGCAAGTTAAAGAAATCTTTCCAGAAAGACGACAGCCTAAATTAAAAAAGAGTCAACTATCAGAGTTGGAAATAAATTTAAATTCTTATGTTGGTGGAATCAATCCTTAATACGGCAGAATCTATCCCTGATATAGTGTAAACCGATTTTGGAAATGTAATTAATGTATGATTATTTTCTATTTTATTTGTACTCAAATTATAACACCTCACACTATAAATAGGAGTAGAAATTCATTGTAACACATAGAATAATAAATAATTTACTGTGACTCTGCTAAAATCACCAAAGAACACAGTCGTGGATGTAGACATTTTTTTTGGGCCAAACCACTTAAAAATCAGTGTTTTTCCTCTTTCTTATCTCTTGTTTTTGTTTTGTTTCTCTTTAATTACAAGCATTAGGTCAAGAACTTCGATCGATTAAATTCTAACGTCGATATTTTGGCGTTAGATGAAGGGCTCAGACTGCAATTTTTTGGAGTTTTTTAGCAACCATTGCAAGAGGAAGAACAACTAGAAGCTTTGACGCAACGACAAATCAGCTAGAAAGGCAGATAGATTAGCTGCAACGTGACATCCAACTGATGGAGAATACTATTATGCCCATAGCAGACATGTCTTATGTCTCCACGATAGATGTTACTATGGGTATATCTCTACCAGCCCTTCACCAGCCCAAGTCAGTGGTCCCTACAATCAGGGGGCTACATGTATGACACCAGCGGTAGAAGGCGTTAGAAAATACATTGCAACAACTTCCGGATGCAGTCAGGGCGTTGGCATAAGCCCAAACACAAAACGCATCCAGATCTGGAGCTGCTACTCCTAAAGAAATTTACCAGCAGTAGCGAGAGGAAGTTCTAGCCCCAGAAAGACAATTCAAAGAGGTGTCGCAACCTGCCAATTCAGTTCGTTCCTCCAACTGCATTCTGGAGCTAGAGGTCACCGAGCTCGTGAAAAGGATGAAATAGATAATCGGTGATGTGTGGAGTCGCACTGAGCTAGCAATATACAAAGCGCTAGTCAAGGATATGGTATAGAACGTTGCTTCAGGTTGCAAGATCAGGCGAGGGCACAAGCCTCATTATCCAAGGATAGAGGAGCTCCTTCAGAGGGTTTAATAACTTGAGGCATGCCTTGATACTTCAAACCAATGTGATTAATATGAGGAAAAGACCCATTTACTAGGGAGATCGAGATGTAGCCTCTCCATCACAGATTTAAGGTCTTTAATATTCCTCAATACAAGGGAAATAACAACCCTTATGATTACCTGGTTGAATTCAATTTCCAAATAGATCTTCGGACGGACAATCCATTGGTCAAGTGTCAAGTTTTCCCAGCCATCCAACTAGACGTTCCACGGACCTGGCTCAAGAGTCTCCAAACTCGTAACATAGATAACTGGGAGGAATGACAAAGAAAACTCACCAGCCAGTATCAAGCTTTGAAGAGGCAACTCACACCATTTTGTCACCTCGCCATAGTCTTCTAGCTACAAATGAATCGCTGAAAGATTACATTACCAAGTTCAGACGTGAAGTGACCAATATGGAGAACCCCTCAGATGAGAGCATCCTAACTGTGATCTTAGTTAGGCTTTGCAAGGATGGAAAGCTATATTAGAGCATCTATAAATCTCCAATGAGTGACCTGGGCGAATTTTACGAGTAAGCTGTTAAGGAGATCAGATGGGAGGAGACATTTGGCCCTAAAAAGTCTAACCTAAAGGATAGAGTGGGCATTTTCAGCCCACCAAAGAAGAGAAATAATAGTGGGAATGGAAGTAAAGGTCGTAATAACGGCTCACATAATCAAGTCGCTAAAAGGCCTAGAAATGAGCACAGAAACAAACGACCTCAGCATCAAGGTCGTTATGATAGTTACAATATCTTATCAGATGCACAGAAGAGGATCTTTACAACAAAAAGGAATAGGGAGAATTTTGAGAAATCCCATCCTTTGAAATCTCTCGTTAATCTCAGGAACCAAAACAAGTTTTATGTCTATCATAATGAGGTTGAACATGACAGTTCAGAATGCAGGGCGTTAAGGAATGTCATTGAGGATTTAATTAAGATAAGTCATTTGAGAGATTATGTGGTGCGACTAGCAAGCTTGTGACCTCAACAGCAACGACCTCAGCAACCACCCAAATAGTACAACCACAGCAAGCTCTTAAACAAGAGCATGAACTCGCAATGAGGACTATCTTGGCCATACATGGTGCCCTCACATCGTAGGCACATTCAAGAGGTCATGTCTCTAACTTGTAATTCAATTTATAAAAATCAATGAAGGCTCTAAATTTCCCATATTACTATACTTTGAATGATTGTTCTATCGATTTCTTTAATTCCAAATATCACTATGGTAGACGAGGTTTCGACCCCCTATATAGCTCGATCAATACATCTCTATGATAGGCAAGATTTCGATCTCCTACATAGCTCAAACAATACATCGTTATGGTAAGCAAGGTTTCGACCCTTTACATAGCTCGATGTCACTATGGTAGGCGAGGTTTCGACCCTCTATATAACTCGACAATATATCACTATGGTAGGTGATGTTTCAACCCCTTAAATAGCTCGATAATATATCACTATAGTAGGCGAGATTTTGACCCCCTACATCACTATAATAGGCGAGGTTTCAACCCCCTAAATAGCTCGAACAATACATCTCTATGGCAGGTAAGGTTTTGACCCCTACATCAGTGTAGTAGGCGAGGTTTCAACCGCCTAAGTAGCTCGAACAATACATCGCTATGATAGGCAAGATTTTGACCTCCTACATAGTTCGACAATACGTCGCTATGGTAGGCAAGGTTTTGACCCCCTAGATAGCTCGACAATACGTCGCTATGGTAGGCGAGATTTCGACCTCTTATATAGCTTAACAATACGTCGCTATGGTAGGCGAGATTCCGACTCCTTACATAGCTAGACAATACGTCGTTATGGTAGGCAAGGTTTCGACCCCCTATATAGCTCGACATTTCGCTATAACATGTGAGATTACAACCCTCTACATAGCTCACTGTAATGCTAAAAGGTTACAACCTCCTAGCTTGCCATTATGCTAAAAGTTATGATGTTTGAGGGCTTAGTTGATAGGGAAATATCTATTTCTACATCGAGATCGGCAACCTCCTAAGCCCTTACCAGGTTTTGTTATCATTGACTCATACATTTATATATTAATCACTTTGTTTTTCAATTCGCAAGAAATCCAAACACTTAGAAGAAGAAAGTGAGACAAAAATGCAACAGTATTGAAGTAAAGCAAAAATATTCATTACGAATGACCCCACTAAATGAGGTGAATGAAGTACAGTCATGAAGAGCTTCAAAGAAAAAGATTTAACTCAGCAAGCAGCTTACTCAAAGCCTTAGTTTTAGGGGGCTACATCTGGAGGCACTATGACCTCCCTTTCAGCCTCCTTTCAACAACCTCAGTAGAGTCGCCATAAGATGGGACAAAATTTGAAAAGGCACCAAGACAAGTCGAGACATATCGACTTTTACCAGTGAGCTTTAGCTCCCAATCTAAAAATCATACTAAAAGCTAGGGGGGCTAATATTATGAGTATATTTATGGTTGTATAAGTGGCCTGGTAAAAGTTTAGTAAAAGCCCAATAAGTTGATCCAATGGATTATCCTAGTAGGCTAAAACTTGGATCTCCAATGCCCAGCTCACAGAGACAATTAGCTCACTGCTACAATTCTCAGGCCGCTAATCAACCATTATTCAGCTCGCCTTATGCTTAACTCATCGCCTAGAGCAAGCTTAAGCTCGCAACTCGAGGCGTACGTTAAAGGAATTTTTCAAAAAAAGCAACCGTCCAAATTGAGAAAGAGTCAACTACCAGAGTTGGAAATAAATTCAAATTCTTATGTCAGTGAAATCAATTCCTGATATAGCAAAATCCATTCATGATTTGATGCAAATCGATTTTGGAAGTGTAATTAATGTATGACTCTTTCTTGTTTTATTTGTACTCAAATTTTAATACCTCACGCTATAAATATGGGTAGAAATTTATTATAACACACAGAATAATAAATAATATACCGTGACTTTGCTAAAACTACTAGAGAATACAATCATAGACGTAAGCGTCTTTTTGGGCCGAACCACGTAAAAATCAATGTTCTTCCTCTTCCTTATCTCTTGTTTATGTTTTATTTCTCTTTAATTGTACGCACTGAGTCAAAAACTTCGGTTGACTAGATTTTAACATTGATGGAACCTTTATTATAGTTCCTATGAGTCCTAGAATGCAACATCTATGCTAAGGCGAAAATCTTATCAAAACAAAATTTATCAATTAAAGATATTATGCTAGCAAATAAATCACTTTTTTTAGGAACAAAGATAAAACTAGAGAGATAAAATCCATGTTAATTCCTCTTTATTATTTTTTAATTTTGAAAAATAAAAACTTATTCAAAATTTATTCCTAAATATTTATATGGTTCCTTAATATTCATATGGCTCCAAAAAATTTCTTCCTTTGCATTGACTTAAGTCTTCTGTACATTCTAAGGCCACACGGTGAAATCTAACAAAGTGATGATGAGGGAATGTTTACAACTCCAATCATAATCCAATAAACTAGATACTATTCCAAACTAGATTGCTTCTAGCCTACTAGACAAGTGGCATTTTGCTTGTAAAATTATGGCAATACACATAGTTTAACACATGCTACCTTAATCAATTTTTGTTTAACCCTATAAAATAATCACATAGAGGTGCTTTATTAATTCTTTTGAAATGGAATTCTAATCCTTGTTTAATTTGGAAAAAATGCATATATTTTTTTTAATTTAGAAAACACATTATTCCTATAGATTCTATACTCTGCAATTCATGTGATTCCAAGGAGTGATGAAAATTAAGGAGCAACAAAGACAAAATTATTTGGAAAGGTTTTGAAGCAACAAGGTTTTTAACTAATTTCAACTTTTTCATTGACTTGAGGCTTCCCTAATTGGAAATAATCTTTCATAGAACTATCTTACAGCTTATGTGGTAAGACAAACTAATGGGAAAGGTGAAAGCGAAAGGAAAAAAAAAAAAACCAAAGAGAAATGTGAGAGAAAAAGAAATTGTATATTATATGGCTCATATTCATATATGTAATATATGAGGTTGGATGATAGAGCGAAGGGGACCAGCTAATAAATCCGAACTCGAACCGAATATACATAAGTAAAGAGTGTGGGGGGCAGAACCCCCACGATACGATATTTGTAAGAGTATTTTCGGGATTAGGATTTTGATATAAATACTATTGTAATCCTATTAAAAATATAGTAGAAACTTTTGAACCGTATGAAAGTAGATGTAGGCATATACTGTCAAACTACTATAATTCTCGATGCTTTCTCTTTTCTTCTTACTTTATTATTGTGTTTCTATTACACAATAAAAATCATACCATTTTATTGATGTGTCTCACTATATCAGTCTTGAGATAGTATCATAGATGATTTTCTCACCTAATGGATGGATAATTTCCAAATTCCAAGAATTGATGGAAAGAAGCAACAAAGACACTTAAAATTTCCAAAAGTCATAGGAAAGCTTTTAAATTATTTTCACCCTTTTCATTGACTTGGAGTCTTTGCTATATTCCAAGGCTATAATGAGACTTCTAGCAATTAAGTATTTAAATTGATGCGACGTAAGTATTAAGTCTTTTTCCAATCTTGGCTATATTCCAAGGCCACAATAGAACCTCCAGCAATTAATTATCTAGGAAATTAGGTATGTCTTTTCCACATTTTTATATACTGCTACTAGATGTTGATTTCCAAGTCATTAGAAAGTTTTTAAATTATTTTCACTTTTTCCATTAACTTGGAGTCTTCGCTATATTCCAAGGTCGCAATGCATGGGACCTCTAATAATTAAGTCTTTGAAATCTTGATGCAATATAATTATTAGGGAAATTAGGTACATCCTTTTCAAATTTTTATAGTACTACTATTGGATGGGTGATTTTGATTGGATAGTGAGATTCTGTGAATACTACACTAATTACAACTTTCTTGACAGGACCCAACCCGGAATCCCTCTAATGGACCTGGCGGTCTTGCTGGGCACCCCACAAGACCCTTCTGAAGTCCATCTATTAAGACTCAAAAAAGACGTTATAGAGCGAACCTGTATCCATAAGTAACTTGGCTAAACTAGAAAACCATCTAATTTAAAGTTTCATTTCAACACCCAAACAAATCATGTTGGAATTAAAAACATTATCATGAATGTGCAAAGATCTAAAATAGACAAATCGTAATGGTTATATAAAAACTCTACAAAATATTATGCGAATTTTAAAATATGCATGTTAACAACATTAATAATATCATTAGAAGCACAATGTTTGTAGAAGAAACAATGCAGCGTCGTCAGTCGTCTGACCCTACCTAGCTTGATCGTGGCGGACCGGTACCCGATTCTTTGTATCTGCACCTGGGAGATTTTGAAACATAAAACCGAAAGGGGGTGTAAGCTATAGAGCCTAGTGAGTGTGAAGGTTTGATTAAGTTTTATAAAATACCTCCTCAAAACATTTTTCTTTAAAAAGGATTTGTTTTCAAAAACTTGAGTTTTATAACTTTTCTGTAGAAATTCGAAAACTTTTTCTAAAATAATTTCTTTATAAAATCTGCTTTTCAATGATATGTTGATTTTACCAAAATCTGTACTAATGGGGTACCCAAGGAAAGCTATAACCACATGAATGGGTAGACCAGCTCCGTTCAGTGTGGGAGGGGGGGAGGGAGGGGGAGGGGAAAGGGGGGTCACGTGGCGGAATATCTATCATCGCGCACATTGACAAAGCTACAAAGACATTCTGCAACTGCATGGCGGAACTATCATCGCACATCGCAAGTGAGACAATACCCCATAGTGTAGAAGATGACTCACAGACATGACAGACTCTATTCCCTTGATGTTAGCAGACTAACCCTCTCAATACTTGCCGTACACTGTGGGGTATACCGGTCGGGTCTAAAATGTTATAAGGTCTATCTATCAATAAGCTTGGGTTATTCCATTAATTCTTGAAAATCTTTACTTTTTTTTTTTTTTTTTTTACTCTTCTATATCCAAATAAGCTAAATTCTTATGCTAAACATGAACTGCTAACGGGCTAAAATAATTTTATGAGAATTTATATAATAATTGTAGAAAAATATAGAAAAAAGTATTTAATATAAATAATATCTTTTCACACTCACTGCTTGCTGTCCTATTCATTTGTTTCAATGCTCTTACGACCTCCTCCCTTAGCGCGCAGTCACTTACACTTATTCACAAACGAAACCCTCATTTAGCTAGCTAAATTTATTATCCAACTCCTAATCTGCACGAGCTGCTATGGGCTACAATACTGACAGTCCAGCTCGAGCTGCGAGCTCGCACCTCAGCTTGCCCAACTTGCACCCTCAACGAGCTCCTACTTTGTCCAGCTCAACTTGAGCTGAGGGCACCCAAATCCTAGCGAGCTCGCTCAACATAGCCCGAACTAAATGCACCACCTTCAGCGAGCTCGCTCAGCTCGCTCCCTTAGCGAGCTGAGATCTTTTTCAAGCTCAGGTCGCTCCTCAGCTCGCTGCTGCGAGCTACGGCCTTAGGCCAGCTCGGCCAAGCACCCTTGATGAGCTACGACCTCACTCAGCTCCTTTTGCAAACTCGCGCTGCAGCCTAGTCTAGACAGGCGAGGTGGAGAGCAATAGGCATAGCCCAGCTCGCTCCTCAGTTGACCGTCTAAACCAGCTGAGCGCACTAAGGGTCTTCTCCAGCTCACACCTCACGAGCTCCCACCCTGACTCACTTCAGATCACACACATACACTAAATCAACACATCATCAGTTCTTCACCAAAACTCAGGTCGCGACCTTATCAGGTTCAGTGATGCAAACTGAATCATCCCAAATCAAAATCAACTACTACAAACTAACATCATTCTCAGCTATTTTACTTACCAGACCTTTGCTCAACTTTTTTACTTTGCTTTCTCTCTCACTTACAACTTCAATCCACCAAATCTAAACACCAAGAATCTCGTTAAATGCTTATAAACTCAGTAGCTATTACTTGACAGCTCTTCACCAACATAAAATCATATAAACTCATTTTTATCACTTAAATCTTACCATATCTGCTTCTTAAATCTGTTCTGCACCTTGCAACAGCTTGATTCCTTCTCAAAAATGACAGAAATCCAACCAAAACAACTGCAGATCTGTTCTTCTTTCTCTACCGGCGACAGCTCCTCTCTCACTCTCTCTTTTCCAGATCTGTCTCCCACAAACACACCCACCACACACCTATATTTATAGGCGAGGGTTAACCTTGATTCCAACCTTGGACTTCTTTAAAATTACACTTTTACTAGATTTTAGAGAATTCTTCATCTTTCCCCAGTGTCCTTGTCCTTTCCTTATATTTACAATTTTACCATTCTTAATAAAATATTTTATTTTTACCATTTTACCCTTAACTTTTAATATTAAAATTTCCTCCCAATCATCTCGGAAACTCTATAAAAATTAAATTGCACTTCCAAATACTCTAAAAATCTATTTTATTATTTTATAAATAACATTTATCTCATCTCATACATGGATGCAGTACAACTTGGGAGAGGGCGTTACATTTCTTATGCACATTTCTTCATTTTATAATTTTTAAATATAGAGTCCATTGCAATCAAACCAAACGTGATCATGTGTTGCTACAGCCTTCCTTTTCTTTCAATTATTTTTCTTTGCAACATCAACGTTAGCGATTTAGCTTCTGCAGTGGAAGCACTCATGTGGGTTGCATCCAAAGTGAGAAATGAGCATTTTTATGCTTCAAGTAGATACCATTTTCCAAAAGGAAGCATTTATATGTTCACCTTTAAGTTTCAAATTAGCTCATACACTAAATCATTTCAAAAGAAAAAGAGGAATCCAATATAAATTATGTAATAAATACATATAAAGAAATTCAAACAAAGAACCGTATTGTCTCTTAACTTGCTTCTGATAAAGATAGTGCTTGTGGTTTTTCCGTGTGGAAAAAAATAAAAAAGTAGAAAAAATAAAGTCTTAACTTTTTCTAAAAAAGATAGTGCCAATGGCTTCTCCATGTGGAAAAAAAAAAAAGTAGAAAAATAAAGTCTTGGTCTCCATAAACTTGATACACACTCCATATAACAAATAATGTTATACATAATCTACAATCGACTAGACTAAACTTGAAATGATGGACAAATTTGATGTAAAAATTTTATTGTATGATTTTGTTTATGTGTTAACTCAGAGATGTTTAGATTCATTTCTAATGGTGTTTTCGAAAAGTACTTTTAAAAATAAATATCAAATCTATTTTAAAAAGTAATGTTTTGAAAATTTAAACGTATTTGTTAAGATTTGTTAAATGATGTTTTCAAAAAATGAAAATGCTATATATATTTAGTATTATTTTTTAAAATAAATAACAAAAAAATAATGGTTTCTTATAAGTGATTGTTCTGGAAATGGTGGAATATATATTTTTTTAGTAATAAATGTTAAAATGTTGTTTTCCATGAATCTAAAAAATAGATTTTTTTTTTAACAAATAATAATAAGACCAAACACATTCACACTTTAAAAAAAATGAAAAATCATTTTCAAAAGCAAACCAAACACAACCTTAATTATTTTATATTACTATTTATAATCAAATGTCGGTCTTCTCCTCTAGCCATATTCATATCATTAATTTTTTATTTTCCTACCCACTCTTTGAAGTTTTAAGTAGACTTTCATTCTCCAAACAAGCCTAATCAAGGTTAAAATAGGTTATTTGGGGCTTAGGCCAAAATTTTAAAACTCAGTTAAATTCAACATAAAAAATAAAATAAAAGTTATTAAATTTATTTTGTTCTTTACAAATATTTTTGAGAGAAAAAATTAATGGACTAAAGTTTGTATTCTGAATTTTTAATAACAGTTTTTCTACGCATAATATTGCAAAATATTGATATCACCATTTATATTTTTATTAGACCTTTCTACTATAAAAACTAGTAGCAAACAAGAAAGTAATGAACTTTGTCATATATAAAGTCAAAACATAATAATAAAGCAAGAGATATACAATATTTTGTTTTTTATTATATTTATGCAATCTTTAAGCGGTATATCTCATTCACTCTCTCTCTCTTTTTAATACAGTATTTGTTCATAAAAACAATCAATTTTTTTTTTTTTTTTTGGAGAGTTTGGTAACTATATGAAAATGTTGTCAAAACTGTATGCCGGTATATTTAAGTAGTTTCCACAGAATCTTTAAGCAGTATGAAAATATTTAACTATTTTGGAGCAAAGATACAAATAAATTTTTAGGTTTTGTTTTTTGATTGTACATGTTGTTTCAATACAAATACTTATTTGTTTTGAAGAGAAAATACAGCTTTCTGTTATTTTCATTTCACTTAGAAGTATTAACAATCAAAGTGTCAGAATTTTCTCATTAATTGACACAAAAAGTCTTTTTAATGAGTTGGAAGCTAAAGTGATGTCTGAAGCAAGTATTGAAATTTTTATACAAAACCTATCCATCTAGGAATCAATTTGTTACAGCTTTCATGGAGAAAAACGAAGGATCCTATTTTTCAGGATATACAAAACAATCGACTATGAAATTTTTAACGTAATTTGTCAATTGTCATATCAATCTGCAGGTGGAATTGGAATATTTCAACCATGTTTCAAATCTTTATTATAGTTCCTATGAGTCCTAGATTGCAACGTCTGTGCTAAGACGAAAATCTTATAAAAAATAATTATCAATTGAAGATATTATGCTAGCAAATAAATCACTTTTATTAGGAACAAAGATAAAACTAGAGAGATAAAATTCATGTTGATTCCTCTTTATTTTTTTTGAAAAATAAAAACTTATCCAAAATTTATTTCTAAATATTCATATGGTTCCTTAATATTCATGTGGCTCTAACAAATTTCTTCCTTTGCATTGGCTTAAGTCTTCTGTAGATTCCAATGCCACATAAAGAAATCTAACAAAGTGATGATGAAGGAATGTTTACAACTCCAGTCACAACCAAATAAATTAGATACTATTCCAAATTGGACTGCTCCTAGCCTTCTAGGAACAACGAAAATAGAGAATATAGAAAATTAGTTTACCAATTTGTATCATCGGTCCATTTGTTGGCGTAACAATCACTCTTGCCATATATCTGATGGTCCATTTTATTGTGAGATATATGATTAGTATTTAACCAATTAGTTTAGCTTAACTGTTTCATAGTGCTACAGCATTTAATTGCTAATACCTTGTTCCCTGATTTAAAATAAGCAAAGGAAAAGGAATTTTGTACCTTATATCCACTGCTCTCAGAGATTTGCAACTGTTGGCCACCACCTCTAAACCAGAATCAGAAACATCAGAACCAGAAATGTCAAGAATTTCCCAGAACTATCAGCTAGTGATACGATAACATCGTCATTTAGTAACTTTCTCCTGCGAGCAATTGCGGCTAAAACAATCTGTCACACAATGATGTAGGTTTAAATGTTACAAAAAACAAAAAACATACTTCTCAGTCAGTTGCAAACAGTGCCCTTAATGCTGCTGATGCCGACCCTGGGGTTGGTGGTGTTCCTAATCGTTTTCTTGGCATAACACCTGCTTATTTGTGGCAGACTCAGCTCCGACAAGCACCATTATCAATGGTATGATGATAAGCACCAGCAGTTATTTAATATGAAATTTTTAGTTGGCTTATATTGCAAAAATGTTATTAGCTTATCAGGGTATTTTGGATTTATTATTTCTCATGTTCTTGTTATTATTAAGTAAAGTGCTCTTTTTTAATTAATATGGAATGTGGAACGTCTTGTAGGATATGACAGAATATCAGAATTCTGTTTCTAGTGAGATTGAAGCTCGTCTAAAAGCTAAATGTGAAAAGTTAGCTGATGCATTCATTGATGACATTGGTAATCTCATGTAACCCATCTGTTCACCTGCTTTTTCTTTTCGTCTTTATTGAACTTCTAATTATTTCAATGACATATATTGTGTTTTGTTATTAATGTAATGCAACGATTTGCCTTCCTTCATATCATTCTTCGAGGAAAAAAATTCAGATTTGCAATTTAATTTTTGCTTGAGATCATAAATTTGAATGTTTAACACTGTTTATTATATTAGTAATAAACTTCTGAAATTACTATAATACTAAGCAATCGGGCTCATATTTTGCACGTGAAATTATTTGAGGGGATGGATGCCTGCCCTTGACACTTGGGTGACTGATACTTAATATGCATAGTTTAACAAGTAGGTTTTTAGAATCGTATTGTGTTTATGAGCTTAACATTAAGCTTCCTTTGCTATTGCAGATTCGTCTTCTGTTAATCACACTTCAAGTTCTTTTCTTCCAGAAAGGTGGAGCTACTTTTTGACGTTAATTGTTTCTACGCACTGTTTTCTTGCATGTGACTATTTGTCGATTGTGTGCTGTTCTATTATGAACTTGTTTAATTCTCACATGCTCTGCCTGGACATGGTTATCTGTTTATAAATTCATTCGGTTTTTTCTTTTTTCAATTGGATATCTTACTGATGGAAATTCTGTTATACATTTTATTTTATCAGGATTAAGATGATAATTGAAGAGATTGAAAGGGAAGAACCGAAGAAGTGACTTTGCAGGAAGACCTCTACTCCGCAGATGCCAAATTTGCAGAATATTACCATGTCAGTGGAGGAAATTCACATAGTTTATTTTTGTTTTGCATCAAATTTTATAAAGATTTTAATATTCACATCATGCTTTTAAGCTGAGAATGTGTTATTTATTTGCAAGGATATGTGACTTATGAATTAACATATTGTGTTCGAAAGGTCTTGGAACAAATATTTGGAGTGTTCATTACACTTGTGAAAGATTTGAAGTTTGGACATCAACACAAATATGTAGGTATTCCTTACTGCAAATATGGAGTAAATCATATGCATTAATGCTTCTTTGTTTAATTTGATTCTCTCCTCTAAGTGGTTTTTAAACTTACTGTTTGAATGTTGTATAGGACGAACTACAAAACTTGATTGTGTAAAAGGTGTGAGACCATGAGTGCAAAATTAAGGTCGGCCTTTTCTTGGCCAGCACCATATATTTTCATAGACTTTAATAGATTTCCGCGTGTTTTCATAGACACTTTCATTAGCTTATAATATAATATACACTTTATAAGTTAATAAAATCATATTTATTATGTTAATAATGATAAAAAGCATGACACATAAAATAAAAGTAAAGTCACTTCAATTACATAAATAGATGATAAAAACACCAAGTCTTTTAAGTGTTTCATTATTCATTTTATATTTTCTATGAAAAATAAAATCTCTAATGGTGGAAATTGTAGAAAATACCCATTTAAAAGGGGTCAAATTTGTTTTTACCCACTATTTTTAAAAAAATTGTTTTTAACCCCTCAAACAAATATATTGCCTGATATACCCAAATTGTCCAAAATACCCCTGGACATTTTTACAAAAAAACCCTTAACAGTTTAAAATTTTCGAAAAACCGAATGGTAAAATTACGAATAAGCCCCCCCATATATATACCCCAAAACCGATGGACTACAGTCACAGTCCATCGATTTCTCACTCAAAACCAACCGGTTTTTGCGGAACTCGAACCCGATCGCGACCCGACTTCCCCGCGACGTTTCCGGCCATTACCGCGACGTTGCCGACCTTCCCCGAGCAGCTCCTACCGCCGGCGAACCTGCAGAAAGTGTGAAGGTTAGATTTTGATATGTTTGTTGTATGTTTTGATTGAGATTTGGTGTTTTGATATGTGTGTTTGTGTTATGGATGTTAGTTTAGGATGATTAGGTTTAGAATAGGTTGGATTTAGTGTGTTTGGTCGTGTTTGTGTTGAAAATGGTCGATTCCGACGAGAGAAGAGTTGTCGGGATCGGATCGATTTTTGAGATCGGTTTTCCACGATCGGTTATTCATTTCGGTTTTTCACGCTCGGTTTTCCACAATTGGTTATTCATTTCGGTTTTCCACGATCGGTTTTCGACGATCGGTTTTCCATTATCGGTTTTCATTCGGTAACAAATGAAAAACCGATCATGGAAAACCGATTACGGATAACCGATCGTGGAAAACCGAAATGAATAACCGATGGTGGAAAACCGAAGTGGAAAACCGAAATGAATAACCGATGGTGGAAAACCGAAATGAATAACCGATGGTGGAAAACCGAAATGGAAAACCGATCGTGGAAAACCTTAGTGAAAAACCGATGGATTTCATTAACCGGTTTTTCAGATGCCTTCAAAAACCAATCAATTTCATTAACCGGTTTTTCAGATGCCTTCAAAAACCGATTGCAGTTCAAAAACCGATTCTGCTACTGATGATTTCTTTGCTGTTTTTCTTTCCTACAGATGGATTTCGACTATAAATATAGTTCACACACAATTGACAGACATACGAGCGGGAACACACACATTGGTCAAAAATTGGTTATTAGGATAATTGCCGTTATTAAAAGAAGAAAGCTATACGATCGGTTCATAGCAGAATGTCCGTTCGGACATATTTTGAGGATAACTAATCATACGGCTGCTGGTTCTGTGATTTTGTGGGTGCTTGCTAGAGAGATAAATGTAGCGGATGCACGCCGTGATGAGAGGTGGTTTGAAATTGGGGAGAGAAGCTATAGGTTTGGGAAACAAGAGTTTCTATTGGTGACCGGACTTCCTTTTGGGGGCATCGACCGTAAAATCTTCAAAATAGCTCCAAATGATCCAAACGGTCTCCTAGGGCGAATGTTTAATGGAGTGTCGCCGGAGGTGAGGGAGTTGGTCACATTTCTTGAGGAAATAAGTGATAGAGGGGAGGGAGACCGTGCAGGGCAAGATCCGATAGATGATGAAGATCTTTTAAAATTGGCGAATGTAGGGATTGCTTTCCATCTATTTATGGGACTGGATGATAGAGCTAGTATTTATCCATTTATGTGGGTCCTCATTGAGAGTACAGAGAGATGGAAGACATTCCCTTGGGGCACATTATGCTATAGTGTCTTGTTATACTGTCTTGACAAGACACTTAATGAAGAGCGGGTCAGAAATCCCCCAAAGACCATTAATATTTATGGCTATGTGTTAGCATTTCAGGTATAACTAATACTTTCAATATTTATTGCTTCCTTCTATTACATTAACTATATATGGTTATATGTATGTTTTAATCAATTTTGCATTATATATTATCTGACCATTACTAACTATATGTATGTTTTTTGTTTAATCATTGTTACATTATAATGGTGGTTAGTGGAGTTGTTCCCAGTGTTACGGGAGAAGATATCAAAAACGACCAAGAACCCGGAAAGCGATCTACCAAGATGTATGAGACGATCACTGAAGAGAACACCCACAAATATACACAGCCTAAATGATTTCCCCCCCGTAAGTGGCAAACATAACCTAAATTTGTGTCAATTATTTGTTTGTTATTTATATTAAGTATATAATTGTAGTATAACTAAATATATTGATATAATGCAGATAGTTGGCATTCAGCAAACCTTGGAGCCTACTGATGCCGAGAGGGAGATGGATTATTGGAAATCATTTAATCCGAATCATATAGTTCATGATGAAGTACATAAATATGGCGGCGGGGGGAGTGATGATGATGATGATGATGATGATGACGATGATGATGACCATGATGATGGTGTAGGGGATGAGGCTGAGATAGAGGTTGATGATGAGGTGGAGGGAGAGGATGATGATGAGGAGGTGGAGGGAGAGGATGATGATGAGGTGGAGGGTGACGATCAGCCACTTAAAGACGTCCGAAGCGTGCAATCTGAATCATCGGATACCTTATCAGAGTTTCGGACAAAGAAGGCACATGATGTACAGCACGTAGATTATGAGGTACAAATATTCTATTTATATAATAAAATTATTCAATCAATTTCAATTGTAGTAAATGCAAAAGATGTGGACATGTTATGTAGTAGTACGGAGTGTGAAAAAGAGACGGAGTCTCTAAATATGATAGACGAAGTGTAATTTGTTTAAATATGCAGGTTGTATTTTCTTGGATACTAAAAAAACAGGGGAAACTCTGTCAAATTTTTTTAAAAATTAAGGGTAGTATATAAAATGATATATATTTATGATTCTATGAAACAGGTGAAGCGGTTGTTTGAGTTTATTGTGGATTTACAGAAGACAACCCATAAGAAGTTAAGTAAAATGGATAGGAGGCAAAAGACAACCTTTCAAATGGTAAGGGAGATAGATAGTAGGCTGAGACGGGTGGAAGAGCATTTACATATTCCCAGGCCTTCGGTTGCTAGGCATGATCCAGACGACGACGATGACGATGATGATGATGATGGTGGGAGCTTTCACATGTATTACCCATCACCACCACCACCACAGCAGGGCGAGGGTGTCCGTCAGTCGCCTATTGATGTAGGCCAGTCAGCCATCCATGAGGAGGATGAGGGTGATCAGCAGCCACCTCATCGGTCACCCCAGCAGGAGGAGGAGCAGGGTGACCAGCAGCCACCTCATCGGTCACCCCAGCAGGAGGAGGAGCAGGGTGATCATCAGCCACCTCAGCAGTCACCCCATCAGGAGGAGGAGCAGGGTGACCCGCAGCCACCTCATCAGTCACCCCATCAGGAGGAGGAGCAGGGTGACCAGCAGCCACCTCAGCAGTCACCCCAGCAGGAGGAGGAGCAGGGTGATCATCAGCCACCTCATCGGTCACCCCAGCAGGAGGAGGAGCAGGGTGACCAGTAGCCACCTCAGCAGTCACCCCAGCAGGAGGAGGAGCAGGGTGACCACTCCCACATGATCTTAGGAGGTGTATCAGCTGCAGACACTGATCGTGAGCATGACCAGGTAGACTTTGTATCCCTATTGTGTTGCATTCTGAAATATAATTGGTTATATTAAATTTATACATGTTTTTAATTTACTTACAACTGCAGGACGAACGGGGCAAACGAAAGACAAAGCCAGCAGCACCTCTACGGACACCGTACACGGATCCGGGGTCAGCGAAAAAGAAAAAGAAAGTGGTCCAACAGCAGGAGGAGGAGGTGGTAGAGTCTATAGACTTTATAGAAGTGGTCTATAATGAATATAAAGCGGCAACCACATTGGATCTCAGGTATATTTAAACAAAAAAAAATACGTTTCTAATTTTTATATCTTTATTGGTAATGTAAGAAAATATATAATAATGTTTAATACTTTTTTTTTTTAATTGTAGGCGTTCGATTGATCGTTTGCCATATGCTGTGATACCAATCACATTGGTCACCCTCGAGAATGTGGAGGATTGGTTGACGAATAAGCACATCGATTCTTATTTACTGTGCCTAAGAAAAAAAGGATGGAATGAGATGGAAGATCGTACATACGCTGTCCATGGCAGTTCTTTGTTTGTAAGTATTTACATTTAAGTTAGTTATGCATTTATAATTTCTTATTACGTTCGGTTGATTGGTTTTAACATGTTTAATTTTTATCATGCAGGCAATGATGACAGCGCATTATAGGATGCATTACACCAGCAAACAAAGAACATTTGATCCAATTACAGCTGATGTACCCCCAGAGTTGCTTGCGTACGGTCGTGGGCTTATAGACGCAGCAGTCCCGTGGTGGAAGATTGATAGTGTAAGTGTAGTTCGAACGTTAATATTTATTATATGAATATCCCTTCTAGTCCTATAATAC
The DNA here is from genome assembly GCA_019925255.1 of Litchi chinensis. Taxonomy (NCBI): domain Eukaryota; kingdom Viridiplantae; phylum Streptophyta; class Magnoliopsida; order Sapindales; family Sapindaceae; genus Litchi; species Litchi chinensis. Next base: position 38,755,764 of record CM034462.1, read on the forward strand.
TAACGTTTTGAAATGCAGGTGTTGCTACCGTGTAGCTTGGATCAACAACACTGGGTCCTTTGTGATGTGCGCATTAGAGAGGAAAGAATCATAATGTATGATCCCTTGGCAAGGATTGACATAGCCTATCGACGAGAGCCACTTGAGCCGCTGGTATGTTTGATGCCTATTTTATTGCGGCTCCTGGGATTTTATGAGCAGACACCGGTACGTATGCCACCCGTGGATCTCCGGTGGAGAGTTCAGCGTCTTAAACGAGCAGCTGTGCCTCAGCAACCTGATGGGTGAGTAAGTTTATATATATTAATGATATTTAATATTTAATTATCTTTATGTTAATATATTAACATAAACATAAATTAATATAATGTTAATATATGGTTATGATTAACATTAATATATAATTATAGCTTAATTATTATATATAGTTTATATATTATGATATTTAATTATGTTAATGTTAATATATGTTTATATTATTATCTTGATATATATAGTTTATATATTATGATATATACAGGACCAGCTGCGGAGCATATGTGGCCATGTACGTACGTGACCTTGTGCTGCGGAGAACGAGTACGTGGAAATCAAGAAAACATGAGACCATTGCAGATGTCATCGCACTAAGGTCCGAGATGGCCAGAGACATATATATGTGCTCAAAGCCTATGTATAAAGTTAATAATTTTGGAAAATGGTTTGTAGACACTGATGGAGAAGTGGTATATAAATAAATTTAATTATTCTTTTATTAGTATTCATTATTTATTTGATGGTATTGCATTCTATATTTTTAAATTGCCAACAAAACATTATAATTAAACATTATAGTTAATAACATAATGTTAATATAATAAAAATGTTAATATAATGTTAATCTAATGTTAATAATCTAATGTTAATATAATATTAATATAATGTTAATATAATGTTAATATAATGTTAATATAATATTAATATAATATAATCTAATATTAATAATCTAATGTTAATATAATATTAATATAATGTTAATATAATGTTAATAAAATATTATAATGTTAATATATGTTTAATCTAATGTTAATATAATGTTAATATAATATACTAAATTAATATAATGTTAATATAATGTTAATAAAATGTTAATATAATGTTAATCTAATGTTAATATTATGTTAATGTTAATATAATATAATGTTAATATAATGTTAATATAATGTTAATCTAAATGTTAATATATGTTAATAAAATGTTAATATAATGTTAAATATAATGTTAAATAATATTAATATAATGTTAATATAATGTTAATCTAATGTTAATATAATGTTAATAAAATATTATTATAATGTTAATATATGTTAATAATCTAATGTTAATATAATGTTAATATAATGTTAATAAAATATTAATATAATGTTAATCTAATGTTAATATAATGTTAATATATTTAAAATATTAATATAATGTTAATATAATGTTAATATAATATTAATATAATGTTAATATAATGTTAATCTAATGTTAATATAATGTTAATAAAATATTATTATAATGTTAATATATGTTAATAATCTAATGTTAATATAATGTTAATATAATGTTAATAAAATATTAATATAATGTTAATCTAATGTTATATAATTTTAATATATGTTAATAAAATATTAATATAATGTTAATATAATATTAATATAATGTTAATATAATGTTAATCTAATGTTAATATAATGTTAATAAAATATTATTATAATGTTAATATATGTTAATAATCTAATGTTAATATAATGTTAATCTAATGTTAATATAATGTTAATAAAATATTAATATAATGTTAATATATGTTAATAATGTAATGTTAATATAAATAATAATGTTAACATAATATTAATAATATACATAATGTTAATATAATATTAATCTAATGTTAATATTAATATTAATATAATGTTAATCTAATGTTAATATAATATTAATATAATGTTAATATATGTTAATAATATAATGTTAATATAATATTAATATAATGTTAATCTAATGTTAATAATGTTAATATAATGTTAATAATATTATTATAATGTTAATATATGTTAATAATCTAATGTTAATATAATGTTAATAAAATATTAATATAATGTTAATATATGTTAATAATCTAATGTTAATATAATGTTAACATAATATTAATATAATAAACTTATGTTAATATAATATTAATCTAATGTTAATATTAATATTAATATAATGTTAATCTAATGTTAATATAATATTAATATAATGTTAATATATGTTAATAATCTAATGTTAATATAATGTTAACATAATATTAATATAATAACATAATGTTAATATAATATTAATCTAATGTTAATATTAATATTAATATAATGTTAATATAATGTTAATATAATATTAATATAATGTTAATATATGTTAATAATCTAATGTTAATATAATGTTAATATAATGTGTATCTAATGTTAATATAATGTTAATCTAATGTTAATAATATAATGTTAATATAATATAATATTAACATTATATTTATCTAATGTTAATATAATAATATAATGTTAATCTAATGTTAATCTATTATTAATCTACTGTTAATATAATAATATAATAATATAATGTTAATCTAATGTTAATATAATGTTAATCTAATGTTCATCTAATAATATAATGTTAATCTAATGTTAATATATTAATGTAATGTTAATATAATGTTAACATAATATTAATATAATAATATAATGTTAATATAATGTTAATGTAATATTAATCTAATGTTAATATAATATTAATATAATACATTATATTAATATTATATTATTATATTAACATTACATTAATAATAGATTAACATTATATTATAACATTATATTAACATTATATTAATATTAGATTAACATTATATTATTAGATTAACATTATATTATATTAACATTATATTAACATTATATTAATATTATATTAACATTATATTATTAACATTATATTAACATTATATTAAAATTATATTAACATTAGATTAACATGTATATATTAACATTAGATTAACATTATATTAACATTAACCTTAATAATATATTAACATTATATTAATATAATCTAATGTTAATATAATGTTATATTAAGGTTAATGTTAATATAATGTTATATTAATGAATATATTAATATAATGTTAACATATATTAATATAATAATATCTACATTTGTATTATATATATTATTAATATTACATCCATATAAGTTATAAGCCATATTAGGATTATAGTTATAATAATTGTAAAATGATATGAAAAATATTAACCATATTAATATGATATATCAAGATAACACATATTATAGTAAATGTATATATATTAATTACTAATATTATATGAATATTAATGAATGATAAAATTAATAGAAATAAAATCAACTCAAGTAAAAACCGGTTTTTAGGAGTACATGAAAAACCGATACCGGTTTTTGAAGAAACCCTTAAAAACCGATCCACACTTGGCGCGCTGGAAAATGTGGTGGCAGTGGATCGGTTTTCGAGGAGCCATGGAAAACCGATACCGATTTTTCAGAGTTACTCAAAAATCGATCGACATACCTTTAGGTTGGGGAAACGAAAGGCAACTTGATCGGTTTTTCACCATATCTGAAAAACCGGTACCGGTTTTTCAGGCTCCGTGAAAAACCGATTTTGATGGTTCCGAGAAGATATGAAATGAGTCAAAAACAGTACACATGGAATAATAATTTATACAGCTGTATTAATACATAATTGAGTAATTAATATAAAAACGTTTACATAAAACATGCATAAACAAAATGTCAATCAATTGCTACTCATCATTTCCGTCAGTAGCCATTTGTGGATCGGGAGTAGGAAACCGTAATACACATCGACGTTGGTTGTGTCCAGTCTCATGACACAAGCGACATCTTCGAGAGCGTGGCTCATTTTCAGTAGCATTTGAACTCGTTCCAACATCCGCATCCACTTCTGCGCTTGTCCCTTCAATGATAGAAGTTGGGGGGTTAGGGCAACGAAGACGGTTGTGTCCCCTTTGACCACATCTTCCACACTTTTTTTGACGAGGATCTTCCCCAGCTGAGGGAATCCGAACCTCCTTCGGCCTACTTGCTTGTCTTTTACCTTTCGGTGGTAATACAACCATACTTCTAACTTCTGCTGAAACATTCCAACTTGCCAATTTAGGGACGGGATTAATCGGACGTGCATATGCAGCTTTTAGCCACTCCACGCTATAGTACTGACTGCAAAGTGTATCACAACTGACGCCCTTGAACCTGACATGTATCAACAATCAACAATTTAAGTGTTATGTTATGACATGAAATACTAAAAAATACAATGTATAATTACCATACCTGGCCACAGCACATGCATGAACACATGGCAACTGATCAAGGTTCCACTGCTTACACGTACATGTGTGCTGTTGAATGTCAACCATCGCATCTCCTTTGCTATAATGTATGACACTGTAATGATACGGTTATGCAATGGGATATACGCTACCTTCCGTGGATAAATCTTTTGCCAACATGATACGATCGTATGCTGCGGTAGTAACATACGTTGTGAGCTTCTCAGCAGCAACACGTCTATTATTAAACCATCTTTGCAATACATTTCTTACATATTCATGTGCAGTTGTTATTGGCAAACGACGTGCTTGCATCATGCAATTGTTAAGCGACTCTGCAATGTTGGTAGTCATCATTTCATATCTTCTTCTTGGACAATGTGCTCGTGACCACCTGCTCACTCCAGCCTTAACCAAAGCTCCATGTGTGGCCGGATGCAATGCACGTATTTCTTCCAATATTCTGTTGCATTCATCGGGCACATAACAGTATGCTGCATTGTAAAATGCATTTTCCACATCCGAACGCTTTTTACACTGTTGCTTAAGGTTTTGCCACAAGTGGAAAAAACATAACACATGTGGGACTTCAGGAAAAGCTGCTTTCATCCTATTCGATATGCTCTTATGACGATCCGATACGATCACCAACTCGTCTGACACCCCGATTGCTCTTCTCAACCTTTTTAAGAACCAAGTCCACGAATTGTCTGACTCTCCGTCAGCAAATCCAAAGGCGATGGGATAAATCATCTCCGACCCATCTTTGCATGCAGCAAAAAAAATCACCCATTTATATTCACCTTTCAAATGAGTGGCATCAATAGCAACAACCGGTCTCATGTAAGACCGAAAACCCTCAATAGAAGCTCCAAGTGCAATGAAGGAATACAAGAACCGGTTGTTTTCATCTGTCTTAATTGCTGTCATTGTGCCGGGGTTTGAAAGTTTTAACATCTCGAAGTAGGACGGAAGCTGTTGATATGATTCATCCGCTTGCCCATATGCTAGTTTCTTTGCATATTGTAAAGCCTTCCAAGCTTTACTATATAAGATTTGCACTCCATATTGCTCTAGCATTTCTCCAACCAAACGATTAGGTGTATAAAGATCTCTTCTCACCTTTCCTGCATACAATTTTCCGATCACAATAGCCTTCACACTCTTCATATGTGATTCCATGGCTGTTTGACGACACGTGTGTTCCGCTACATAATTCAACACAAACCACATTGAACAACCCTTTCTGCATCTTGCACGAACACTAAAACTACAAGTTTTATCTTTACAATCGGCTTCAAATCGCTCCGTGTCCGAACGTCTAACTCGATATTCAAACTTAGCTTTCAGAGCATATTCGCCAATAGCTATAGTCATTTCTTCTTTACTAGTAAAGAATGCTCCTTTATACAACGTACCACGTTGGTAGACGGTTGACGTAGCGCTTGAAGTAGCTTCAATGTCCCCCAATTCTACACCAGGAACAATCCAGTATGGTTGTGAATGATTGTTCTGAAATTGTAAACCTGAAAATCTTATTTCTGGAAACTCTTCTTCTTCTGCGACATCATCAAATCGAGTTTCCTCTTCATCACTATCTCCGGTTTGCTCTTCATCACTATCTTGTATTCCATCACCATTATCATCTGTGTCTTCATCTTCATCATCAATACCATAATTCGTATAGTCATCATTAACATCACGAATGAGACTTTCAACCGATGTAAATGGAGTGATAGAAGTATCAACTTGATTGCTCCCAATGCCTGAAGTCAGATAAAAATGATTTTCAACCATATGTGGATTTACTGGTCTATCCGTATTTGCCTCGTCATGTCTTATGCTTGGAATTGAATCAGTGACAAATGGACGAACAGTACGCCTACTAACCCCAGCTCCAAAATCTCTGGCAATCTTATCGATATAAATCTCTTTAACATCAATATTTTTTATCGTCATCAAACCAACAACACCAAGATCGGACATGATACATATCTTTTTAACCTGACCATTTGTTGTACTTTGTAGTAAATAATATATACGGATTTCCCACCTTTTTCTATCAATAGCAGCCTCTCTGTATACAACATCCACCAATGATGAAAAACTACTATTTTTCTGGACCCCACACATGATCGACTCCCCTCCAATGTAATTACATCCATTCCACTCTCCGTCAAAATTGATTACAACGGTCTCTTGAGCCATTCCTGCAACATTCAAATCAAATGATAATTAAATCTCATTTTAATAGGGTAATATTACAAAATATAATCATATCGAATCATATTCAATACATAGCAACACAAGCATATAAAAAAAACCATTAAAAAGGTGTTAAATTCGGTTTTCCAGTGAAGTGACCGGTTTTTCATTCTCTCAAAAAATCTTAATTCGGTTTCGGATTTTCAGTCACTGGAAAATTGGGATCGGTTTTTCAGTGACTGAAAAACCGATCGGTTTTTCAGTCCGGTTTTTCAGGTAGATCGATTTTTCAATGGATGAAAAACCGATCGGTTTTTCAGCCACTGAAAAACCGTTTTCCGGTTTTTCAGTCCAGTGAAAAACCGGGGAAAATCGAGATCGGTTTTTCAGTAACCGGGGCTCTGAAAAACCGATCTCACAGAGTGGAAAACCGATTATCGGTCACGAAAAACCGATTTCGTCGCAGATTTTGCAGATTTCGTCGCAGATTTCATAAACATTTAGATCTTACAACCAAATCATTCTTAAAGTCTTTTAGCTAGTAAAATAAACAAAACAACCTAAAAACCAACCAAAAAAACTCATACATTACCTTTCAAACTCAAATGTAAGAAGAATCTTCAAAACCTTCAATGGTGTAAACCTTCAATGGATCCAAAAACTTCAATGGTTGAAGAAGCTCGAATGACTAATCCCCTCAATAAATTGTTTTTCAGCTGCAATGGATCTCAAAAATCTTCTTAATTTTCGAAATTTTCAGCTGCAATGGAGAAGAAGATGGAAAAGGGAGGCTATTGGTAGGAGAAGGAAGAAGGTTATTTTCGTAATTTCATATTTGGGCATTTTAGTCATTTTAACTTAAGGGTATTTTCGTAATTTCATATTTGGGTATTTTAGTGATTTTAACTTAAGAGTATTTTGGTAATCTTGGGTATATAATGGAAATAGTTTGTTTGGGAGGTTAAAATCAAATTTTTTTAAATAACTGGGTAAAAACAAAAAAAAATTTTTGATTTGGGTAAAACCAATAAATCTCCCATCTCTAATGTTTTATTAATAATTCCAACATCACTCCACATATTAGTAGCTACAGCAATCCTCCATTCACTAACATGCTCTCTTTCTTTTTTTGAGCCTCAAGAAATGAGTTAAAATCGTCTATTTCATTAATTAATAATGATGAAAATGATGAAGAAAATAAAGATTTGTAGATATTGATGAACATTTATAGATTTGCATTAACTTTAAAAATAAAAATATATGCATTTTGACAAGCTCACGCAAATTATACACATTATAAGTTACATTTTTATCTCAATAAAAATATTTTCTTTTAATATAGTGTAAATAAACTGGTGAAAAACAACTATCAAAACTAATATTTTACAAAATTCAAACTTGTTAATTTAATGATATTTTACAAATATCAAAATTATTTTCTATACTAATCAAATTGACTATTCAAAATAAAAAGCTTAAGAAATTCCCCCCATAAGTATGTAGTAGGAATAAAAGTTGAAAAAAAATCACATATATAGATATAATTAAACAATCAAATTTAAAATTTTATTTTTTTTAATAAACAACTAGCTAAAAGATCTCCAAATATTTATTTATTTTTATTTGAAATAGAACTTTTTCTCTTATTTTTTAGTGTAAAAAACAAAGATTCCATTGATTAATTTCATCGATTTAAAGCAATGAGATTTTTCATCTATACATTTGTAAGTCTTATTTTCATTAGTTGTACACAAAAAATGCTAAACCGTTAGCTTATAATATAATTGTTAATATTAGTTATATTATTTATAATAAGAATAATAAGATGATTTGGATTAATATTCATCTAGACTTTTTTTCTTTTCTTTTTTTTTTGTGTTATATATAAATATAAATTATAAGATGCTTCCCTTTCTTAAATTCATTTTGTTAAGATCTAGCTACTTAATTTTGATTTAAATTTGAAATCTTCTACAAAATAATAAATTGATGTCCTTTGGAAAATAATGAGCCCAATAAGATTTAAAAACTAAAAAACCAATAATTTGAACATAGGAAAAAAAACATATTGACTATTATAATTTACAATAAAATAGGGGTGAAATATATATATTTGTGTATGTATATTTTTACAAAATAAGTGAAATATTTTTATTTATGACTATCACTAAGTTTGGGGAGATTCAAATATTAAAAAGATTGTGAGGTTTGTTTTTCATAATCAATAATAAAAGTTTATAAAAGTTTTTGAGGGGAGTGAGAGAGAATTTGTAAAGTTTAATTATTATAAATTTAATATAAAAATCTACCAAAGTCATTAAAATTTAAAATTTTATAAAAGTCATTGATATTTTGAATATTTCATAACTTTTATAAATTTTTTAAAAATCATTAAAAATCTATATTAAATACCATATAACTTTTATAGAGTCTGTTGAAAGTTTATATTGAATAAATATAAATTTTAAAATTCTATAAGAGTTATTAAAAGTTTAGATCGAATACACGACCCTGAATCATTTTATCACTTTTGTATATGTGCCACGTTGTACCTACTTACTATCAATAATGCTTATCTCACTCTTATACATAAATATAACAAGTTAATCTCAAATGCATTGCCCTTTTTATGCCTTTTATTTTTTCATTATATATATAAAATTCAAGTTGAAAATTCATAACTTATTATATTTTATAAGTTATAACTTATAAATATTTTGCGTCTCAGAGTTAAACCTCACTTAGTCCCAACCGATTCTTGAATTTGTTCCAACCATAAAAAATAATAATAATAAAAAAAAATCAAGTTGAAAATATTTTATACAAAATAACTTATTATATCTTTATACAATATAGGTTATTCTATACCTTATTACTAAAATAATGTAGAGTTGATTTTTTCTAAATGTAATTTATAAGTTTGTACGATGATTATCCTTTAATGGTTGGAGTAATTGTTTCTCAATTCTAAAAATAGATATTTAAATCGAATAAATAATGATTTATTTCAATAAATTATAACATGTCTCTTATTCATTTGTTACCATCTTCAAAATGAAAAGAAAAACTATTATATTATATCGTTGGCCTTAATTACGTAAGTTTTTCCTTCTATATAAATATAAAAATATTCAAATTATTTCTTTAATATTATGGAAGTAAAATATTGAAATTATAAGTTGTATCTCATGTCTATTAACGTTGAATTAATCTATCATGTTTTAAAAGAAAATTAATTAGACTTGTGAAGGACACGCGCCTCAGAAAGTTGCAATTTACTAAAAAAAAAGGACCAAAACAAAACAAAATCCAGAGCCCATCGGTACCGTCCATTTGACCAATGCAAAAACCACATTCAAGGGTAGTCGCTTTCGATGATGGTGATTGTTGAGTGGATTTCGTGTTCGTGTTTGTTTTGCATTGTCAAAAAGGTCATAGATATTTTGTGGAGCTTTGAACTGTTTTTGTTGTGTTTCGATGATTAGAAGTTGGTGGGAAATGAATTTGAATTGTTGAGTGTGGCTGTCGAGCATATGAATGTAAGCTAATATTTCACTGCATTGAGCTATTACTTCTAATATGATGTTTATTGTTTGAAATGAATTCAGATTCTGAACATGCTTACAAGGATATACTAAACAGTCTTCCCAAGCCTGGCAGTGGAGAGTTTGGAAAATTTTACAGCTTGCCTGCTTTGAATGATCCAAGAATCGGTGAGCATTTGACTTCTACTATTACTGCATTTAGATTGAACTGCATATTACGTTTAGTTTATTGATGAATGGTTATGTTCTATGAGGCTAATGGGAATTTTGCAAGCAATGCAATTGAGTTGTTTAATAGGATGAGGGAGTAGGGTTTGTTTAGGCCTAATGAGGTTATGGCTCTTGGAGTTCTCTCTAGGTGTTCTCATTTGGGTGCGTTAAAAGAAGGCAAAATGATTCATAAGTATGTTGGAGATGAGAAGCTGGATATGAATGTGATAGTCTGTAGTGCGGTTATTGATATGTATGCTAAATGCAGGTTTGTTGATAAGGCTTTTGTAGTGTTTGATAATGTCAAGTGTAGGAAGAATGTTATTTTTTAATTCATATAGCTATAATTTTTGTTTTTGTTTTTGATTGTGCAGACAGGCTACCGTACTCTATAAGGATTCTTTTGGAATCTGCAATATGAAATTGTGACAACTTCCAAGTCACCAAGGACGATGTTGAGAAGATCATCGATTGGGAGAATGCTTCGCCGAAGCTAGTTGAAATCCCCTTCAAGCCTGCTTGTGTTCTCTTACAGGTTCACGATGAAATTAAGTTCTTTGGCGATTTTAGGTTTAATGGTGGGTTTTGAATTTTATTTTACAAAATGTTGACACTTTTGGCAGGATTTTACTGGAGTACCTGCTGTGGTTGATCTTGCTTGCATGAGGGATGCTATGAAAAATCTTGGGACTGACCCCCAAAAGATTAATCCTTTGGTTTGTGATTGTGATTAAATGGGTTTTGTTGTTGCTTTAAGAAACTTGCACAGCTGGGTTTTGTATAATAACTGACCTGGCGTGTGATAGTGCTACAATAGTTTTTATTTGCAGAGGTTGTATTGAGTGGTCTAACGGTAATGTATTTGCATATCCAGGCTCCAGTAGATTGTCATTGATCACTCAGTGCAGGTTGATGTAGCAAGGTCAGAGAATGCCGTACAGTCAAATATGGAACTTGAATTTCAAAGGAACAAAGAAAGATTTGCTTTCCTTAAGTGGGGATCATCTGCTTTTCATAACATGCTTGTTGTTCCTCCTGGTTCTGGAATTGTTCACAAGGTAATAAAGTTTGGCAGATGATTGGCATTAGAGTTATTTGTGCGTAAAATGCCTTGGAACTCATTTTAAAGGCTTAGATGCCAAGTGCCAACCAAGTTGCTGCATTCTTCATCAGATGTAATTGCTTGATTTGGCATTAAGTGCTGCTCTTGATGCAATTTTGGTTAACTTGGAATTCCTTGGACAAGTTGTCTTAAACACTGACAGTGTTCTCTACCCTGATAGTGTGGTTGGTATTGATTCCCACACAATGATGATTGATGGGTTAGGAGTTGGTGGTTGGGGAGTTGGAGGACTTGAAGCAGAGGCTGCAATGCTTGGTCAGGTAGGATATACTATTCTATTTTCTCCCTCCTTTGAGTCTGCTGACCAACTTATATCCAGGTAGATTTAGGAATCTAATGGTGAAGAGCATACTGAACTCACTATAGTTATCCTTTTATTGGTGAACTGATGGATATTTTATTTATTCCTTTTTGTTTGTAAAATAATACATTTTCATGTCTAAATATGTCATTCAGTTTGTGAACAGTCGCACAGAGATGTATTGTTCTGTTTATTTAGGTTATGGAGCCTGTATCACGATCACAACATCTATTCTATTCGAAGAATTCCATTGGTGCATGCACACTCACTCTAAGTCACTATATACAGGCCTTAAATTCTCTTTTTTGTCTCTAATGCTGCTGGACTATGCAAAATTGGCAGCCTATGAGCATGGTTTTGCCTAGTGTTGTTGGATTCAAGTTGACTGGGAAGTTGCGTAATGCTGTCATAGTTGCTGACTTGGTTTTGACAGTGACCCAAATGTTGAGGAAGCATGGTGTTGTTGGAAAGTTTGTTGAGTTTTATGGTAAGTATAACTAAGGAGCTACACCAATTGAATTTTTTAAGTACTAGACACGTAATTTAATTATATATATGACTGGATTATATTTATATATGTCTGTAGGGGAAGGTATGGTTGAACTATCCTTGGCTGATAGGGCCACCATTGCAAATATGTCCCCTGAATATGGAGCAACCATGGGCTTCTTTCCTGTGGATCATGTTACATTGCAATATCTGAAGTTAACTGGAAGAAGTGATGAGACAGTGAGTTTTCTGTTTTTTATTTTTATATATATAGTTTATTTATATGTTATGTGAGCCAGTACTAAAGTTTGCTTCTTTCTAGAATGCAATAATATGAACTTTATTACTTTTTTGTTTATACCTTAGGTCTCAATGGTAGTTGTATTTGCATGCAAGCAAAATGTTTGTTGACTACAAGGTAAAGATTTTCGGTTCTTGTAACTTTTGTGCTGTTATGGTAACCTTTTATGATGCAACCTGAACAAGACAGCCTACTCATCTTATCTGCAGTTAGACCTAGCAGAAGTTGAACCCTGTATTTGTGGACCAAAGCGGTATAATTTGTGTTTATAGCTCGAGAATCTTATTGACTAGTTCTGCATCTGTTGGTGTATCCTTAATCCATGATGGTGCATTTTTTTTTCCTCCTAATAGACCTCATGACACTGTTGCTTTGAAAGACATGAAAGCTGACTGGCATTCTTGTCTTGATAATAAAGTTGGATTCAAGGTTAGCGCAAACATACTCATCCTTTTCCGTGGCCTGATCACCTCTTTCAGTTTCTATGCTGTATTATTCTAAGAAATAATAGCCGTATATGTGTCGATTTGCTTCTCGATCTATAACATATATATATATATATATATATATTTTTGTGGTACTTTTAACATTGAAAAACTGGGTACCAGTTTTGATGGATGTAATATTTTATGGCAGTAGACACAAGCTTGCTGCTCCAGGATTTTGTAATTTTGTCGTGATGTTGGCTTGTTCAGCTGGATAGTATTACTGTTTTATATAATCTATTTGATTATCCTGTAATAATATAACCCTTCTGTTTATTGCAGGGTTTTGCCGTTCCCAAACAAGAGCAAGATAAAGTGGCGAAATCCTCATTCCATGGACAGGCCTGCTGAACTTAAGCACGGGAGTGTTGTCATTGCAGCCATTACTAGCTGTACAAACACATCAAACCCCAGTGTCGTGCTTGGAGCTGGTCTCGTGCAAAAGGCCTGTGAACTTGGTTTGGAGGTTAGTTTTGGATTTTCAGTCTGATGATCTCTTTCAGGCATTTTTTTTTTCCTGCACTTGACAGGACGATATAATTTAGCATGGAAGTTATCTGGTAGGAAAAAAGAACTAAGTCAGTTGACACTCTGACCTCTGGTTTAGACCTGGTGTAAGTTTCTAATTTGTAGTTGACATTGTAATGTATCAGGTTAAGCCATGGATTTGAACAAGCCTTGCACCTGGCTCTGGTGTTGTTACAAAGTATTTACAACAGAGGTATGTTTTTAATATTCAGTTAGTCAATTGTTCTTCTATATTTCAGTTAGAAGTTACACTTAGTTCTTGTTTTGGTTTCTGTAGTGGCCTGCAAAAGTACTTGAATCAACAAGGGTTTCATCTCGTTGGTTGTGGCTGCACAACTTGTAAACTCTGGAGACCTTGATGGTTCAGTTACTAATGCCATTTCTGAAAATGGTAGAATTTGTTCTAAGTTTATTATTTTGCATTAAAATTTATGTTTAATTGAAAAGTCCTATCTTGTCTACTTGTGGACGTCTAAACCATTTGCATTAGTTTGTGTCGCTACTTTTGCACTTGAAGCTAATATGTCTCAGCTATTGCTGCACTCGGTACTTTCACAGACATTATTGCGGTAGCTGTGCTTTCTGGTAATGGAAACTTTGAAGGTCGTGTACATCCTTTGACTAGAGCTAACTATCTTGCTTCGCCTCCATTGGTTGTTGTTTGTGCCCTCTCTGGCATGGTATGTATATAATATGTACTTAGGTGGTAACAGTAACATATCGTTATTTCGACTCTTAATGGGGCATTCTCTAAGTACTGGTCTAGTTACCGTCCAAAATTTCTTATAGACTTGCTGCAATATATATGCTGTGACGCTAAGTATCATGAATGTGGATCGGGAAAATTTGTGTGTATATATATTAATAAATAAAATTCAGAACTGCATGTTGAAGTTTTTCTACTAATAATGAACCTTTATTCATAAATGACAGATATGTAATGCTCATTTGCTTCGTTCTTTTTCTTTTTCTTTTAATTTTCAGGTTGACATAGACTTTGAAAAGGATCCAATTGGAACAGGAAAGGATGGCAAGAGTGTTTACTTCAAGGATATATGGCCTAGCAATGAAGAAATTGCCACAGGTAAACTATAGATATTCTCAAAGAAATGTACTTGTTGAAGTCAGCACTGTAATTATTTTGGCCTTAATATGGAATCTTTTTTTTTTTTTTGGTAGGTTGTTCAATCTAGTGTCTTGCCGGATATGTTCAAGGGCACTTACGAATCTATCACAAAGGGCAATCCTATGTGGAATGAACTCTCTGTTCCCACTTCGACTCTTTACTCTTGGGATCCAAACTCAACCTACATTCATGAGCCCCCATATTTCAAGGACATGACCATGGAGCCACCAGGTCCTTTTGGAGTCAAGGATGCCTACTGCTTGCTCAATTTTGGTGACAGTATGACTACTGATCATATCTCTCCGGCTGGAAGTATCCACAAGGATAGCCCTGCTGTGAAGTATCTGCTCGAGCGTGGGGTAGACCACAAAGACTTTAACTCTTATAGTAGCCGTAGGGGCAATGATGAAGTGATGGCAAGAGGCACCTTTGCGAATATTCACCTGGTCAACAAGCTCTTGAATGGAGAAGTAGGCTCAAAAACAATTCATATCCCAACCGGAGATAAGCTTTATGTCTGTGATGCAGCCATGGTGAGTACTATCAGAACAATACTGGATATCAAATTTGTTGCTTTGTTACCCAAAAGTGGTTGCTAAGTAATGACAAATCATATTATTTGCAGAGTACAAGTCTGCTGGTTATGATACTGTTGTCCTAGCTGGAGCTGCATATGGAAGTGGCAGCTCTTGAGATTGGGCTGCCAAGGGTCCAAAGCTTCTGGTGAGTTTTCATATTCCCTCAACTGCTCACTTCCCTTGGTGGATAAATTTTGAATCTCACTCTTTTTATGCCATATGATTGTATCAACTTTGTCAGGGAGTGAAAGCAGTGATTGCCAAGAGCTTTGAGAGAATTCACCGAAGTAACCTTGTTGGTATGGGAATTATTCCTCTTTGTTTCAAAGCCGGTGATGATGCAGACACGCTAGGATTAACTGGTCAGGAGCACTCCACAATTGACCTACCAAATACGGTCAGCGAGATAAGGCCTGGCCAAGATGTAAGCGTTACAACAGACACCAGAAAATCCTTCACATGCACACTACGCTTTGATACAGAGGTATGTTTTGCACACTTCTCTTTATTAGATCCTTACTCTTTAGTTTTTCCAAATTTTAACGTAATTTATCAATTGTCATATCAATGTGTAGGTGGAATTGGAATATTTTAATCATGGAGGCATTCTCCCATTCGTTGTCCGCAATCTCAGCAAACAGTAAATAGTTTTGAGTTTTGAATTCAGCGGCTCCTCACTCACACCATGTAAAACCATCTTGTTAATCAGGTGAGGTTTATAATAAGAACATGACTAGAAGTACATTGTTTTTGTGTAGTTTTCGCACGTAAATTTTCAGTCGAAATGGAATGTTGAGTTGATTCTAGTTCGTCCAACAATGTGAAAATTTTCAATGGACCTATTTTGAAATCGACCCTTTTCATTTTTGAAGCTATATTTGTTTTTCAATGTTATTCAAATGGCGTTTAATTTATAGGTAGTAGTTTTGTCTTTACTATATTGATTTAATAAATGAGGTAACAAATTATGTGTTCTCTATGACAGTTCTCCTTTATATTTATGAGTTTGATTTTTAACTTTGTAAGTAAATTTACAAATTGTGGGAGATCTTTTAATTTGGAAGATCTTTTATGTTATATCAAATCAATTTGAAGTATAATCAAAGCAAAGCAAATAGTCATGGTATCCATTCATGTGCATTTTTCAGTAAACACGCCATATGTGGCATATGTTTATAGTCGAAATTATAAAAGATGGGTCCATAAAATTTGTTTTTGGCTTGAAAGATACTCGTTTCTGGATTTATCTGTTTCTTGGAGCTAAATATTTTATGTGGATTTAAAATTATTTGATGTGTAATTTTAGAATCCATTGAGGTTTTGTTTAGGGTTAAAAAGTAAAAGATTTCTATTTTTGAGGTAAAAGTAAATTTTTCATTTTCACTTTGATTAGGTATGAACTCAAAGATTGTTTTGAACAGTACATTTCAAATGATGTGGTAAATATATCCGTTTCATATAATTTGATAATAAAAAGTTTTCATTTTTAATTTAGCAATAATTTTGGTTCGAATGATTATATAACAAATTAAAAAAAATAATTGTGGTAATTAAAAATTATGTAATATATTATTCTTTGAATCGTAAGGGATCATTTTGATCATCGATGAAAAGTATTAATTTAAATTGATAATAATGTGAAATTGATATGAGCAGTCTTCAAAGAATTTTATGATATAGGATATATTGTTATAATGTAAATATTACAGTATGAGTTCTTTTGATTTTTTAAAGAAATTAGAGTCTTTGTATTCATGGTTTGAACCTTTATTATAGTTCCTATGAGTCTCAGACCGCAACATCTTTGTTAAGGCAGATATCAATAAACCACTTTTTGTAAGAACAAGTATAATTGGAGAGATAAAATTCACATTGATTCCTTTTTATTTTTTCTAAAAACAAAAACTTATTCAAATTTTAATTCAAAATATTCATATGGTTCCTTAATATTCATGTGGCTCCATTTTTTTTTTTTTTGCATTAACTTAAGTCTTCTCTAAATTCCAAGGCCACACAATGAAATCTAAGTGATGATGAAGAATTTTTACAACTCTAGTCACAATCCAATAAACTAGCTACTATTTCAAAGTGAACCACTCCTAGCCTATTAGGCGGGTGGCATTTTGCTTGTACAACTATGGTAACACACATAGTTTAACACATGCTACCTCAGTCAATTTTTGTTTAACACCATAAAAAAGTGATATAAAGATGCTTTATTAATTCTTTCGAAACAGAGTTTTGATCCCTGTTTAATTTGAAAAATATATATATATATTTTTTTAAAAATTTAGAAGGCACATTATTCCTATAGATTCTATACTCTACAATTCATGTAACCGTAAAGAGTGATGAAAATTAAGGAGCAACAAGGACAAAATTATTTGGAAAGGTTTTGAAGCAACAAATGTTTTTAACTAATTTCAACTTTTTCATTGACTTGAGACTTCCCTAATTGGAAATAATATTTCATATAATTGTTTTACAGTTTATGTGGTGAGACGAATCAATAGAAAATGTGAGAGCCAAAGAAAAAACCAATGAAAAAAGTAAGAGAAAAAAATTGTTGATTTTATGGTTCATATTTATATATACGTAACATGTGGACGTTAGTTGATGGAGCGAAGGGGATGGGTCGACAAGTTCGAACCTGAAATAGATACAGATAGTGTGGAGGGCAAATTCCGCACGGTACAGTATGATATTTGTAAGGGTATTTTCGGGATTAGGTTTTTAATATTGTTGACGATCGGAATCGGTCAACACCCGGTCGGGGGTCGGAACCTCGCCGACGGAACGATTTATGTGGGGCCCGCGGTGAAGACCGCGCCGAGCCTGGGGTGAAGACTACCCTGGGAACCCCTTTTGGCCTCTTGGGGTCGCGTCCGGAATTGAACCCTCAACCTTATAGGTTTTTTGGTGTACAACTCCTACCACCAAGCTGAGTCAGCTTGGTGGTAGGAGTTGTACACCAATAACACCTATAAGGTTGAGGGTTCAACCGGACGTGACCCCAAGAGGCCAAAAGGGGTTCCCAGGGTAGTCTTCACCCCAGGCTCGGCGCGGTCTTCACCGCGGGCCCCACATAAATCGTTCCGTCGGCGAGGTTCCGACCCGGTGTTGACCGATTCCGATCGTCAACATTAAAACGCGCGTTTTAATGTTGACGATCGGAATCGGTCAACACCCGGTCGGGGGTCGGAACCTCGCCGACGGAACGATTTATGTGGGGCCCGCGGTGAAAGAGCCTGGGGTGAAGACTACCCTGGGAACCCCTTTTGGCCTCTTGGGGTCGCGTCCGGAGTTGAACCCTCAACCTTATAGGTGTTATTGGTGTACAACTCCTACCACCAAGCTGACTCAGCTTGGTGGTAGGAGTTGTACACCAATAACACCTATAAGGTTGAGGGTTCAACTCCGGACGCGACCCCAAGAGGCCAAAAGGGGTTCCCAGGGTAGTCTTCACCCCAGGCTCGGCGCGGTCTTCACCGCGGGCCCCACATAAATCGTTCCGTCGGCGAGGTTCCGACCCCCGACCGGGTGTTGACCGATTCCGATCGTCAACAATATAAATACTGTTGTAGTCGTATTAATAATATAGTTGAAATTTTTTAACCGTATGAAAGTAGATGTAGACACACACTATCGAACCACTATAATTCTATATGTTTTTTCTCTTCTTCTTATTTTATTATTGCATTTCTATTATACAATAGAAATACCATTATTTTATTTATCCGTCTCATCATATCAGTTATGAGATAGTATCATAGATGGTTTTCTCACCTGATGAATGGATAATTTTCAAATTCCAAGAATTGATAGAAAGAAGCAACAAAGATAATTAAAATTTCCAAAAGTCATCAGAAAGCTTTTAAATTAATTTTATTTTTTCCATTGACCTGGAGTCTTTACTGTATATATTCCAAGGCCACAATGGGACCTCTAGCAATTAAATCTTTGAAATATTGATGCAATGTAATTATTAAGTCATTTTCCATTGACTTGGAGTCTTGGCTATATTCTAAGGCCACAATGGGACCTCTAGCAATTAAGTCTTTGAAACATTGATACAACATAATTATTACAATGTAATTATTAAGTCATTTTCCATTGACTTGGAGTCTTGGCTATATTCTAAGGCCACAATGGGACCTCTAGCAATTAAGTCTTTAACACATTAATGCAATGTAATTATTAAGTCATTTTCCATTGACTTGGAGTCTTGGTTATATTCCAAGACTACAATGGGACCTCTAGCAACTAAGTCTTTGAAAGATTGATGTAACGTAATTATTAAGTTTTTTTTCCATTGACTTAGAGTCTTGGCTATATTCCAAGGCTACGATGGAAGCTCTAACAATTAATTATCTAGGAAATTAGATACGTCTTTTCCAAATTTCTATAGTACTACTACTAGATGGGTGATTTCCAAGTCTTTAGAAAATTTTTAAATTATTTTTACTTTTTCCATTGACTTGGAGTCTTCGCTATATTCCAAGGCCACAATGCATGGGACCTCTAATAATTAAGTCTTTGAAATCATGATGCAATGTAATTATCAAGGAAATTAGTTACATAATTTCCACAATTTTATAGTACTACTATTGGATGGGTGTTTTTGATTGGATAGTAAGATTCTGTGAATACCACACTAATTACAACTTTCTCATGCACATTTCTTCATTTTATAATTTTTAAATAAGGAGTCCATTGCAATCAAACCGATTGTGATCAATGTTGTTGCTATCTTTCTTTTCTTTCAATTATTTTTCTTTGCAACCATCAACATTAGCTATTTAGCTTTTGTAGTGGAAGCACTTATGTGGGTTGCATCCAAAGTAAGAGATGAGCATTTTTACACTTCAAGTAGATACCATTTTCCAAAAGGAAGCATTTACATGTCACCTTTAAGTTTCATATTAGCTCATACACTAAATCATTTCAAAAGAAAAAGAGGAATCCAATATAGATTATGTGATAAACAAGTATAAAGAAATTCAAACAAAGAAACATATTGTCTTTTAACTTGTTTCTGAAAAAGATAGTGCTTGTAGCTTTTACGTGTGGAAAAAAATTAAAAAGTAGAAAAATAAAGTTTTAACTTTCTTCTAAAAAAGATAGTGCTATTGGCTTTTTCATGTGGGAAAAAAAATAAAAAAGTAGAAAAATAAAGTCTTGGTCTCCGTAAACTTGCTACACACTCATATAACAAATAATGTTATGCATAATCTATAATTGACTAGACTAAACTTGAAATGATGGACAAATTTGATGTAAAAATTTTATTGTATGATTTTGTTAATGTGTTAACTTAGATGTGTTTAGATTTGTTTCTAAAATAGTGGAAAAGTACTTTTAAACATAAATATCATACCTATTTTCAAAAGTAATGCTTTTGAAAATTTAAATGCATTTGTTAAGATTTGTTAAATGATGTTTTCAAAAAATGAAAATGATGTATACATATTTAGTATTATTTTTAAAAATAAGTAATAAGAAAATAATGATTTGTTATGAATGATTGTTTTGGAAATGGTGGAATATATTAAAAAAAAAGTTCTTTTCAGTAATAAATGTTAAAATGTTGTTTTCCATGAATCTTAAAAAAGACATTAAAAAAAAAAAAAAATCAGACCAAACACATTGACACTTTTTTTTTTTAAAAAAGTAAGAAATCAATTTCAAAAATTATCCAAACACAACCTTAATTATTCTATATTACTATTTATAATCAAGTGTCAGTCTTCTACTTTAGCCATATTCATATCATTAATTTTTTATTTTCCTATCCACTCTTTGAAGTTTTAAGTAGATTTTCTTTCTCCAAACAAGCCTAATCAAGGTTAAAATAGGTTATTTGGGGCTTAGGCCAAAATTTTAAATCTCAGTCTTTTATATTCAACATGTAAAAAAATAAAATAAAAATTTTAAATTTATTTTGTTCTTTAAAAATATTTTTGAGAGAAAAAAACAACAGACTAAATTTTGTATTCTGAATTTTTAATAATAGTTTTTCTATGCATAATATAGCTAAAAATTGATATCACTATTTATATTTTTATTAGACCTTTCTAGTATAACAACTAGTAGCAAACAAGAAAGCAATTAACTTTGTCATACATAAGGTCAAAACATAATAATAAAGCAAGACATACAATATTTTGTTTTTTATTATTATTTATGCAATCTTTAAATAGTATATCTCACTCTCTCTCTCTCTCTTTTTTAATACAGTATTTGTTCATGAAAACAATAAAATTCTTTCCCTCTTTTTTTTTTTTTTGGTGGAGAGTTTGGTAACTATATGAAAATGTTATCAAAACTGTATGCGGGTATGTTTAAGTAGTTTCCACGGAATCTTTAAGCAGTATGAAAATGTTTAACTATTATGGAACAAAGATACAAATAAATTTTTTGGTTTTGTTTTTCTGATTGTGCATGTTGTTTCAACACAAATACTTATCTGTTTTGAAGACAAAGTACAACTTTTTGTTATTTTCATTTCACTTAGCAATATTAACAACAAAAGTGTTAGAATTTTCTCCTTAATTGACACAAAAAATCTTTTTAATTAGTTTGGAGCTAAAGCGAGGTCTGAAGCAATTATTAAAGTTTTTATACAAGACTAACCCATCTAGGAATCAATTTCTTGCAGCTTTCATGGAGAAAAACTGAGGATCCTATTGTTCAGGCTATATAAAACAATCGACTTTGAAATTTTTGATGCAACACTAAAGCATTGTTATAAAGTATTGGAGTTGTGGGAATCAAAGGCACCTGCATATACAAGAGCTCATAATTAGAATCCAAAATGTTTATTATGTTCTGGGGAGAAACAGTAATACTCATATCTTGTTCCCTGGCTAACAATGTTATATACATACAACATTGTTATATATAATTATATATATATACAGGCACCAATGTTTTTGTTGTTTAGATATATTTATAACATAAGTTCCTACAATTTTTGAAAAATGTACAAACAATTTCCATACACTATACAAAATTTGAAAATGCTGCATAATTTTCCTGCAAAACACTCTAATGTCTAAGGTCCAATAATTTTAAACTTTCATTGGCTTAAAGTCTTTGCTAGGTATTCATTGGCTTAGATTTTTGGCATGGTAATGACTTCGAATTGTTGGTACAAAGTTTTTGTATTTAAGTGTTTGATGACAATGAGAGCAATCTTTAACAGTATTAACTAATGAAATCAATTGATTATGAACTAGTATTCCAATAACTTGGCTACTTTTTTAAATCAAATTATTTAAATCTTGTTAGATGCATCAATATGGTACACATTTGATCTACTCAAATTGTGTCATGTTATACAGGTAATCATTTACCTTACATTATATATATGCGTCATGGCTCATTAAAGTTTTTCTCTGAAATGAGTGGTCTCAAATGGATACCAAGATAAGTTTATATGCATTGAGACACTAAAACAAATGGATACGATTCGGGAAGGAGCTGGACAAATAAATTATGCAAATTATTCTTCGACTTTTATTTGCATTAATTTGTATTAAAAAAAAAAAACCAAACTACTAATCAAAGCGTTAAAATTGTCTGCTTAATTGACTTTAAAAGTCTTTTTAATTTAGTTGGTAGCCAAAGTGAGGCAATTCAACATTACTGAAATTTCAATATAAAACAGTCATTGGTCAAATAAATTAATTTCCTAATACTTTCAAAATTGTCTACTTTATTGACTTTAAAAATCTTTTCAATTTAGTTGGTAACCAAAGTGGAGCCTGTAGCAATTCAAGATTGTTGAAATTTTAATACAAAATAATGATTGATCAAAGAAATTAATTTCCTACCACTTTCATTGAGAAAATCCAAGACTCCTTTTTAAAAGTCCAAACTATACAAAATAATTTACTTGGAGGATGTCAAAGCATTAGATTGAATATTCTTTTTCTTTCTAATTGGGAAAATTGTTGAACTATATGATTACACAAAAATTTATGTAAGATGTTTTACAATAACAAAAAATTATATTCTTGTGAAGATTCTTTAAGTATCTTGAATAATCAAATTGAAAATTTTGAGAAAAAGTTTACTTATGTTTTATATCATACAAAGATGAAGTTATTCAAAGAACTAGAGAATTTGATTTCTAAATGGCAAATTTACTTCAATCAATCCAACTGTAATTTTCATTCATTTTCAGTTAAGCTTTAATGCATGCCTTCAACATTTTAAAGCTACTCAAACCAAATTTGAGAAAAAGGCTCCTACAAAGAGATTACTCTTAAATTTAAGTGCCTAATTTTAATTTCAACTTTAATTTTGAACCATCTTCAGTTATAATGCTGTCAATATTGCAGCATAATCCAAGTCCATGGCCATTGCAGGACTTAAGACAACCATGACCATTACTATTGCGAAAATCTTTTTTCCTGCATTAATCAAAATTCAATATACATGGTAGAGAATGTTTTACATGTCTTGATACGTGAAAGAGATAAAATTAGTTCATTGTCAAGCAAATTTGTATTAACTATTGAAATTTAACACCCAACTATATTCACATGGAAGATGTGAGAAGATCTGCATATGCTCACATAAATATAATTTTTTTTAATCAAACATTTTAGAGTCTTCTCCAGATTGTCACATTGAAATGTAATTGCAAGACAATGACTTTGAATGAAAACAAAGTGATAATCAAAGAAATTTTCTGTAACTCAAGAGTCCGATCATATTCCAATTAGCTAGCTATTTTTCAGAAACAGAATACAGCTTCCTTAATTGACTCGAAAAGTCTTTTGCATGGTTGGGAGCCAATTAAGTGAGGCCTATAGCAGGTAAACATTATTGAAATTTTGATTTAAAAAAAAAAAATGGTATGACTTTAAATGCAAACAAAGTGATAATGAAAGAAATTTCTTGCAACTCAAGAGTCTAGTCATACTTTAATTAGGTAGCTATTTTTCCAAACTGGATACCTCCAAGTCCAAGCTTATTAGATAGTGAGGAGTTAATAAATTAGAACATAATAGACACCATTACTTTTTTCTTTTTGGAATTGTTCTTGTACAATTTAGGGTGATGAGTCATCAATTTTGTAAATGTTTTATTTTTAATTAATGTCTTTAAACAATTGAATTACAGTTGATTAACTTATTTAAACTATATGAAAATGTTATTAAAACTATATGCCAGTATGTTTAAGTAGTTTCCACGGAATCTGTTGCCAAATTAAAGAGATAAGATTGGAGGGACTGGGGATATTAGACTGAGGGAATCTTGTCCTACATTTATCAAAGAGAGTATAGCAAAAATACTCGGTTTTGGAAACAGAGGACAGGTCTATGTTCTCGTCATTTCACTAAGAAGTATTAACCATTAAAGTGCCAGAATTTTCTCATTGATTGACACAAAAAGTCTTTTTGATTGGTTGGGAGCCAAAGTGAGACTGTAGCACTATACAAAACCAATCTAGGAATCAATTTCCTGCAGCTTTCCTGGAGCAAAACGTAGGATCCGACAGTCCAGGCCATACAAACAATAGACTTCGAAATTTTGGATGCAACACAGTGATTATGGAGAAAATTTCCTGCAACTCTAGGAAGGAATAAATGGATTTACTTTTGCTTTTTGACATTTGTGTAACTAAAATAAGGAGTCTATGAATCTATTATAATTTATTACATTTTATGATATTAAACTAAACTATAATAGTTATCTCTTTTTCATTGACTTGGAGTCCTTAGAATTCCAAGGTCATAGTGGACCTATAGCAATTATGTCTTAGGAATTAGCTACCTACTGTCCTAATTTTAAGCTATTAGATGGGTAATTTCTAAAATTGATAGTGGGATTAGTTGAGATCTATTGAGAGAAAAGCATAGTACAGATCTATTGATAGTGAGTCAAGCTATTTTTTTTTCCCCAATTGAGGACATCAAAACGCAAACCAATTTCTTGTTTTTTAAATTGTATATTTTGTTTCAATTCAAATGCTTTGTTTCAGAAACAAGAATACAGTTCTCCTTAATTGACTTAAAATGTCTTTTGCATTGTTGGGAGCCAAAATGAGGCCTGTAGTTAGTCAACATCATTGAAATTTTGATTAAAAAAACAATTAAAAATTAATTTCTTGCATCTTTCATAAAGAATAAGTGAGATACCTATTCATTTAAATTTTGATGCAACAACGTGATTATCAAGGAAGTTTCCAGCAACTCTAGGAATAAATGCAAGTCTCCATTTTTGCTTTTTTGACTTTTGCTTGTATAATTAAAATAAGGTGTCCATCAATTTATTTATTTACTTTAACTGTTACTTTTTAAAGTTAATTATCTTTCTTGAAAAATAGCATTATTACAACCAAATTATCCATATATACTATTCGAAAATATTATCTTGCACGCAATTTAATAAAATTGATTCATATTTTATAAAAGTGATTATGTTTCTTTCACTTGAGGCAAGCCTGCCCATTATTTCATGGAACTTTTTGTCTTGCTTTCATCAAAACTCAATTTATGTGGTAGGAATTATTTTGTATGTCTTAATTAATGAAAGATGTCAAATTAGTTTGCTATCAATTAAATTTAGAGTAATGCTAGTTTGTCAAAAAATTTTACTCAAATTCATATTCAAATAATGTGGTATATGAGTTGTCAAAATTTTATAAATCATGAGATAATGTGATAATTAATAGGATATCAGAAACTCATATATTACATCATTTGGATATAAATTTCAGCAAAATTTTTGGATAACCTAACATTTTTCTTAAATTTATATCAAATCAATAAGTATGCAACTATATTCTTATGAAAGATCATAAAACACTAACATATTCTTCGATCAATATGATATTTTGGAACCAATATTGATATTAGAGTAATTAAAAAAATCTAAAACCCATGTATTAAAATTATGTATCCTTAATGCAACTTAAGCATAGTTGAAGCTATTGGTTCTCTTTTTTTTTTTTTTTTTTTTTTTTTCTTTTTTAATAAAAAGGCTTTAATATTATACAAAATATTGAGCTTTAGAAATTGATGATAAATATTTAAACTAATTTAAAATGAAAAATAGAAGGCTCCAAAAATATCCTCTTTTGCATTGACTTGACTTCGGGTCTTCTCTAGATTCCAAGGATACAATGGGGTCTAATAGCAACAAATTGTTATTAAATTTTGAAGCAACAACATGATAATGATGAAGAAATTTTACAACTCCAGTCACAATAATAACAATCCATCAATTTTATTTTTTTATTTTATATATTGTAATTTTTAAAATTTTACATCTTTCTTTAATAACCGAATTACAATTTATTAATTTAAATGAATTATCTAAAAACGTTATTAAAACTGCATGGCATAAAACTAACCTATTATGTGTGAACTCATATTAACATATGTAATCACAAAAGCAGAGTTGTGGATAGATTTTTAGAAAATTAATTTGTATAAAAAATAATTCTCTGTTAATTCTCTTGAAGCAAAGCAGAGTTACGCACTCTGTTTACTTCATTATCCCAACAGAATGTACAATTAATTTGGAATGTTTTCCATTGACTTGGAGTCTTCCAAGGCCACAATGGGACCTGTGAAATTTCCATACAAATAAATTGTTTGGGAAATTAGGTACCTACTTTCCAAATTCTAAGATACTAGAAGGGTGATTTTGAATGGACACTGACATTCATGGGGACACTATAAATACCACATAGTGTGATAAGCTTCTCATCCACATTTCCCCTTTTTATTATTTTAAATACATCGTCCATTGCAATGAGACCAAACATGATCAATTTTGTTTCCACCTTTTTTTTCTTCAAGTTACTTTCCTTTGCAACCATCAACATTAGCTTCTGCAGTGGAAGAACTTATGTTGGTTGCATCCAAAGTGAGAGAGAAGCGCTTTTACACTTCAAGCAAGATCTCACAGATCCTTCCAATCGACTTGCGTCTTGGATTGGTGACGGAGACTGTTGTAAATGGGCTGGTGTTGTTTGTGACAACTTCACAGGCCATGTCTTTCAACTCAATCTTCGAAATCCTCATTCGGAATATTTCACTTCTAGTTACCCTACTGAAGCAGAATATGAAGCTTATAATAGGTCAACACTGGGAGGTAAGATAAATCCATCTTTGCTTGATTTGAAGAATTTGATTCACTTGGACTTGAGCTATAATGATTTTGAAGGAATTCAAGTTCCTGCATTTCTTGGTTCTATGGAGAATTTAAGATATCTTAATCTCTCTAGAGCTGAATTTGGGGGAATGATTCCTCAACAACTTGGAAATCTTTCCAACCTTCAATATCTTGACCTTAGATGTTATTCTTGCAAGTTCTATGTTGAGAATTTAAAGTGGATATCTAGTCTTTCTTTGTTGAAACACCTTGATTTGAGCGGTATAAATCTCAATAAAACCTCTAATCAATGGTTATTGGAGATAAATTCACTCTCCTTTCTAGAAGTACTACGATTGTCGTCGTGTGAACTTCAACACTTTCCCCAACTATCAATTGCAAATTTTTCATCTCTTACCATTCTTGATATTTCAACAAACACATTTGATAATTCCTTCATTCCAAATTGGGTTTTTGATCTTAATCACTTAGTTTTTCTTAATATGAGGTTTATTGGTTTTCAAGGTCCAATTCCTAATGGAGTTGAAAACTTGACTTCTCTTAGGCACCTTGATTTATCATACAATAATTTTAATTCTTCAATACCTAATTGGATATCTAGAATCAATCATCTTGAATTCCTTTCTCTTTCAAATAATGACTTGCAAGGTTCTATTTCTAATTCTCTTGGGAACCTGACTTCCATCAAGACACTTTATCTCTCATCCAACAGACTTGAAGGGAGAATTCCAATATCATTTGGAAGATTTTGCAACTTAAGGGCAGTCTCCATGTCATTTCTATATTTGAATTCAAATATCTCTGAAGTCTTAGATGTCTTCTCAGGATGTGTTTCATTTAGATTAGAGTATTTGGATCTTAACAATTGTCAATTATATGGACATTTGACAGATCAACTTGGAAGATTTAAAAATCTAAAAACTCTTGATCTACATAACAACTCTGTTTATGGTCCCATTCCATCATCTTTAGGGGAACTTTCATCTTTGCAATATCTAGATCTATCTAATAACAAATTGAATGCCACCCTTTCCCAAATTCACTTTAGTAATCTCAGAAGACTTGTTGAACTTAGTCTAGCTGAAAACTCACAAATTGCAATGAAAGTCAATTCTGATTGGGTTCCTCCATTTCAACTTAGGACTTTAAATTTGAGATCTTGTCATATGGGACCTCATTTTCCATTATGGCTTCATTCGCAAAAGAGTTTAGATGAATTAGACATATCCAATAATGGAATTTTTGATGTCATTCCCAATTGGTTTTGGAAATCATTTTCTCAGTCTTTTGAATTAAATATCTCCCACAACCAAATCCATCAGAAGATTCCAAATCTTACCTATGCTGGTGAAATTGAAGTGTTTGACTTGAGTTCAAACAATTTCTTTGGTCCATTACCTCAGATATCCTTTGATGTGGCAATGGTACTGGATCTTTCTAGTAATGCTTTTTCTGGATCCATTCTCCAGTTTTTGTGTTATGGAGTGAATAAGTCAAGGGCCACATATTTTCTCAATCTTGAGAACAATTCTTTGTCTGGAGAACTGCCAGATTGTGGTTGGATGAATTGGCAAAATTTATGGGTCTTGAATTTAGGTAACAATAAATTTACTAGTACACTTCCTACCTCCATAGGAAATTTAACCACTCTTCGTTCATTGATCCTTCGTAAAAATAACTTCTCCGGAATAATACCAGTTGAGGCATTTGAAAACTGTACATCTTTACGAGTATTGGATGCATCTGAGAATCGGTTTGTTGGAAATCCTCTCAAATGGATAGGAGAAAGATTTTCAACAATGAAGATTTTAAAGTTCCGCTCAAATAACTTGCATGGTTTTCTACCAGCAGAACTTTGTTGTCTATCATTTCTACATATCTTGGACCTGGCTGATAACCATCTCTCTGGTAATATACCAAGTTGCATCAATAACTTCAGCGCTATGGTGACCGTGGATCATTTTGACTACAATGATATTTCATTTATCGGAGGAGGAAATATAAATTTCGGCGAACATTCTTGGCTTGTAAGCAAAGGGATAGCTTATGAGTATTCCACCATTCTTAATTTAGTAAGAGCCTTAGACCTTTCCAACAATGATTTTTCAGGAGATATTCCAAGAGAAATAACAAGTCTGAAAGCGCTATGGTGGTTGAATCTGTCACATAACTCACTAACAGGAAGAATTCCTGAGACCATAGGTGCTATGGGAGAGATAGACTCTATTGATTTTTCTGCAAACCAACTTTGTGGTGAAATCCCGCCGAGTATATCAAACTTGACATTTTTGAGCTACTTGAACTTATCCAACAATAAGTTGACTGGAAGAATTCCTTTGGGCACTCAACTGCAGGGCTTTGATCCATCCTGTTTTATTGGCAATGATCTCCATGGATGTCCACTTCCTATAGATTGTAACGTGTCTGTTCAAACACCAAGCCACCAAAGTGGTCGAGGAAAAGAAGGTAAAAAACATGAAGAGGATTGGTTTTACATAAGCTTGGTCCTTGGATTTGTGGTGGGCTTCTGGGGCTTCATAAGTCCTTTGCTTATCAACAGAAAATGGAGGTGTTTATACTGTGGTTTCTTGGACAGTCTTGGAGATAAAATTTACTTCATTGTAAAAAAATGTTGGTAGTGTTTTTTCTTTTTCTTTTTTTTTTTTCTATAATTTTACTTTTATTGAAGTGTGTACATTAAATGAAATGATTTGTACATTAAATGGGATCGTTTGTTTGTTTTTTTTTTTTTCATCAACTATGTTTGCATCCGAGATTATATGTTATTTGGGTGCACTACTAATTACAAATGGGATGGTTTTTTTTTTCATCAAATATGTTTGCATCCGGAGATATATAACTTTTGGGTTCACTACAAATTACAAAAACAATAAATTAATTATGAATTGATTGTCCAGTGAACCAGATTTGAGGTATATGTACTTTAATCTTGCATCTATCAATAGATTTATAACTAGTGATAAGCTATCTCCACTGATAAAAAAGGGTGTTGGACTTAACTCCAACACAAAAACTAGCTTATGAGTAGAAGTTTACCCTTATCTTATAAGTCAATACAAATTCACTTCTTCAATTAATGTGGAATTATCTAACACTCATAATACAGTAGTGAAACTCTTTCCATTTGGTACAACATAACATTCTACTATAAGATGCCAAGGGAAGAAGAACAACTTTATTAGTTCTTTAATAGGTCAATGAATTCACTCTCAATGAACTTTATGAAATAAAATGTATCTTCTTTCTGCGATTCTCTAATAATAATTCTTATCGTTTGAGTTCCTGAAAATTGACATGTCCTGTAACTTGAGCATGCTCCACAACTTCCGAAAAGTTCACAAAAAATTATCTATATATATACACGTAGTCATGCAATGTAAGATCACAAAGACAACCGGAAAGCTAGGTGATATTTTTTTTTTTATGTTTGCTTTTAGTGTGTTTTTTGAGGTATTCATAGTTCTTGTGATTGAGGAATAACCTTCTGCTCGACCACTCCAATTTGACATACCCAACAACACAGAGTGAAGTTGAGGATTTCCGTAGAGCTCCTTTTCCAAAAAAGTGGAAAGACAATTAAACACAATGATACATCATTAGTCAACATTAACATTCCATAGTTCAAAATTAATGAATAATAACAAATGTTACATGATCATGTGGACAATAACTTTTCCGGCCTCTGCCCTGGAACAAAGATTGTGTTGCATACTATTTGATTTATGAACGAGAATACAAACAGCCACTTGTATAAGTTGAACACAAACACATAACAGCAATAGTATTTATGGGGAGCACTTAGAGAAAAAAAAAAATCAAACAAATGATGAAAGCAAGAGCAGGTAAACGAACAAAGGTTATTACCATCTCCGGCGAGGATTGCCGCTCCGGTCCTGGAGCGGTTCGAGCGGAAGATCGCCGCTATCGGTGCGTTGTTTTCGTTTTGTGAAAAGTAGTCGCTTTCGATGATGGTGATTGTTGAGTGGATTTCGTGTTTCAGTGTTTGTTTTGTATTGTCGAAAAGGTCATAGATATTTTGTGCGGCTTTGAACTGTTTTGTTATCTTTTGGTGATTAGAAATTGGCGGGAAATGAATTTGATTTGTTGAGTGTGGCCGTCGAGCTTATGAATGTAAGGTAATATTTCACTGCATTGAGCTAATAATTCTAATATGATGTTTATTGTTTGAAATGAATTCAGCTTCTGAACTTACTTTCGAGGATATACTGACCACTCTTCCCAAGCCTGGTGGTGGAGAGTTTGGAAAATTTTACAGCGTGCCTGCTTTGAATGATTCGAGAATCGGTCAGCATTCCAGTCCTACCATTACGGGGATTTAGATTGAAGTACTTATTACCTTTAGTCTTTTGATGAATGTTTATGTTCTATGAGGCTAATGGGAATTTTGCGAGCAACGCGATTGAGTTGTTTAATAGGATGAGAGAGGAACGTTTGTTTAGGCCTAATGAGGTTATGGTTCTTGGAGCTCTCTCCGCGTGTTCTCATTTGGATGCCTTAAAAGAGAGCGAAAAGATTAATAAGTATGCTAGAGATGAGAAGCTGGATATGAATGTGATAGTTTATAATGCGGTTATTGATATGTATGCTAAATGCGGGTTTGTTGATAAGGCTTTTGTAGTGTTTGATAGTGTCAAGTGTAGGAAGAATGTAGTTTTTGATTCATATAGTTATGATTTTTTTTTTTTTGTTTTGGATTGTGCAGACAGGCTACCATACTCTATAAGGATTCTTTTGGAATCTGCAATGCGGAATGGTGACAACTTCCATGTCACCAAGGATGATGTTGAGAAGATCATTGATTGGGAGAATACTTCGCCGAAGCTAGTTGAAATCCCCTTCAAGCCTGCTTGTGTTCTCTTACAGGTTCACGATGGAATTAAGTTCTTTGGCGATTTTAGGTTTAATGGTGGGTTTTGAATTTTATTTTACAAAATGTTGACACTTTTCGCAGGATTTTACTGGAGTACCTGCTGTGGTTGATCTTTCTTGCATGAGGGATGCTATGAAGAATCTTGGGACTGACCCCCAAAAGATCAATCCTTTGGTTTGTGATTGTGATTAAATGGGTTTTGTTGTAACTTTAAGAAACTTGCACAGCTGGGTTTTGTGTAATACCTGACTTGGCATGAGCTACAATAGTTTTAATTTGCAGAGGTTGTATCGAGTGGTCTAACGGTAAGTTGGTAATGTATTTGCATATCCAGGTTCCAGTAGATCTTGTCATTGATCACTCAGTGCAGGTTGATGTAGCAAGATCAGAGAATGCCGTACAGTCAAATATGGAACTTGAATTTCAAAGGAACAAAGAATGATTTGCTTTCCTTAAGTGGGGATCATCTGCTTTTCATAACATGCTTGTTGTTCCTCCTGGTTCTGGAATTGTTCACCAGGTCATAAAGTTTGGCAGATGATTGGCATTAGAATTATTTGTGTTTAAAATGCCATGGAAATCATTTTAAAGTCTTAGATGCCAAGTGCAAACCCAGTTGCTGTATTCTTCATCAGATATAATTGCTTGATTTGGCATTAAGTGCTGCTCTTGACGCAATTTTAGGTTAACTTGGAATTCCTTGGACGAGTTGTCTTTAACACTGATGGTGTTCTCTATCCTGATAGTGTGATTGGTACTGATCCCCACACAACAATGATTGATGGGTTAGGAGTTGCTGGTTGGGGAGTTGAATTGAAGCAGAGGCTGCAATGCTTGGTCAGGTAGGATATACTATTGTATTTTCTCCCTCCTTTGAATCTACCGAGCAACTTATATCCAGGTAGATTTAGGAAGCAAATGGTGAAGAGCATACTGAACTCACTATAGTTATCCTTTTATTGGTGAACTGATGGATATTTTATTTATTCCTTTTTGTTTGTAAAATAATACATTTTCATGGCTAAATATGCCATTCAGTTCGTGAATTGTCGCACAGAGACATATTGTTCTGTTTATTGAGGTCATGGAGACAGTATCACTATCACGACATCTATTCTATTCGAAGAATTCCGTTGGTGCATGCACACTCACTCTAAGTCACTATGTACATGCCTTAAATTCTCATTTTGTCTCTAATGCTGGACAATACAAAATTGGCAGCCTATGAGCATGGTTTTGCCTGGTGTTGTTGGATTCAAGTTGAGTGGGAAGTTGTGTAATGGTGTCATGGCTACTGACTTGGTTTTGACAGTGACCCTAATGTTGAGGAAGCATGGTGTTGTTGGAAAGTTTGTTGAGTTTTATGGTAAGTATAACTAAGGAGCTACACCAATTGAATTTTTTAAGTATTAGACATGTAATTTAATTATATATATGACTGGATTATATTTATATATGTCTGTAGGGGAAGGTGTGGGTGAACTATCCTTGGCTGATAGGGCCACCATTGCAAATGTGTTCCCTGAATATGGAGCAACCATGGGCTTCTTTCCTGTGGATCATGTTACATTGCAATATCTCAAGTTAACTGGAAGAAGTGATGAGACAGTGAGTTTAATGTTTATTTTATTTTATTTTATATCTATATATGTAGTTTTTTTATATGTTTTGTGAGCTGGCACTAAGGTTTGCTTCTTTCTAGAATGCAATAATATGACCTTTATTACTTGTTTGTTTATACCTTAGGTCTCAATGGTAGAGTCATAGTTGCGTGCAAACAAAATGTTTGTTGACTACTATGAGGTAAAGATTTTCGGTTCTTGTAACTTTTGTGCTGTTATGGTAACCATTGTGATATGATATTTAGGGTTTATTTTTATGATGCAGTCTGAACAAGACAGAGCCTACTCATCTTATCTGCAGTTAGACCTAGCAGAAGTTGAACCCTGTATGTCTGGACCAAAGCGGCATTTTATGTTTATAGCTTGACAATCTTAGTGACTAGTTCTGCATCTTTTGGTGTATCCTTAATCCATGGTGCATTTTTTACCTCCTAATAGGCCTCATGACTGTTAAAAATACCAGTACATCAACATACCATAAACATATAAACTTACAGAGACATAAACCTTTGAAGCAGCAAGCATAACATATACAAAGAGAAAGACAATTCCTCTGTATATTTCATCTTCCAAGAAGGCAATATATATACCAGTTACAAGTGTAAAACAGCTAAGCAATGCTGTCAAAAAATAATGAGTGTAGCAGCCCATTTCTGACAGTGTATGAACTATCAAGTCTCACCTAACACCACTAATCAGTGAACTAAACATTACACATAGACCATAACAAAAAAATTACAACACAAATAAATATGCAGCAGCAAGCTTTCCAGCAGAAGCTTGCATCTTATGAAACAACAAAAAAGCATCACAATTTCAGACAGTACAGCAGTAGCTTTGGAGTCTGTTTAGACAAATTTTAATTCAACACTCCTCCTTAAAATTTTTCTTGGAGACTCCAAGCTTTGCTCTTAAAACCATGAATGGACCTGAGGCCAATGCTTTGGTAAAAATATCAGCAACCTGATCCTCAGACCTGCAGTATTGCATCTCAATTTCTCCATTCCTTTCAGCCTCTCTAATGGCATGAAATTTTACATTGATGTGTTTTGTCCTGCCATGATGCACAGGATTCTTTGCCATAGCAATGGCAGACATATTGTCACACAAAATCACACAAGCATTGGTCTGTTGAAGCTGCAAATTAGTAAGAATTTTAAAATTTATTTTGTTCTTTAAAAATATTTTTGAGAGAAAAAAACAACAGACCAAATTTTGTATTCTGAATTTTTAATGATAACAGTTTTTCTATACATAATATAGCTACAAATTGATATCACTATTTATATTTTATTAGACCTTTCTAGTATAACAACTAGTAGCAAACAAGAAAGTAATTAACTTTGTCATACATAAAGTCAAAACATAATAATAAAGCACGACATACAATATTTTGTTTTTTTTATTATTATTTATGCAATCTTTAAACAGTATATCTCACACTCTCTCTCTTTTTAATACAGTATTATTTTATAAAAACAATCAAATTCTTTCCCTTTTTTTTTTTTTGTGGAGATTTTGGTAACTATAGGAAAATGTTATCAAAACTGTATGCAGGTATGTTTAAGTAGTTTCCACGGAATCTTTAAGCAGTATGAAAATGTTTAACTATTATCGATACAAATAAATTTTTTGGTTTTGTTTTTCTGATTGTGCATGTTGTTTCAATACAAATACTTATCTATTTCAAAGACAAAGTACAACTTTTTGTTATTTTCATTTCACTTAGCAATATTAACAATAAAAGTGTCAGAATTTTATCCTTAATTGACACAAAAAATCTTTTTAATTAGTTTGGAGCTAAAGTGAGGTCTGAAGCAATTATTAAAGTTTTTATACAAGACTAATCCATCTAGGAATCAATTTCTTGCAGCTTTCATGGAGAAAAACTGAGGATCCTATTGTTCAGGCTATACAAAACAATCGACTTTGAAATTTTTGATGCAACACTAAAGGATTGTTATAAAGTCTTAGAGTTGTGGGAATCAAAGGCAACTGCATATACAAGAGCTCATAATTAGAATCCAAAATGTTTATTATGTTCTGGGGAGAAACAGTAATACTCATATCTTGTTCCCTGGCTAACATTGTTATATACATACAACACTGTTTTATATGTATATACAGGCACCGATGTTTTTGTTGTTTACATATATTTATAACATAAGTTCCTACAATTTTTGAAAAATGTACAAACAATTTCCATACACTATACAAAATTTGAAAATGCTGCATAATTTTCCTGCAAAACACTCTAATGTCTTAGGTCCAATAATTTTAAACTTTCATTGGCTTAAAGTCTTTGCTAGGTATTCATTGGCTTAGATTTTTGGCATGGTAATGACTTCGAATTGTTGGTACAAAGTCTTTGTATTTAAGTGTTTGATGATAATGAGAGCAATCTTTAATAGTATTAACTAATGAAATCAATTGATTATGAACTAGTATTCCAATAACTTGGCTACTTTTTTAAATCAATTTATTTAAATCTTGTTAGATACATCAACATGGTACACATTTGATCTACTCAAATTGTGTCATGTTATATAAGTAATCATTTACCTTACATTATATATATATGCCATGGCTCATTGAAGTTTCTCTCTGATATGAGTGGTCTCAAATGGATACCAATATAAGTTTATATGCATTGAGACACTAAAACAAATGGATACGGTTCGCAAAGGAGCTGGACAAATAAATTATACAAATTATTCTTCGACTTTTACTTGCATTAATTCGTATTTAAAAAAAAAAAAAAAAAAAACCAAACTACTAATCAAAGCATTAAAATTGTCTGCTTAATTGACTTTAAAAGTATTTTTAATTTAGTTGGTAGCCAAAGTGAGGCAATTCAACATTATTGAAATTTCAATACAAAACAGTCATTGGTCAAAGAAATTAATTTCCTAATACTTTCAAAATTGTTTGCTTTATTGATTTTAAAAGTCTTTTCAATTTAGTTGGTAACCAAAGTGGAGCCTGTAACAATTCAACATTATTGAAATTTTAATACAAAACAACGATTGATCAAAGAAATTAATTTCCTACCACTTTCATTGAGAAAATCCGAGACTCCTTTTTAAAAGTCCAAACTATACAAAATAATTTACTTGGAAGATGTCAAAGCATTAGATTGAATATTCTTTTTCTTTCTAATTGGGAAAATTGTTGAACTACATGATTACACAAAAATTTATGTAAAATGTTTTACAATAACAAAAAATTATATTCTTGTGAAGATTCTTTAAGTATCTTGAATAATCAAATTGAAAAATTTGAGAAAAAGTTTACTTATGTTTTATATCATACAAAGATGAAGTTATTCAAAGAACTAGAGAATTTGATTTCTAAATGGCAAATTTACTTCAATCAATCCAACTTTAATTTGCATTTATTTTCAGTTAAGCTTTAATGCATGCCTTCAACATTTTAAAGCTACTCAAACCAAATTTGAGAAAAATGCTCCTAAAAGGGATTACTCTTAAATTTAAGTGCCTAATTTTAATTTCAACTTTAATTTTGAACCATCTTCAGTTATAATGCTGTCAATATTGCAGCATAATCCAAGTCCATGGCCATTGTAGGACTTAAGACAATCATGACCATTACTATTGCGAAAATCTTTTTTCCTGCATTAATCAAAATTCAATATACATGGTAAAGAATGTTTTACATGTCTTGATAAGTGAAAGAGATAAAATTAGTTCACTGTCAAACAAATTTGCATTAAATATTGAAACTAAACCCAACTATATTCACATGGAAGACATGAGAAGATTTGCATATCCTTGCATAAATATAATTTCTTTTAATCAGACATTTTAGAGTCTTCTCTAGATTTTCACATTGAAATATAATAGCAACATAATGACTTTGAATGAAAGCAAAGTGATGATCAAAGAAATTTCCTGCAACTCAAGAGTCCGGTCATATTCTAATTAGCTAGCTATTTTTCAGAAAAATAATACAGCCTCCTTAATTGACTTAAAAAAGTTTTTTGCATAGTTGGGAGCCAATTACATGAGACCTGTAGCAAGTAAACATTACTGAAATTTTGATTAAAAAAAGAAAAAGAAAAACAAAGTATGACTTTGAATGCAAACAAAGTAATGATCAAAGAAATTTCTTGTAACGTAAGAGTCTGGTCATATTATAATTAGTTAGCTATTTTTCCAAAACTGAATCTGACTCCAAGCTTATTAGACAGTGAGGAGTTCAGAAATTAGAACTTAATAGACACCATTACTTTTTCCTATTTGGAATTGTTCTTGTACAATTTAAGGTGAGGAGTCATTAATTTTGTAAATGTTTTATTTTTAATCAATGTCTTTAAACAATTGAATTACAGTTGATTAACTGGTTTTAACTATATGAAAATGTTATTAACTGTATGCCAGTATGTTTAAGTAGTTTCCACGGAATCTGTTACCAAATTAAAGAGTTAAGATTGGAGGGGCTGGGGATATTAGACTGAGGGAATCTTGTCCTACATTTATCAAAGATGAGTATAGTAGAAATACTCTGTTTCGGAAATAGAGGACAGGTCTATGTTCTCGTCATTTCACTAAGAAGTATTAACCATCAAAGTGTTAGAATTTTCTCATTAATTGACACAAAAAGTCTTTTTGATTGGTTGGGAGCCAAAGTGAGGACTGTAGCACTATACAAAACCAATCCAGGAATCAATTTCCTGCAGCTTTCATGGAGTTAAACCTGGGATCCGACAGTCCAGGCCACACAAACAATAGACTTCGAAATTTTTGATGCAATACAGTGATTATGAAGAAAATTTCCTGCAACTCTAGGAAGGAATAAATGGATTTACTTTTGCTTTTTGACATTTGTGTAACTAAAATAAGGAGTCTATGGATCTATTATAATTTATTACCTTCTATGATATTAAACTAAACTATAATAGTTATCTCTTTTTCATTGACTTGGAGTCCTTAGAATTCCAAGGTCATAGTGGGAACTATAGCAATTATGTCTTTGGAATTAGCTACCCACTTTCTAAATTTTAAGCTATTAGATGGGTAATTTCTAAAATTGATAGTGGGATTAGTTGAGATCTATTGAGAGAAAAGTATAGTTCAGATCTATTGAGAGTGAGTCAAGCTAAATTTTTTTTTCAATTGAGGACATCAAAACGCAAACCAATTTCTTGTTTTTTAAATTGTATATTTTGTTTCAATTCAAATGCTTTGTTTCAGAAACAAAGAATACAGTTCTCCTTAATTGACTTAAAATGTGTTTTGCATAGTTGGGAGCCAAAATGAGGCCTGTAGCTAGTCAACATCATTGAAATTTTGATTAAAAAAACAATTAAAGAAATTAATTTCTTGCATCTTTCATAAAGAATAACTGAAATACCTATTTATTTAAATTTTGATGCAACAACGTGATTATCAAGCAAATTTCCTGCAACTCAAGGAATAAATGCAAGTCTCCATTTTTGCTTTTTTGACTTTTGGTTGTATACTTAAAATAAGGTGTCCATCAATTTATTTATTTACATTAACTATTACTTTTTAAAATTAATTATCATTCTCGAAAAATAGCATTATTACAACCAAATTATCTATATATACTATTTGAAAAGGTTATCTTGCATGCAATTTAATTAAAATTGATTCATATTATATAAAAGTGATTATGTTTCTTTCACTTGAGGCAAGCCTGTCCATTACTTCATGGAACTCTTTGTCTTGCTTTCATCAAAACTCAATTTATGTGGTAGGAATTATTTTGTATGTCTTAATTAATGAAAGATGTCAAATTAGTTTGCTATCAATTAAATTTAGAGTAATGCTAGGTTGTCCAAAAATTTTATTCAAATTCATGTCCAAATAATATGATATATGAGTTGTCAAAATCTTATAAATCATGAGATAATGTGATAATTAATAGGATCTCAGAACCTCATATATTATATCATTTGGACATAGATTTCAATAAAATTTTTGGATAACCTAGCATTTTTCTTAAATTTATATCAAATCAATAAGTACGCAACTATATTTTTATGAAAGATCATAAAACACTAACATATTCTTCGATCAATATGATATTTTGGAACCAATATTGATATTAGATTAATTAAAACAATCTAAAATCCATGGATTAAAATTATGTATCCTTAATGCAACTTAAGCCTAGTTGAAGCTATTGGTTTTCTTTTTTTTCTTTTTTTTTTTTAATAAAAAGGCTTTAATATTATACAAAATATTGAGCTTTAGAAATTGATGATAAATATTTAAACTAATTTAAAATGAAAAATAGAAGGCTCCAAAAATGTTCTCTTTTGCATTGACTTGACTTCGAGTCTGTCTTTAGATTCTAAGAATAAAGTGGGGTCCAATAGCAACAAATTGTCATTAAATTTTGAAGCGACAACATGATAATGATGAAGAAATTTCACAACTCCAGTCACAATACTAACAATCCATCAATTTTTTTTTATTTTATTTTATATATTGTAATTTTTTAATTTTACATCTTCCTTGAATAACTAAATTACAATTTATTAATTTAAATTGACTATCTAAAAATTATTAAAACAGCATGACATAAAACTAGGCTACTATGTGTGAAGTTAGATAAACGCATGTAATCACAAAAGCAGAGTTGGGGATATATTTTTAGAAAAATAATTTGTATAAAAATTAATTCTCTGTTAATTCTCTGAAAGCAAAGCAGAGTTACACACTCTGTTTACTTCATTATCCCAACAGAATGTACAATTAATTTGGAATGTTTTCCATTGACTTGGAGTCTTCCAAGGCCACAATGGGACCTGTGAAACTTCCATACAAATAAATCGTTTGGGAAATTAAGTACCTACTTTCCAAATTCTAAGCATACTAAGATGGGTGATTTTGAATGGACACTGACATTCGTGGGGACACTATAAATACCACAGTAGTGTGATAAGCTTCTCATCCATATTTCCCCTTTTTATTATTTTAAATACAAAGTCCATTGTAATGAGACCAAACATGATCAGTGTTGTTTTTGCCCTTTTTTTCTTCAAGTTACTTTCCTTTGCAACCATCAACATTAGCTTCTGCAATGGAAGCACTTATGTTGGTTGCATCCAAAGTGAGAGAGAAGCGCTTTTACGCTTCAGGATCTCACAGATCCTTCCAATCGGCTTGTGTCTTGGATTGGTGATGGAGACTGTTGTAAATGGGCTGGTGTTGTTTGTGACAACTTTACTGGCCATGTCTTTCAACTCAATCTTCGAAATCCTCGTTTGGAATTTTTCACTTCTGGTTACTTTTCTGAAGCAGAATATGAAGCTTATAATAGGTCAACACTGGGAGGTACGATAAATCCATCTTTGCTTGATTTGAAGAATTTAATCCACTTGGATTTGAGCTATAATGATTTTGAAGGAATTCAACTTCCTGCATTTCTTGGTTCTATGGAGAATTTAAGATATCTTAATCTCTCTAGAGCTGGATTTAGGGGAATGATTCCTCAACAACTTGGAAATCTTTCTAACTTTCAGTATCTTGACCTTCAATATAATTATGATTCCTATGAGTTATATGTCGAGAATTTAGTGTGGATATCCGATCTTACTTTATTGAAACACCTTGATTTGAGTGGTATAAATCTCAGTAAAACCTCTGATCAATGGCTGCTAAAGATAAGTTCACTTCCTTTTTTAGAAATACTAAGATTGTCAAGGTGTCAACTTCAACACTCTCCCCAAATATCAATTGCAAATTTTTCGTCTCTTACCACCCTTGATCTTTCCTCTAACAGTTTTGATAGGTCCTTCATTGCAAATTGGATTTTTGGTCTTAATCACTTAGTTTTTCTTGATTTAAGTTGGAACAATTTTCAAGGTCCAATTTTTAACGGACTTCAAAACTTGACTTCTCTTAGACATCTTGATTTAACGTATACTAATTTTGGTTCTTCAATACCTAATTGGTTGTCGAGAATTAGCCATCTTGAGTTCCTTTCTCTAAGGGATAATTACTTACATGGAAGTATTTCTAGATCAAGCCTTTATAACTTGACTTCTCTTAGACATTTTGATTTATCAGATAATTATTTTAATTCATCAATACCTAATTGGTTGTCTAGAATTAGTCATCTTGAGTACCTTTCTCTTTCACATAATGACTTGCAAGGTTCTATTTCTAGTTCTCTTGGGAACCTGACTTCCATCAGGTCACTTGATCTCTCATTCAACAGACTTGAAGGGAGAATTCCAACATCATTTGGAAGACTTTGCAACATGAGGTCAATCTCCTTGTCATTTCTAAATTTGAATTCAAATATCTCTGAAGTCTTAGATATCTTCTTAGGATGTGTTTCAACTAGATTAGAGTTTTTGTATCTTAGCGATTGTCAATTATCTGGACATTTGACTGATCAACTTGGAAGATTTAAAAATCTAGAAACTCTTGATCTACATAACAACTCTATTTATGGTCCCATTCCATCATCTTTAGGGGAACTTTTATACTTGCAAAATCTAGATCTATCTTATAACAAATTGAATGCCACCCTTTCCCAAATTCACTTTAGTAATTTCACAAGACTTGTTACACTCAGTTTGGCTGAAAACTCACAAATTGTAGTGAATGTCAATTCTGATTGGGTTCCTCCATTTCAACTTTTGGAGTTAGATTTGAGATCTTGTTATATGGGACCTCACTTTCCATCATGGCTTCATTCACAAAAGAGTTTATCTAATTTAGACATATCCAATAATGGAATTTCTGATGTCATTCCCAATTGGTTTTGGAAATCACTTTCTCAGTTTTCTGAATTATCTATCTCCCACAACCAAATCCATCAGAAGATTCCAAATCTTACCATGCGGGTGGAATTGGCATACTTGACTTGAGTTCAAACAAATTCTTCGGTCCATTGCCTCAAATATCCTTTGATGTGAGATTTATAGTGGATCTTTCTAGTAATGCTTTTTCTGGATCCATTCTCCCGTTTTTGTGTTATGAAGTGAATAAGTCA
Source organism: Litchi chinensis (assembly GCA_019925255.1). Taxonomy (NCBI): domain Eukaryota; kingdom Viridiplantae; phylum Streptophyta; class Magnoliopsida; order Sapindales; family Sapindaceae; genus Litchi; species Litchi chinensis. The sequence goes on from CM034462.1 coordinate 38,798,691, forward strand.
AGGTCCACACGTATTCTCAATCTTGAGAACAATTCTTTGTCCGGAGAACTGCCAGATTGTGGTTGGATGAATTGGCAAAATTTATGGGTCTTGAATTTAGGTAACAATAAATTTACTGGTACACTTCCTACCTCCATAGGAAATTTAACCTCTCTTCTTTCACTGATCCTTCGCAAAAATAACTTCTCCGGAGTAATACCGGTTGAGGCACTTGAAAACTGTACATCTTTATGGGTGTTGGATGCGTCTGAAAATCGGTTTGTCGGAAATCCTCTCAAATGGATAGGAGAAAGATTTTCATACATGATGATTCTCAACTTCCGCTCAAATAACTTACATGGTTTTCTACCAGTAGAACTTTGTCATCTATCATCTCTACATATCTTGGACCTTGCTAATAACCATCTCTCTGGTAATATACCAAGTTGTATCAATAACTTCAGCGCTATGGTGACTGTGGATCATTTTGACAGGAGTGATTTTACATATTTCTCATCAACAGTAACAAACTTCGGCGAACATTCTTTGCTTGTAAGGAAAGGGATAGCTTATGAGTATTCCACCATTCTTAATTTGGTAAGAGCCATAGACCTTTCCAACAATGATTTTTCAGGAGATATTCCAAGAGAAATAACAAGTCTGAAAGCGCTATGGTGGTTGAATCTGTCACATAACTCACTAACCGGAAGAATTCCTGAGACTATAGGTGCTATGGGAGAGATAGACTCCATTGATTTTTCTGCAAACCAACTTTGTGGTGAAATCCCACCGAGTATATCAAACTTGACATTTTTGAGCTACTTGAACTTATCCAACAATAAGTTGACTGGAAGAATTCCTTCGGGCACTCAACTGCAGGGCTTTGATCCATCCTGTTTTTCTGGCAATGATCTCCATGGATGTCCACTTCCTAAAGATTGTAACGTGTCTGTTCAAACACCAAGCCGCCAAAGTGGTCGAGGAAAAGAAGGTAAAAAACATGAAGTGGATTGGTTTTACATAAGCTTGGTCCTTGGATTTGTGGTGGGCTTCTGGGGCTTCATAGGTCCTTTGCTTATCAACAGAAAATGGAGGTGTTTATACTGTGGTTTCTTGGACAGTCTTGGAGACAAAATTTACTTCATTGTAAAAAAATATTGGTAGTTTTTTTTTTTTTTTCCTCTTTTCTGTAATTTTACTTTTTTGAAATGTGTACATTAAATGAAATGATTTGAACATTAAATCGAATGGTTTTTTTTTTTTTTTCATCAAATATGTTCGCATTCAAGATTATATAACTTTTGGGTTCACTACTAATAACAAATGGGATGGTTTTTTTTTCATCAAATATGTTTGCTTCCGGAGATTATATAACTTTTGGGTTCACTACTAATTACAAAAACAATAAATTAATTATGAATTGATTGTACATTGAACCAAATTTGAGGTATATGTATTTTAATCTTGCATCTATCAATAGATTTATAACTAGTGATAAGATATCTCCACTGATAGAAAAAGGTTTTGGACTTAACTCCACCATAAAAACTAGTTTATGAATGGAGGTTTACTCTCATCTTATAAACCAATACAAACTTACTTTTTCAACTAATGTGGAATTATCTAACACTCATAATACAATAGTTAAACTCCTTCCATTTGGTACAACATAACATTCTACTATAACATGCCAAGGGAAGAGTAACAACTTTATTAGTTCTTTAATTGGTCAATGAATTCACTTTCAATGAACTTTATGAAATAAAATGTATCTTCTTTCTATGATTCTCTAATCATAATTCTTATCGTTTGTGTTCCTGAAAATTGACATGTCCTGTAACTTGAACATGCTCCACAACTTCCGAAAAGTTGACAAAAAATTATCTATCAGGAGATTAAAAAAAAAAAAAAAAACAAATCTACGCAGTCATGCAATGTAAGATCATAAAGAAAACCGGAAAGCTAGGTGACATTTTTTTATGTTTGCTTTTAGTGTGGTTTTTGAGGTATTCATAGTTCTTGCGATTGAGGAATAACCTGCTGCCCGACCACTCCAATTTGACATACCCAACAACACAAAGTGAAGTTGACGGTATCCGTATAGCTCCTTTTCCAAAAAAGTGGCAAGACAATTAAACACAATAATACATCATTAGTCAACATTAACATTCCATAGTTCAAAATTAACGAATAATAACAAATGTTACATGATCATGTGGACAATAACAATTCCAGCCTCTACACTGGAACTAAGATTGTGTTGCATACTATTTGATTTACGAATGAGAATACAAACAGCCACTTGTATAAGTAGAACACAATACAAACAGCCACTTGTAAAAGTTGAACACAAACACATAACAGCAATAGTATTTATGGGGAGCACTTAGAGAAAAAAAAATTAAAATCAAACAAATGATGAAAGCAAGAGCAGGTAAATGAACAAAGGTTATTACCATCGCATCTTGCAATCCCTACTTATTCAGTAGCACCAAACCTATAATTCTAATAATGGATGCCTGTTCTGAATTCTAATCTGCTTCGCTCAAGGTTGCTTTCTTTCATAACCAATAAGAAATCTGACAAAGAATCCTTACATCAGTAAGATCCAATCATTCAAAACCATCACTTTCTTCATATACAACTTTACAAAATTTCTAATTTACAACCGTATAAAGAAACAACAGGGAAAAATGGCTAAACAAAAAATGGACATCATAAAGAAACTGTTAATAGTCTGTGAGTAATTCATATTCAATTGATACAGATTCTACTACTTCCTGGTGTGAAGTGACTTGGTAGCTTTTGAAGCCAGAGCTATGGCCTTGGCACTTGTATTTCCCATCATCCACTCTCTCTCTGCACGCCGCTGATGTTGCCTTGCATTCTTTGCTCGTTTTGGTGCCAGCCGTGTGTCTCTTTCTACGTAGGCAAGTCTAAATCTTTCAGCAATGGGCAATTCGTTTGGGTTCACAAGTGATAGAGACGTGGTTTTTGTAGTAAACCTGCATACTGCCCATGTTTGGGGATCGACGTCCTTGACAAAGGGATCATCCAATGTGATATATGGGAATGCTTCCCTGGGAACTTCGAATCCTCTGAATCTGAAAGGTGATGGCTTCGGATTTACCATTATATGTGGGCACTCAGTTGATAACATCTCCAAGGAATCTTTATCAATGTTTGGCTGCAAAACAGAGTGACTGAGTTAAAAAGAAAGGAAAACAATTTCACCGCATCACATGATAGTCAAACTACATTGTTTTCTTACAAGTTTTCAGTAGCAGGAACGTATTCAAAGTCGCTTAATCCAATACCATACTGATGCGGTTTGATTGTACAACCAACCAGTGAGGTGAAGAAATTAACACCACTATATTAACCTCATGTAAAATATATAACAAATGTACATACCCATACAAACCAGCGCAATGACTGTGCACCAACACCAATCTCTGTGGTATCAAGTTCCTCCCACGACTCCCCCTCCACATCATTCAGCTTTGGTTTCAATATACCCAAGCATGTGCGTGCTGTGTGGTTGCTCCTTGGGCTCCCTCTGCAACATTAAATTTGGTTCATTACCTGTTGTAAGGTTTATATCCTAGTCAAAACTTAATATCAAAACCAATAAAATCCACATGAGACCTTAAATATCACTCACAGTAGATGATGACATAGCAAGTTCAAGGATTAGAAAAGTAAAAATCATTCATTTCTTTAAGAAGTCTCGTTTTCACATCTTGTGGAAATATAATGAAGTTAGGAAGTGCAAACTAGCATTAAAGCTGAAGTTAATAATTTCTTAACTTTCAGAACATGCCGATTGGGTATGATTACTTAGTTTTCAATTCTTAACGAACTCTCTCGAATTGATCTTCTTCCTATATAATGCAATGCCATGTTCATAATGTCAAGTAATGTTATACCACTAAAGCATGTATATAAATATCCAGAAGCAAGATGACTGAGAGTGAAAAAGGACTTAGATTTTTTATGTTGAAGGATATGCACTGTCACGTTCTATTTTTTATCATTTCAAATTGTTATAAAGTCATAGAGTTGTGGGAATCAAAGGCAGCTGCATATCCAAGAGCTCATAATTAGAATCCAAAATGTTTATTATGTTCTGGGGAGAAACAGTACCCGCATCTCAATGTCTCCAAGGACTGGCAGTGCTGCACAAGTTCAGAAACTCCAGTAGCAGTAATTTTGTCACATTGGCTACACTAAAACTGTGTCAATACAGCTGAAGACTTCCCAAAATGGAAGTTTCTAAGAACAGTAATGCAGTTAACAATTATTATAAGAAAAGTAATTGATTGACAACAATTAAGAAAGAAAATGAAATAGATATCAATCATCAAGTAGTTCTTGTGGAACTTCAACAATGCAAAACGATTAAGAAAACAGAGTACAGTCATTTGGGATCCACCGATCTATATTAGTCATTGATCAAACAATGTGATAAAAAATTTATTGCCCTTCATACAGATTGCCTATGATATCATCACTAACCTTTTCTTTTCAGTAAGTAAAATGAAAAATTTTTCAGCTCAAAGGAACGACAAAAATAGAGAAAATAGAAAATTAGTTTACCAATTTGTATCATCGGTCCATTTGTTGGCATAACAATCACTCTTGCCATATATCCGATGGTCCATTTTATTGTGAGATATATGATTAGTATTTAACCAATTAGTTTAGCTTAACTGTTTCATAGTGCTACAGCATTTTAATGCTAATACCTTGTTCCCTGATTTAAAATAAGCAAAGGAAAAGGAATTTTGTACCTTATATCCACCGCTCTCAGAGATTTGCACCTGTTGGCCACCACCTCTAAACCAGAATCAGAAACATCTGAACCAGAAATGTCAAGAATTTCCCAGGAACTATCAGCTAGTGATACGATAACATCGTCATTTAGTAACTTTCTCCTGCGAGCAATTGCGGCTAAAGCAATCTGTCACACAATGATGTAGGTTTAAATGTTACAAAAAACAAAAAACATACTTCTCAAGCGAAAGTTTAGTCTATGGAGATCAAATATAAAGACCGAAAAGAACCCACACAATCTCATCACAGAGTAAAAAACGAAGCAATATATACAAACTTTGCAACAGAAAACTTTGTCAATCAGACAACCTTAATATCAGCTGGAAAGTTGACTGCAATCTCACCCAAATCCACAATGATGTCCTCCAAATGTTTCCCAACAACTCGGAGACACAAGGCAAGTAGACTTGGAGGTTTTGCCTTCTCACAAGGTGCTCCTGCAACTGACACATCTCAACAAATAAGTTACCAAAATCAATCAAGTATATTTATACTTTCATTACTTAACTCACACTACAACTTAATTATAAATGCTATTCGAGAAGCTAAACCCTAAAGCAAAAATTGATTTCAGAAAAGCCCTAACTAATAGAAATTGCAAAAAAGAACTTCAATGAAGCTTCATTTCTAGTTTCTACCAAGAACGATAATGAAATAGAAACAGATTTATATTAATTTTTATCATCTGGGTACTTTTCCTTCACTTTCTCAGCAATCAAATAAACCACATTATTCACTAACATGACAAAATCACATACAAAAACATACAAAAATACATCAGTTTCCGGTCTTTAACCTTCAATATCGATTTCCACAATAACAAAACTATTTAATTGAAGTCAACAAACATACCCAAACACGCATAAATGCATACATATACATACAATTTAACTCCAAATGTCCAGAGAGATACTGCGCTACTTAGAAGCCATGGTAATTTTCGTTGAATTGTTAGAGTGTGTGGTTGTTGAGAAGAATGTTGTGTTTTGATTGAAGCTGTGACATCGTTGCAGGCGATTTATAGTGAAGCGATTGCGATGGTGGAAGGGTATCAGCAGGCTGTTTCAGTTGCTAATCTTGGAGGCATTCGTGATGCTCAACCGCTCTTTTCCCAGCTTGGTTTGAACAACTCTCCTCAGGTCAATTTCCATTTTGTTCGGTGTTATGCAATTGACACACAAATAATAAAATACAAAGAAAAAAACACAATATAGAGAATTATAGTGGTTTTTAATAGGGTTATAATAGTTATTTTTATCAAACTCTAATCCTAAAAGTTGTCTTACAAATTACATATGATAATGTACCTTCAATGAATTCGGGTCCGGGCCCAACAGTCCGTCCCCTCTGTTCGATTTACTAGCCCCACATATTACATATATATATATATATATGGGCTATATAATTAACATTGGGGTAGTTGTCTTGTGTATGAGTAACTGTTTTTGATAATGTAGATTCAGTATGAGTTGTTTTGATGAATTATTAAGTTATATGCATTGTGCAATTTAGGTTTATGAGAGTCTAGAGCACCGGTTGGTTGTTGCGGAAGCAGCGCAGAAATTGAGGCTGCCACTAATATCAAAAGATGGTGAAGTTGTTGAGGAGGAAATTGAGAAATGAAATGCGTTATCACGTACTTCGCTTGATGGTACGAGTACCAATGTAACAATCAGCTCAAGTTCTAACTCTATGAGCGGCACGTCAGTTGCAAACAGTGCCCTTAATGCTGCTGATGCCGACCCTGGGGTTGGTGGTGTTCCTAATCGTTTTCTTGGCGTAACACCTGCTTATTTGTGGCAGACTGAGCTCTGACAAACACCATTATCAATGGTATGATGATAAGCACCAGCAGTTATTTAATATGAAATTTTTAGTTGGTTTATATTGCAAAAATGTTATTAGCTTATCAGGGTATTTTGGATTTATTATTTCTTATGTTCTTGTTATTATTAAGTAAAGTGCTCTTTTTTAATTAATATGAAACATGGAACGTCTTGTAGGATATGACAGAATATCAGAATTCTGTTTCTAGTGAGATTGAAGCTCGTCTACAAGCTAAATGTGAAAAGTTAGCTGATGCATTCATTGATGACATTGGTAATCTCATGTAACCCATCTGTTCACCTACTTTTTCTTTTCGTCTTTATTGAACTTCTAATTATTTCAATGACATATATTGTGTTTTTGTTATTAATGTAATGCAACAATTTGCCTTCCTTCATATCATTCTTCGAGGAAAAAAAATTCAGATTTGCAATTTAATTTTTGCTTGAGATCATAAATTTGAATGTTTAACACTGTTTATTATATTAGTAATAAACTTCTGAAATTAGTATAATACTAAGCAATCGGGCTCATATTTTGCACGTGAAATTATTTGAGGGGATGGATGCCTGCCCTTGACACTTGGGTGACTGATACTTAATATGCATAGTTTAACAAGTAGGTTTTTAGAATCGTATTGTGTTTATGAGCTTAACATTAAGCTTCCTTTGCTATTGCAGATTCGTCTTCTGTTCTTCAAGTTCTCTTCTTCCAGAAAGGTGGAGCTACTTTTTGACGTTAATTGTTTCTACGCACTGTTTTCTTGCATGTGACTATTTGTCGATTGTGTGCTGTTCTATTATGAACTTGTTTAATTCTCACATGCTCTGCCTGGACATGGTTACCTGTTTATAAATTCATTCGGTTTTTTCTTTTTTCAATTAGATATCTTACTGATGGAAATTCTGTTATACATTTTATTTTATCAGGGTTAAGATGATAATTGAAGAGATTGAAAGGGAAGAACCGAAGAAGTGACTTTGCAGGAAGACCTCTACTCCGCAGATGCCAAATTTGCAGAATATTACCATGTCAGTGAAGGAAATTCACATAGTTTATTTTTGTTTTGCATCAAATTTTATAAAGGTTTTAATATTCACATCATGCTTTTAAGCTGAGAATGTGTTATTTATTTGCAAGGATATGTGACTTATGAATTAACATATTGTGTTCGAAAGGTCTTGGAACAAATATTTGGAGTGTTCATTACACTTGTGAAAGATTTGAAGTTTGGACATCAACACAAATATGTAAGCATTCCTTACTGCAAATATGGAGTAAATCATATGCATTAATGCTTCTTTGTTTAATTTGATTCTCTCCTCCAAGTGGTTTTTAAACTTACTGTTTGAATGTTGTATAGGACGAACTACAAAACTTGGTTGTGTAAAAGGTGTGAGACCATGAGTGCAAAATTAAGGTCGGCCTTTTCTTGGCCAGCACCACATATTTTCATAGACTTTAATAGATTTCCACGTGTTTTCATAGACACTTTCATTAGCTTATAATATAATATACACTTTATAAGTTAATAAAATCATATTTATTATGTTAATAATGATAAAAAAGCATGACATACAAAATAAAAGTAAAGTCACTTCAATTACATAAATAGATAATCAAAACACCAAGTCTTTTAAGTGTTTCATTATTCATTTTATATTTTCTATGAAAAATAAAATCTCTAATGTTTTATTAATAATTCCAACATCACTCCTCATATTAGTAGCTACAGCAATCCTCCATTCACTAACATGCTCTCTTTCTTTTTTTGAGCCTCAAGAAATGAGTTAAAATCGTCTATTTCATTAACTAATAATGATGAAAATGATGAAGAAAATAAAGATTTGTAGATATTGATGAACATTTATAGATTTGCATTAACTTTAAAAATAAAAATATATGCATTTTGACAAGCTCACGCAAATTATACACATTATAAGTTACATTTTTATCTCAATAAAAATATTTTCTTTTAATATAGTGTAAATAAACTGGTGAAAAACAACTATCAAAACTAATATTTTACAAAATTCAAGCTTGTTAATTTAATGATATTTTACAAATATCAAAATTATTTTCTATACTAATCAAATTGACTATTCAAAATAAAAAGCTTAAGAAATTCCCCCCATAAGTATGTAGTAGGAATAAAAGTTGAAAAAAAATCACATATATAGATATAATTAAACAATCAAATTTAAATTTTTTTTTTAATAAACAACTAGCTAAAAGATCTCCAAATATTTATATTTTTATTTGAAATAGAACTTTTTCTCTTATTTTTTAGTATAAAAAACAAAGATTTCATTGATTAATTTCATCGATTTAAAGCAATGAGATTTTTCATCTATACATTTGTAAGTCTTATTTTCATTAGTTGTACACAAAAAATGCTAAACTGTTAGCTTATAATATAATTGTTAATATTAGTTATATTATTTATAATAAGAATAATGAGATGATTTGGATTAATATTCATCTAGACTTTTTTTCTTTTTTTTTTTTGTGTTATATATAAATATAAATTATAAGATGCTTCCCTTTCTTAAATTCATTTTGTTAAGATCTAGCTACTTAATTTTGATTTAAATTTGAAATCTTCTGCAAAATAATAAATTGATGTCCTTTGGAAAATAATGAGCCCAATAAGATTTAAAAACTAAAAAACCAATAATTTGAACATAGGAAAAAAAACATATTGACTATTATAATTTACAATAAAATAGGGGTGAAATATATATATTTGTGTATGTATATTTTTACAAAATAAGTGAAATATTTTTATTTATGACTATCACTAAGTTTGGGGAGATTCAAATATTAAAAAGATTGTGAGGTTTGTTTTTTATAATCAACAATAAAAGTTTATAAAAGTTTTTGAGGGGAGTGAGAGAGAATTTGTAAAGTTTAATTATTATAAATTTAATATAAAAATCTACCAAAGTCATTAAAATTTAAAATTCTATAAAAGTCATTGATATTTTGAATATTTCATAACTTTTATAAACTTTTTAAAAATCATTAAAAATCTATATTAAATACCATATAACTTTTATAGAGTCTGTTGAAAGTTTATATTGAATAAATATAAATTTTAAAATTCTATAAGAGTTATTAAAAGTTTAGATCGAATACACATCCCTTAATCAATTTATCACTTTTGTATATGTGCCACGTTGTACCTACTTACTATCAATAATGCTTATCTCACTCTTATACATAAATATAACAAGTTAATCTCAAATGCATTGCCCTTTTTATGCCTTTTATTTTTTCATTATATATATAAAATTCAAGTTGAAAATTCATAACTTATTATATTTTATAAGTTATAACTTATAAATATTTTGCGTCTCAGAGTTAAACCTCACTTGGTCCCAACTGATTCTTGAATTTGTTCCAACCATAAAAAATAATAATAATAATAAAAAAAAATCAAGTTGAAAATATTTTATACAAAATAACTTATTATATCTTTATACAATATAGGTTATTCTATACCTTATTACTAAAATAATGTAGAGTTGATTTTTTCTAAATGTAATTTATAAGTTTGTACGATGATTATCCTTTAATGGTTGGAGTAATTGTTTCTCAATTCTAAAAATAGATATTTAAATCGAATAAATAATGATTTATTTCAATAAATTATAACATGTCTCTTATTCATTTGTTACCATCTTCAAAATGAAAAGAAAAACTATTATATTATATCGTTGGCCTTAATTACGTAAGTTTTTCCTTCTATATAAATATAAAAATATTCAAATTATTTCTTTAATATTATGGAAGTAAAATATTCAAATTATAAGTTGTATCTCATGTCTATTAACGTTGAATTAATCTATCATGTTTTAAAAGAAAATTAATTAGACTTGTGAAGGACACGCGCCTCAGAAAGTTGCAATTTACTAAAAAAAAAGACCAAAACAAAACAAAATCCAGAGCCCATCGGTACCGTCCATTTGACCAATGCAAAAACCACATCCAAGGGTAGAGGAAAAACCCGACTCCAATTCCACTACCTATATAAACCCCACCTCTCCACTAGATTTTCACTCCCCCATTTTCACTCATCCAACGAGCTTCCACTCCTCTCTCTCGAGCAGCTTCTGGCAATTAGGGTTTTATATATTCAATTTTCAATTTTAATTTAATTTTTAAATCTCCATTTTAATTTCTCCAAAAAAGAGAAGAGCTTTTGAAAACAAAAAACATGTATATATCCACCTCTTCTGCTTCTCTCGCGCACGTTTTGCCACGTCATCTCTCTCGGGGTTCTCTTCCTCCTTCTGTGAACCGCCGTCGTTGTCGGCGTCTGCGGCGACTGCGTCGGCGTCTCAGTCGAGTGCTTCGTTCGTCAACCAGAGGTATCGGTCTTTGAGCTTCTCGTCAACTCTAGGCTCTCTCCGGTGTTCGACGCCACGGTGGAGCTATGGCGCCAACTAGAGGTCGCCGGTCAGCCTCTGTGCTCAGGCGAGGAATGTCGCTCCGGTTCTGGAGCGGCTCGAGCGGAAGATCGCCACTATCGGTGCGTTGTTTTCGTTTTGTGAAAGTAGTCGCTTTCGATGATGGTGATTGTTGAGTGGATTTCGTGTTCGTGTTTGTTTTGTATTGTCAAAAAGGTCATAGATATTTTGTGGAGCTTTGAACTGTTTTGTTATGTTTCGATGATTAGAAATTGGTGGGAAATGAATTTGAATTGTTGAGTGTGGCTGTCGAGCATATGAATGTAAGCTAATATTTCACTGCATTGAGCTATTACTTCTAATATGATGTTTATTGTTTGAAATGAATTCAGATTCTGAACATGCTTACAAGGATATACTAAACAGTCTTCCCAAGCCTGGCAGTGGAGAGTTTGGAAAATTTTACAGCTTGCCTGCTTTGAATGATCCAAGAATCGGTGAGCATTTGACTTCTACTATTACTGCATTTAGATTGAACTGCATATTACGTTTAGTTTATTGATGAATGTTTATGTTCTATGAGGCTAATGGGAATTTTGCAAGCAATGCAATTGAGTTGTTTAATAGGATGAGGGAGTAGGGTTTGTTTAGGCCTAATGAGGTTATGGCTCTTGGAGCTCTCTCTAGGTGTTCTCATTTGGGTGCGTTAAAAGAAGGCAAAATGATTCATAAGTATGTTGGAGATGAGAAGCTGGATATGAATGTGATAGTCTGTAGTGCGGTTATTGATATGTATGCTAAATGCAGGTTTGTTGATAAGGCTTTTGTAGTGTTTGATAATGTCAAGTGTAGGAAGAATGTTGTTTTTTAATTCATATAGCTATAATTTTTGTTTTTGTTTTTGATTGTGCAGACAGGCTACCGTACTCTATAAGGATTCTTTTGGAATTTGCAATACGGAATTGTGACAACTTCCAAGTCACCAAGGACGATGTTGAGAAGATCATTGATTGGGAGAATACTTCGCCGAAGCTAGTTGAAATCCCCTTCAAGCCTGCTTGTGTTCTCTTACAGGTTCACGATGGAATTAAGTTCTTTGGCGATTTTAGGTTTAATGGTGGGTTTTGAATTTTATTTTACAAAATGTTGACACTTTTGGCAGGATTTTACTGGAGTACCTGCTGTGGTTGATCTTGCTTGCATGAGGGATGCTATGAAAAATCTTGGGACTGACCCCCAAAAGATTAATCCTTTGGTTTGTGATTGTGATTAAATGGGTTTTGTTGTTACTTTAAGAAACTTGCACAGCTGGGTTTTGTATAATAACTGACCTGGCGTGTGATAGTGCTACAATAGTTTTTATTTGCAGAGGTTGTATTGAGTGGTCTAACGGTAATGTATTTGCATATCCAGGTTCCAGTAGATTGTCATTGATCACTCAGTGCAGGTTGATGTAGCAAGGTCAGAGAATGCCGTACAGTCAAATATGGAACTTGAATTTCAAAGGAACAAAGAAAGATTTGCTTTCCTTAAGTGGGGATCATCTGCTTTTCATAACATGCTTGTTGTTCCTCCTGGTTCTGGAATTGTTCACAAGGTAATAAAGTTTGGCAGATGATTGGCATTAGAATTATTTGTGCGTAAAATGCCTTGGAACTCATTTTAAAGGCTTAGATGCCAAGTGCCAACCAAGTTGCTGCATTCTTCATCAGATGTAATTGCTTGATTTGGCATTAAGTGCTGCTCTTGATGCAATTTTGGTTAACTTGGAATTCCTTGGACGAGTTGTCTTTAACACTGACAGTGTTCTCTACCCTGATAGTGTGGTTGGTACTGATTCCCACACAATGATGATTGATGGGTTAGGAGTTGGTGGTTGGGGAGTTGGAGGACTTGAAGCAGAGGCTGCAATGCTTGGTCAGGTAGGATATACTATTCTATTTTCTCCCTCCTTTGAATCTACTGACCAACTTATATCCAGGTAGATTTAGGAATCTAATGGTGAAGAGCATACTGAACTCACTATAGTTATCCTTTTATTGGTGAACTGATGGATATTTTATTTATTCCTTTTTGTTTGTAAAATAATACATTTTCATGGCTAAATATGTCATTCAGTTTGTGAACAGTCGCACAGAGATGTATTGTTCTGTTTATTTAGGTTATGGAGCCTGTATCACTATCACAACATCTATTCTATTCGAAGAATTCCATTGGTGCATGCACACTCACTCTAAGTCACTATATACATGCCTTAAATTCTCTTTTTTGTCTCTAATGCTGCTGGACTATGCAAAATTGGCAGCCTATGAGCATGGTTTTGCCTGGTGTTGTTGGATTCAAGTTGACTGGGAAGTTGCGTAATGCTGTCACAGCTGCTGACTTGGTTTTGACAGTGACCCAAATGTTGAGGAAGCATGGTGTTGTTGGAAAGTTTGTTGAGTTTTATGGTAAGTATAACTAAGGAGCTACACCAATTGAATTTTTTAAGTACTAGACACGTAATTTAATTATATATATGACTGGATTATATTTATATATGTCTGTAGGGGAAGGTATGGTTGAACTATCCTTGGCTGATAGGGCCACCATTGCAAATATGTCCCCTGAATATGGAGCAACCATGGGCTTCTTCCCTGTGGATCATGTTACATTGCAATATCTGAAGTTAACTGGAAGAAGTGATGAGACAGTGAGTTTTCTGTTTTTTATTTTTATATATATAGTTTATTTATATGTTATGTGAGCCAGTACTAAAGTTTGCTTCTTTCTAGAATGCAATAATATGAACTTTATTACTTTTTTGTTTATACCTTAGGTCTCAATGGTAGTTGTATTTGCATGCAAGCAAAATGTTTGTTGACTACAAGGTAAAGATTTTCGGTTCTTGTAACTTTAATTTTTATGATGCAACCTGAACAAGACAGCCTACTCATCTTATCTGCAGTTAGACCTAGCAGAAGTTGAACCCTGTATTTGTGGACCAAAGCGGTATAATTTGTGTTTATAGCTCGAGAATCTTATTGACTAGTTCTGCATCTGTTGGTGTATCCTTAATCCATGATGGTGCATTTTTTTTTCCTCCTAATAGACCTCATGACACTGTTGCTTTGAAAGACATGAAAGCTGACTGGCATTCTTGTCTTGATAATAAAGTTGGATTCAAGGTTAGCGCAAACATACTCATCCTTTTTCGTGGCCTGATCACCTCTTTCAGTTTCTATGCTGTATTATTCTAAGAAATAATAGCCGTATATGTGTCGATTTGCTTCTCGATCTATAATATATATATATATATATATATATTTTGTGGTACTTTTAACATTGAAAAACTGGGTACCAGTTTTGATGGATGTAATATTTTATGGCAGTAGACACAAGCTTGCTGCTCCAGGATTTTGTAATTTTGTCGTGATGTTGGCTTGTTCAGCTGGATAGTATTACTGTTTTATATAATCTATTTGATTCTCCTGTAATAATATAACCCTTCTGTTTATTGCAGGGTTTTGCCGTTCCCAAACAAGAGCAAGATAAAGTGGCGAAATCCTCATTCCATGGACAGGCCGCTGAACTTAAGCACGGGAGTGTTGTCATTGCAGCCATTACTAGCTGTACAAACACATCAAACCCCAGTGTCGTGCTTGGAGCTGGTCTCGTGCAAAAGGCCTGTGAACTTGGTTTGGAGGTTAGTTTTGGATTTTCAGTCTGATGATCTCTTTCAGGCATTTTTTTTTTCCTGCACTTGACAGGACGATATAATTTAGCATGGAAGTTATCTGGTAGGAAAAAAGAACTAAGTCAGTTGACACTCTGACCTCTGGTTTAGACCTGGTGTAAGTTTCTAATTTGTAGTTGACATTGTAATGTATCAGGTTAAGCCATGGATTAAAACAAGCCTTGCACCTGGCTCTGGTGTTGTTACGAAGTATTTACAACAGAGGTATGTTTTTAATATTCAGTTAGTCAATTGTTCTTCTATATTTCAGTTAGAAGTTACACTTAGTTCTTGTTTTGGTTTCTGTAGTGGCCTGCAAAAGTACTTGAATCAACAAGGGTTTCATCTCGTTGGTTATGGCTGCACAACTTGTAAACTCTGGAGACCTTGATGATTCAGTTACTAATGCCATTTCTGAAAATGGTAGAATTTTGTTCTAAGTTTATTATTTTGCATTAAAATTTATGTTTAATTGAAAAGTCCTATCTTGTCTGCATGTGGACGTCTAAACCATTTGCATTAGTTTGTGTCGCTACTTTTGCACTTGAAGCTAATATGTCTCTGCTATTGCTGCACTTGGTACTTTCACAGACATTATTGCGGTAGCTGTGCTTTCTGGTAATAGAAACTTTGAAGGTCGTGTACATCCTTTGACTAGAGCTAACTATCTTGCTTCGCCTCCATTGGTTGTTGTTTGTGCCCTCTCTGGCACGGTATGTATATAATATGTACTTAGGTGGTAACAGTAACATATCTTTATTTCGACTCTTAATGGGGCATTCTCTAAGTACTGGTCTAGTTACCATCCAAAATTTCTTATAGACTTGCTGCAATATATATGCTGTGATGCTAAGTATCACAAATGTGGATCGGGAAAATTTGTGTGTATATATATTAATAAATAAAATTCAGAACTGCATGTTGAAGTTTTTCTACTAATAATGAACCTTTATTCATAAATGACAGATATGTAATGCTCATTTGCTTCGTTCTTTTTCTTTTTCTTTTAATTTTCAGGTTGACATAGACTTTGAAAAGGAGCCAATTGGAACAGGAAAGGATGGCAAGAGTGTTTACTTCAAGGATATATGGCCTAGCAATGAAGAAATTGCACAGGTAAACTATAGATATTCTCAAAGAAATGTACTTGTTGAAGTCAGCACTGTAATTATTTTGGCCTTAATATGGAATCTTTTTTTTTTTTTGGTAGGTTGTTCAATCTAGTGTCTTGCCGGATATGTTCAAGGGCACTTACGAATCTATCACAAAGGGCAATCCTATGTGGAATGAACTCTCTGTTCCCACTTCGACTCTTTACTCTTGGGATCCAAACTCAACCTACATTCATGAGCCCCCATATTTCAAGGACATGACCATGGAGCCACCAGGTCCTTTTGGAGTCAAGGATGCCTACTGCTTGCTCAATTTTGGTGACAGTATAACTACTGATCATATCTCTCCGGCTGGAAGTATCCACAAGGATAGCCCTGCTGTGAAGTATCTGCTCGAGCGTGGGGTAGACCACAAAGACTTTAACTCTTATAGTAGCCGTAGGGGCAATGATGAAGTGATGGCAAGAGGCACCTTTGCGAATATTCGCCTGGTCAACAAGCTCTTGAATGGAGAAGTTGGCTCAAAAACAATTCATATCCCAACCGGAGATAAGCTTTATGTCTGTGATGCAGCCATGGTGAGTACTATCAGAACAATACTGGATATCAAATTTGTTGCTTTGTTACCCAAAAGTGGTTGCTAAGTAATGACAAATCATATTATTTGCAGAGTACAAGTCTGCTGGTTATGATACTGTTGTCCTAGCTGGAGCTGCATATGGAAGTGGCAGCTCTTGAGATTGGGCTGCCAAGGGTCCAAAGCTTCTGGTGAGTTTTCATATTCCCTCAACTGCTCACTTCCCTTGGTGGATAAATTTTGAATCTCACTCTTTTTATGCCATATGATTGTATCAACTTTGTCAGGGAGTGAAAGCAGTGATTGCCAAGAGCTTTGAGAGAATTCACCGAAGTAACCTTGTTGGTATGGGAATTATTCCTCTTTGTTTCAAAGCCGGTGATGATGCAGACACGCTAGGATTAACTGGTCAGGAGCGCTCCACAATTGACCTACCAAATACGGTCAGCGAGATAAGGCCTGGCCAAGATGTAAGCGTTACAACAGACACCAGAAAATCCTTCACATGCACACTACGCTTTGATACAGAGGTATGTTTTGCACACTTCTCTTTATTAGATCCTTACTCTTTAGTTTTTCCAAATTTTAACGTAATTTATCAATTGTCATATCAATGTGTAGGTGGAATTGGAATATTTTAACCATGGAGGCATTCTCCCATTCGTTGTCCGCAATCTCAGCAAACAGTAAATAGTTTTGAGTTTTGAATTCAGCGGCTCCTCACTCACACCATGTAAAACCATCTTGTTAATCAGGTGAGGTTTATAATAAGAACATGACTAGAAGTACATTGTTTTTGTGTAGTTTTCGCACGTAAATTTTCAGTCGAAATGGAATGTTGAGTTGATTCTAGTTCGTCCAACAATGTGAAAATTTTCAATGGACCTATTTTGAAATCGACCCTTTTCATTTTTGAAGCTATATTTGTTTTTCAATGTTATTCAAATGGTGTTTAATTTATAGGTAGTAGTTTTGTCTTTACTATATTGATTTAATAAATGAGGTAACAAATTATGTGTTCTCTATGACAGTTCTCCTTTATATTTATGAGTTTGATTTTTAACTTTGTAAGTAAATTTACAAATTGTGGGAGATCTTTTAATTTGGAAGATCTTTTATGTTATATCAAATCAATTTGAAGTATAATCAAAGCAAAGCAAATAGTCATGGTATCCATTCATGTGCATTTTTCAGTAAACACGCCATATGTGGCATATGTTTATAGTCGAAATTATAAAAGATGGGTCCATAAAATTTGTTTTTGGCTTGAAAGATACTCGTTTCTGGATTTATCTGTTTCTTGGAGCTAAATATTTTATGTGGATTTAAAATTATTTGATGTGTAATTTTAGAATCCATTGAGGTTTTGTTTAGGGTTAAAAAGTAAAAGATTTCTATTTTTGAGGTAAAAGTAAAATTTTCATTTTCACTTTGATTAGGTATGAACTCAAAGATTGTTTTGAACAGTACATTTCAAATGATGTGGTAAATATATCCGTTTCATATAATTTGATAATAAAAAGTTTTCATTTTTAATTTAGCAATAATTTTGGTTCGAATGATTATATAACAAATTAAAAAAAATAATTGTGGTAATTAAAAATTATGTAATATATTATTCTTTGAATCGTAAGGGATCATTTTGATCATCGATGAAAAGTATTAATTTAAATTGATAATAATGTGAAATTGATATGGGCAGTCTTAAAAGAATTTTATGATATAGGATATATTGTTATAATGTAAATATTACAGTATGAGTTCTTTTGATTTTTTAAAGAAATTAGAGTCTTTGTATTCATGGTTCGAACCTTTATTATAGTTCCTATGAGTCTCAGACCGCAACATCTTTGTTAAGGCAGATATCAATAAACCACTTTTTGTAAGAACAAGTATAATTGGAGAGATAAAATTCACATTGATTCCTTTTTATTTTTTCTAAAAACAAAAACTTATTCAAATTTTAATTCAAAATATTCATATGGTTCCTTAATATTCATGTGGCTCCATTTTTTTTTTTTTTTGCATTAACTTAAGTCTTCTCTAAATTCCAAGGCCACACAATGAAATCTAAGTGATGATGAGAGAATTTTTACAACTCTAGTCACAATCCAATAAACTAGCTACTATTTCAAAGTGAACCACTCCTAGCCTATTAGGCGGGTGGCATTTTGCTTGTACAACTATGGTAACACACATAGTTTAACACATGCTACCTCAGTCAATTTTTGTTTAACACCATAAAAAAGTGATATAAAGATGCTTTATTAATTCTTTCGAAACAGAGTTTTGATCCCTGTTTAATTTGAAAAATATAATTTTTTTTTTTTTTTTAAAAATTTAGAAGGCACATTATTCCTATAGATTCTATACTCTACAATTCGTGTAACCCTAAGGAGTGATGAAAATTAAGGAGCAACAAAGACAAAATTATTTGGAAAGGTTTTGAAGCAACAAATGTTTTTAACTAATTTCAACTTTTTCATTGACTTGAGGCTTCCCTAATTGGAAATAATATTTCATATAATTGTTTTACAGTTTATGTGGTGAGACGAATCAATAGAAAATGTGAGAGCCAAAGAAAAAACCAATGAAAAAAGTAAGAGAAAAAAATTGTTGATTTTATGGTTCATATTATATATATGTAACATGTGGAGGTTAGTTGATGGAGCGAAGGGGATGGGTCGACAAGTTCGAACCTGAAATAGATACAGATAGTGTGGAGGGCAAATTCCGCACGGTACAGTATGATATTTGTAAGGGTATTTTCGGGATTAGGTTTTTAATATAAATACTGTTGTAATCGTATTAATAATATAGTTGAAATTTTTTAACCGTATGAAAGTAGATGTAGACACACACTATCGAACCACTATAATTCTATATGTTTTTTCTCTTCTTCTTATTTTATTATTGCATTTCTATTATACAATAGAAATACCATTATTTTATTTATCCGTCTCATCATATCAGTTATGAGATAGTATCATAGATGGTTTTCTCACCTGATGAATGGATAATTTTCAAATTCCAAGAATTGATAGAAAGAAGCAACAAAGATAATTAAAATTTCCAAAAGTCATCAGAAAGCTTTTAAATTAATTTTATTTTTTCCATTGACCTGGAGTCTTTACTGTATATATTCCAAGGCCACAATGGGACCTCTAGCAATTAAATCTTTGAAATATTGATGCAATGTAATTATTAAGTCATTTTCCATTGACTTGGAGTCTTGGCTATATTCTAAGGCCACAATGGGACCTCTAGCAATTAAGTCTTTGAAACATTGATACAACATAATTATTACAATGTAATTATTAAGTCATTTTCCATTGACTTGGAGTCTTGGCTATATTCCAAGGCCACAATGGGACCTCTAGCAATTAAGTCTTTAACACATTAATGCAATGTAATTATTAAGTCATTTTCCATTGACTTGGAGTCTTGGCTATATTCCAAGGCTACAATGGAACCTCTAGCAACTAAGTCTTTGAAAGATTGATGTAACGTAATTATTAAGTTTTTTTTCCATTGACTTAGAGTCTTGGCTATATTCCAAGGCTACGATGGAAGCTCTAACAATTAATTATCTAGGAAATTAGATACGTCTTTTCCAAATTTCTATAGTACTACTACTAGATGGGTGATTTCCAAGTCTTTAGAAAATTTTTAAATTATTTTTACTTTTTCCATTGACTTGGAGTCTTCGCTATATTCCAAGGCCACAATGCATGGGACCTCTAGCAATTAAGTCTTTGAAATCATGATGCAATGTAATTATCAAGGAAATTAGTTACATAATTTCCACAATTTTATAGTACTACTATTGGATGGGTGTTTTTGATTGGATAGTAAGATTCTGTGAATACCACACTAATTACAACTTTCTCATGCACATTTCTTCATTTTATAATTTTTAAATAAGGAGTCCATTGCAATCAAACCAAATGTGATCAATGTTGTTGCTATCTTTCTTTTCTTTCAATTATTTTTCTTTGCAACCATCAACATTAGCTATTTAGCTTCTGTAGTGGAAGCACTTATGTGGGTTGCATCCAAAGTAAGAGACGAGCATTTTTACACTTCAAGTAGATACCATTTTCCAAAAGGAAGCATTTACATGTCACCTTTAAGTTTCATATTAGCTCATACACTAAATCATTTCAAAAGAAAAAGAGGAATCCAATATAGATTATGTGATAAACAAGTATAAAGAAATTCAAACAAAGAAACATATTGTCTTTTAACTTGTTTCTGAAAAAGATAGTGCTTGTAGCTTTTACGTGTGGAAAAAAATTAAAAAGTAGAAAAATAAAGTTTTAACTTTCTTCTAAAAAAGATAGTGCTATTGGCTTTTTCATGTGGGAAAAAAATAAAAAAGTAGAAAAATAAAGTCTTGGTCTCCGTAAACTTGCTACACACTCATATAACAAATAATGTTATGCATAATCTATAATTGACTAGACTAAACTTGAAATGATGGACAAATTTGATGTAAAAATTTTATTGTATGATTTTGTTAATGTGTTAACTTAGATGTGTTTAGATTTGTTTCTAAAATAGTGGAAAAGTACTTTTAAACATAAATATCATACCTATTTTCAAAAGTAATGCTTTTGAAAATTTAAATGCATTTGTTAAGATTTGTTAAATGATGTTTTCAAAAAATGAAAATGATGTATACATATTTAGTATTATTTTTAAAAATAAGTAATAAGAAAATAATGATTTGTTATGAATGATTGTTTTGGAAATGGTGGAATATATTAAAAAAAAAGTTCTTTTCAGTAATAAATGTTAAAATGTTGTTTTCCATGAATCTTAAAAAAGACATTAAAAAAAAAAAAAAAAAATAGACCAAACACATTTTTTTTTTTTTTTTTAAAAAGTAAGAAATCAATTTCAAAAATTATCCAAACACAACCTTAATTATTCTATATTACTATTTATAATCAAGTGTCAGTCTTCTACTTTAGCCATATTCATATCATTAATTTTTTATTTTCCTATCCACTCTTTGAAGTTTTAAGTAGATTTTCTTTCTCCAAACAAGCCTAATCAAGGTTAAAATAGGTTATTTGGGGCTTAGGCCAAAATTTTAAATCTCAGTCTTTTATATTCAACATGTAAAAAAATAAAATAAAAATTTTAAATTTATTTTGTTCTTTAAAAATATTTTTGAGAGAAAAAAACAACAGACTAAATTTTGTATTCTGAATTTTTAATAACAGTTTTTCTATGCATAATATAGCTAAAAATTGATATCACTATTTATATTTTTATTAGACCTTTCTAGTATAACAACTAGTAGCAAACAAGAAAGCAATTAACTTTGTCATACATAAGGTCAAAACATAATAATAAAGCAAGACATACAATATTTTGTTTTTTATTATTATTTATGCAATCTTTAAATAGTATATCTCACTCTCTCTCTCTCTCTCTTTTTTTAATACAGTATTTGTTCATGAAAACAATAAAATTCTTTCCCTCTTTTTTTTTTTTTTGGTGGAGAGTTTGGTAACTATATGAAAATGTTATCAAAACTGTATGCGGGTATGTTTAAGTAGTTTCCACGGAATCTTTAAGCAGTATGAAAATGTTTAACTATTATGGAACAAAGATACAAATAAATTTTTTGGTTTTGTTTTTCTGATTGTGCATGTTGTTTCAACACAAATACTTATCTGTTTTGAAGACAAAGTACAACTTTTTGTTATTTTCATTTCACTTAGCAATATTAACAACAAAAGTGTTAGAATTTTCTCCTTAATTGACACAAAAAATCTTTTTAATTAGTTTGGAGCTAAAGCGAGGTCTGAAGCAATTATTAAAGTTTTTATACAAGACTAACCCATCTAGGAATCAATTTCTTGCAGCTTTCATGGAGAAAAACTGAGGATCCTATTGTTCAGGCTATATAAAACAATCGACTTTGAAATTTTTGATGCAACACTAAAGCATTGTTATAAAGTATTGGAGTTGTGGGAATCAAAGGCACCTGCATATACAAGAGCTCATAATTAGAATCCAAAATGTTTATTATGTTCTGGGGAGAAACAGTAATACTCATATCTTGTTCCCTGGCTAACAATGTTATATACATACAACATTGTTATATATAATTATATATATATACAGGCACCAATGTTTTTGTTGTTTAGATATATTTATAACATAAGTTCCTACAATTTTTGAAAAATGTACAAACAATTTCCATACACTATACAAAATTTGAAAATGCTGCATAATTTTCCTGCAAAACACTCTAATGTCTAAGGTCCAATAATTTTAAACTTTCATTGGCTTAGATTTTTGGCATGGTAATGACTTCGAATTGTTGGTACAAAGTTTTTGTATTTAAGTGTTTGATGACAATGAGAGCAATCTTTAACAGTATTAACTAATGAAATCAATTGATTATGAACTAGTATTCCAATAACTTGGCTACTTTTTTAAATCAAATTATTTAAATCTTGTTAGATGCATCAATATGGTACACATTTGATCTACTCAAATTGTGTCATGTTATACAGGTAATCATTTACCTTACATTATATATATGCGTCATGGCTCATTGAAGTTTCTCTCTGAAATGAGTGGTCTCAAATGGATACCAAGATAAGTTTATATGCATTGAGACACTAAAACAAATGGATACGATTCGGGAAGGAGCTGGACAAATAAATTATGCAAATTATTCTTCGACTTTTATTTGCATTAATTTGTATTAAAAAAAAAAAAACCAAACTACTAATCAAAGCGTTAAAATTGTCTGCTTAATTGACTTTAAAAGTCTTTTTAATTTAGTTGGTAGCCAAAGTGAGGCAATTCAACATTACTGAAATTTCAATATAAAACAGTCATTGGTCAAATAAATTAATTTCCTAATACTTTCAAAATTGTCTACTTTATTGACTTTAAAAATCTTTTCAATTTAGTTGGTAACCAAAGTGGAGCCTGTAGCAATTCAAGATTGTTGAAATTTTAATACAAAATAATGATTGATCAAAGAAATTAATTTCCTACCACTTTCATTGAGAAAATCCAAGACTCCTTTTTAAAAGTCCAAACTATACAAAATAATTTACTTGGAGGATGTCAAAGCATTAGATTGAATATTCTTTTTCTTTCTAATTGGGAAAATTGTTGAACTATATGATTACACAAAAATTTATGTAAAATGTTTTACAATAACAAAAAATTATATTCTTGTGAAGATTCTTTAAGTATCTTGAATAATCAAATTGAAAATTTTGAGAAAAAGTTTACTTATGTTTTATATCATACAAAGATGAAGTTATTCAAAGAACTAGAGAATTTGATTTCTAAATGGCAAATTTACTTCAATCAATCCAACTGTAATTTTCATTCATTTTCAGTTAAGCTTTAATGCATGCCTTCAACATTTTAAAGCTACTCAAACCAAATTTGAGAAAAAGGCTCCTACAAAGAGATTACTCTTAAATTTAAGTGCCTAATTTTAATTTCAACTTTAATTTTGAACCATCTTCAGTTATAATGCTGTCAATATTGCAGCATAATCCAAGTCCATGGCCATTGCAGGACTTAAGACAATCATGACCATTACTATTGCGAAAATCTTTTTTCCTGCATTAATCAAAATTCAATATACATGGTAGAGAATGTTTTACATGTCTTGATAAGTGAAAGAGATAAAATTAGTTCATTGTCAAGCAAATTTGTATTAACTATTGAAATTTAACACCCAACTATATTCACATGGAAGATGTGAGAAGATCTGCATATGCTCACATAAATATAATTTTTTTTAATCAAACATTTTAGAGTCTTCTCCAGATTGTCACATTGAAATGTAATTGCAAGACAATGACTTTGAATGAAAACAAAGTGATAATCAAAGAAATTTTCTGTAACTCAAGAGTCCGATCATATTCCAATTAGCTAGCTATTTTTCAGAAACAGAATACAGCTTCCTTAATTGACTCGAAAAGTCTTTTGCATGGTTGGGAGCCAATTAAGTGAGGCCTATAGCAGGTAAACATTATTGAAATTTTGATTTAAAAAAAAAAATGGTATGACTTTAAATGCAAACAAAGTGATAATGAAAGAAATTTCTTGCAACTCAAGAGTCTAGTCATACTTTAATTAGGTAGCTATTTTTCCAAACTGGATACCTCCAAGTCCAAGCTTATTAGATAGTGAGGAGTTAATAAATTAGAACATAATAGACACCATTACTTTTTCCTTTTTGGAATTGTTCTTGTACAATTTAGGGTGATGAGTCATCAATTTTGTAAATGTTTTATTTTTAATTAATGTCTTTAAACAATTGAATTACAGTTGATTAACTTATTTAAACTATATGAAAATGTTATTAAAACTATATGCCAGTATGTTTAAGTAGTTTCCACGGAATCTGTTGCCAAATTAAAGAGATAAGATTGGAGGGACTGGGGATATTAGACTGAGGGAATCTTGTCCTACATTTATCAAAGATGAGTATAGCAAAAATACTCTGTTTTGGAAACAGAGGACAGGTCTATGTTCTCGTCATTTCACTAAGAAGTATTAACCATTAAAGTGTCAGAATTTTCTCATTGATTGACACAAAAAGTCTTTTTGATTGGTTGGGAGCCAAAGTGAGACTGTAGCACTATACAAAACCAATCTAGGAATCAATTTCCTGCAGCTTTCCTGGAGCAAAACGTAGGATCCGACAGTCCAGGCCATACAAACAATAGACTTCGAAATTTTGGATGCAACACAGTGATTATGGAGAAAATTTCCTGCAACTCTAGGAAGGAATAAATGGATTTACTTTTGCTTTTTGACATTTGTGTAACTAAAATAAGGAGTCTATGAATCTATTATAATTTATTACATTTTATGATATTAAACTAAACTATAATAGTTATCTCTTTTTCATTGACTTGGAGTCCTTAGAATTCCAAGGTCATAGTGGACCTATAGCAATTATGTCTTAGGAATTAGCTACCTACTGTCCTAATTTTAAGCTATTAGATGGGTAATTTCTAAAATTGATAGTGGGATTAGTTGAGATCTATTGAGAGAAAAGCATAGTACAGATCTATTGATAGTGAGTCAAGCTATTTTTTTTTCCCCAATTGAGGACATCAAAACGCAAACCAATTTCTTGTTTTTTAAATTGTATATTTTGTTTCAATTCAAATGCTTTGTTTCAGAAACAAGAATACAGTTCTCCTTAATTGACTTAAAATGTCTTTTGCATTGTTGGGAGCCAAAATGAGGCCTGTAGTTAGTCAACATCATTGAAATTTTGATTAAAAAAACAATTAAAAATTAATTTCTTGCATCTTTCATAAAGAATAAGTGAGATACCTATTCATTTAAATTTTGATGCAACAACGTGATTATCAAGGAAGTTTCCAGCAACTCTAGGAATAAATGCAAGTCTCCATTTTTGCTTTTTTGACTTTTGCTTGTATAATTAAAATAAGGTGTCCATCAATTTATTTATTTACTTTAACTGTTACTTTTTAAAGTTAATTATCTTTCTTGAAAAATAGCATTATTACAACCAAATTATCCATATATACTATTCGAAAATATTATCTTGCACGCAATTTAATAAAATTGATTCATATTTTATAAAAGTGATTATGTTTCTTTCACTTGAGGCAAGCCTGCCCATTATTTCATGGAACTTTTTGTCTTGCTTTCATCAAAACTCAATTTATGTGGTAGGAATTATTTTGTATGTCTTAATTAATGAAAGATGTCAAATTAGTTTGCTATCAATTAAATTTAGAGTAATGCTAGTTTGTCAAAAAATTTTACTCAAATTCATATTCAAATAATGTGGTATATGAGTTGTCAAAATTTTATAAATCATGAGATAATGTGATAATTAATAGGATATCAGAAACTCATATATTACATCATTTGGATATAAATTTCAGCAAAATTTTTGGATAACCTAACATTTTTCTTAAATTTATATCAAATCAATAAGTATGCAACTATATTCTTATGAAAGATCATAAAACACTAACATATTCTTCGATCAATATGATATTTTGGAACCAATATTGATATTAGAGTAATTAAAAAAATCTAAAACCCATGTATTAAAATTATGTATCCTTAATGCAACTTAAGCATAGTTGAAGCTATTGGTTCTCTTTTTTTTTTTTTTTTTTTTTTTTTAATAAAAAGGCTTTAATATTATACAAAATATTGAGCTTTAGAAATTGATGATAAATATTTAAACTAATTTAAAATGAAAAATAGAAGGCTCCAAAAATATCCTCTTTTGCATTGACTTGACTTCGAGTCTTCTCTAGATTCCAAGGATACAATGGGGTCTAATAGCAACAAATTGTTATTAAATTTTGAAGCAACAACATGATAATGATGAAGAAATTTTACAACTCCAGTCACAATAATAACAATCCATCAATTTTATTTTTTTATTTTATATATTGTAATTTTTAAAATTTTACATCTTTCTTTAATAACCGAATTACAATTTATTAATTTAAATGAATTATCTAAAAACGTTATTAAAACTGCATGGCATAAAACTAACCTATTATGTGTGAACTCATATTAACATATGTAATCACAAAAGCAGAGTTGTGGATAGATTTTTAGAAAATTAATTTGTATAAAAATTAATTCTCTGTTAATTCTCTTGAAGCAAAGCAGAGTTACGCACTCTGTTTACTTCATTATCCCAACAGAATGTACAATTAATTTGGAATGTTTTCCATTGACTTGGAGTCTTCCAAGGCCACAATGGGACCTGTGAAATTTCCATACAAATAAATTGTTTGGGAAATTAGGTACCTACTTTCCAAATTCTAAGATACTAGAAGGGTGATTTTGAATGGACACTGACATTCATGGGGACACTATAAATACCACATAGTGTGATAAGCTTCTCATCCACATTTCCCCTTTTTATTATTTTAAATACATCGTCCATTGCAATGAGACCAAACATGATCAATTTTGTTTCCACCTTTTTTTTCTTCAAGTTACTTTCCTTTGCAACCATCAACATTAGCTTCTGCAGTGGAAGAACTTATGTTGGTTGCATCCAAAGTGAGAGAGAAGCGCTTTTACACTTCAAGCAAGATCTCACAGATCCTTCCAATCGACTTGCGTCTTGGATTGGTGACGGAGACTGTTGTAAATGGGCTGGTGTTGTTTGTGACAACTTCACAGGCCATGTCTTTCAACTCAATCTTCGAAATCCTCATTCGGAATATTTCACTTCTAGTTACCCTACTGAAGCAGAATATGAAGCAGAATATGAAGCTTATAATAGGTCAACACTGGGAGGTAAGATAAATCCATCTTTGCTTGATTTGAAGAATTTGATTCACTTGGACTTGAGCTATAATGATTTTGAAGGAATTCAAGTTCCTGCATTTCTTGGTTCTATGGAGAATTTAAGATATCTTAATCTCTCTAGAGCTGAATTTGGGGGAATGATTCCTCAACAACTTGGAAATCTTTCCAACCTTCAATATCTTGACCTTAGATGTTATTCTTGCAAGTTCTATGTTGAGAATTTAAAGTGGATATCTAGTCTTTCTTTGTTGAAACACCTTGATTTGAGCGGTATAAATCTCAATAAAACCTCTAATCAATGGTTATTGGAGATAAATTCACTCTCCTTTCTAGAAGTACTACGATTGTCGTCGTGTGAACTTCAACACTTTCCCCAACTATCAATTGCAAATTTTTCATCTCTTACCATTCTTGATATTTCAACAAACACATTTGATAATTCCTTCATTCCAAATTGGGTTTTTGATCTTAATCACTTAGTTTTTCTTAATATGAGGTTTATTGGTTTTCAAGGTCCAATTCCTAATGGAGTTGAAAACTTGACTTCTCTTAGGCACCTTGATTTATCATACAATAATTTTAATTCTTCAATACCTAATTGGATATCTAGAATCAATCATCTTGAATTCCTTTCTCTTTCAAATAATGACTTGCAAGGTTCTATTTCTAATTCTCTTGGGAACCTGACTTCCATCAAGACACTTTATCTCTCATCCAACAGACTTGAAGGGAGAATTCCAATATCATTTGGAAGATTTTGCAACTTAAGGGCAGTCTCCATGTCATTTCTATATTTGAATTCAAATATCTCTGAAGTCTTAGATGTCTTCTCAGGATGTGTTTCATTTAGATTAGAGTATTTGGATCTTAACAATTGTCAATTATATGGACATTTGACAGATCAACTTGGAAGATTTAAAAATCTAAAAACTCTTGATCTACATAACAACTCTGTTTATGGTCCCATTCCATCATCTTTAGGGGAACTTTCATCTTTGCAATATCTAGATCTATCTAATAACAAATTGAATGCCACCCTTTCCCAAATTCACTTTAGTAATCTCAGAAGACTTGTTGAACTTAGTCTAGCTGAAAACTCACAAATTGCAATGAAAGTCAATTCTGATTGGGTTCCTCCATTTCAACTTAGGACTTTAAATTTGAGATCTTGTCATATGGGACCTCATTTTCCATTATGGCTTCATTCGCAAAAGAGTTTAGATGAATTAGACATATCCAATAATGGAATTTTTGATGTCATTCCCAATTGGTTTTGGAAATCATTTTCTCAGTCTTTTGAATTAAATATCTCCCACAACCAAATCCATCAGAAGATTCCAAATCTTACCTATGCTGGTGAAATTGAAGTGTTTGACTTGAGTTCAAACAATTTCTTTGGTCCATTACCTCAGATATCCTTTGATGTGGCAATGGTACTGGATCTTTCTAGTAATGCTTTTTCTGGATCCATTCTCCAGTTTTTGTGTTATGGAGTGAATAAGTCAAGGGCCACATATTTTCTCAATCTTGAGAACAATTCTTTGTCTGGAGAACTGCCAGATTGTGGTTGGATGAATTGGCAAAATTTATGGGTCTTGAATTTAGGTAACAATAAATTTACTAGTACACTTCCTACCTCCATAGGAAATTTAACCACTCTTCGTTCATTGATCCTTCGTAAAAATAACTTCTCCGGAATAATACCAGTTGAGGCATTTGAAAACTGTACATCTTTACGAGTATTGGATGCATCTGAGAATCGGTTTGTTGGAAATCCTCTCAAATGGATAGGAGAAAGATTTTCAACAATGAAGATTTTAAAGTTCCGCTCAAATAACTTGCATGGTTTTCTACCAGCAGAACTTTGTTGTCTATCATTTCTACATATCTTGGACCTGGCTGATAACCATCTCTCTGGTAATATACCAAGTTGCATCAATAACTTCAGCGTTATGGTGACCGTGGATCATTTTGACTACAATGATTTTTCATTTATCAGAGGAGGAAATATAAATTTCGGCGAACATTCTTGGCTTGTAAGCAAAGGGATAGCTTATGAGTATTCCACCATTCTTAATTTGGTAAGAGCCTTAGACCTTTCCAACAATGATTTTTCAGGAGATATTCCAAGAGAAATAACAAGTCTGAAAGCGCTATGGTGGTTGAATCTGTCACATAACTCACTAACAGGAAGAATTCCTGAGACCATAGGTGCTATGGGAGAGATAGACTCTATTGATTTTTCTGCAAACCAACTTTGTGGTGAAATCCCGCCGAGTATATCAAACTTGACATTTTTGAGCTACTTGAACTTATCCAACAATAAGTTGACTGGAAGAATTCCTTTGGGCACTCAACTGCAGGGCTTTGATCCATCCTGTTTTATTGGCAATGATCTCCATGGATGTCCACTTCCTAAAGATTGTAACGTGTCTGTTCAAACACCAAGCCACCAAAGTGGTCGAGGAAAAGAAGGTAAAAAACATGAAGAGGATTGGTTTTACATAAGCTTGGTCCTTGGATTTGTGGTGGGCTTCTGGGGCTTCATAGGTCCTTTGCTTATCAACAGAAAATGG
Organism: Litchi chinensis; assembly: GCA_019925255.1. NCBI lineage: Eukaryota > Viridiplantae > Streptophyta > Magnoliopsida > Sapindales > Sapindaceae > Litchi > Litchi chinensis. Next base: position 38,829,050 of record CM034462.1, read on the forward strand.
AGGTGTTTATACTGTGGTTTCTTGGACAGTCTTGGAGATAAAATTTACTTCATTGTAAAAAAATGTTGGTAGTGTTTTTTCTTTTTTTTTTTTTTTTCTGTAATTTTACTTTTATTGAAGTGTGTACATTAAATGAAATGATTTGTACATTAAATGGGATCGTTTGTTTGTTTGTTTTTTTTTTCATCAACTATGTTTGCATCCGAGATTATATGTTATTTGGGTGCACTACTAATTACAAATGGGATGGTTTTTTTTTTATCAAATATGTTTGCATCCGGAGATATATAACTTTTGGGTTCACTACAAATTACAAAAACAATAAATTAATTATGAATTGATTGTCCAGTGAACCAGATTTGAGGTATATGTACTTTAATCTTGCATCTATCAATAGATTTATAACTAGTGATAAACTATTTCCACTGATAGAAAAGGGTGTTGGACTTAACTCCAACACAAAAACTAGCTTATGAGTAGAAGTTTACCCTTATCTTATAAGTCAATACAAATTCACTTCTTCAATTAATGTGGAATTATCTAACACTCATAATACAGTAGTGAAACTCTTTCCATTTGGTACAACATAACATTCTACTATAAGATGCCAAGGGAAGAAGAACAACTTTATTAGTTCTTTAATAGGTCAATGAATTCACTCTCAATGAACTTTATGAAATAAAATGTATCTTCTTTCTGCGATTCTCTAATAATAATTCTTATCGTTTGAGTTCCTGAAAATTGACATGTCCTGTAACTTGAGCATGCTCCACAACTTCCGAAAAGTTCACAAAAAATTATCTATATATATACACGTAGTCATGCAATGTAAGATCACAAAGACAACCGGAAAGCTAGGTGATATATTTTTTTTATGTTTGCTTTTAGTGTGTTTTTTGAGGTATTCATAGTTCTTGTGATTGAGGAATAACCTTCTGCTCGACCACTCCAATTTGACATACCCAACAACACAGAGTGAAGTTGAGGATTTCCGTAGAGCTCCTTTTCCAAAAAAGTGGGAAGACAATTAAACACAATGATACATCATTAGTCAACATTAACATTTCATAGTTCAAAATTAATGAATAATAACAAATGTTACATGATCATGTGGACAATAACTTTTCCGGCCTCTGCCATGGAACAAAGATTGTGTTGCATACTATTTGATTTATGAACGAGAATACAAAACAGCCACTTGTATAGGTTGAACACAAACACATAACAGCAATAGTATTTATGGGGAGCACTTAGAGAAAAAAAAAAAATCAAACAAATGATGAAAGCAAGAGCAGGTAAACGAACAAAGGTTATTACCATCTCCGGCGAGGATTGCCGCTCCGGTCCTGGAGCGGTTCGAGCGGAAGATCGCCACTATCGGTGCGTTGTTTTCGTTTTGTGAAAAGTAGTCGCTTTCGATGATGGTGATTGTTGAGTGGATTTCGTGTTTCAGTGTTTGTTTTGCATTGTCCAAAAGGTCATAGATATTTTGTGCAGCGTTGAACTGTTTTGTTATCTTTTGGTGATTAGAAATTGGCGGGAAATGAATTTGATTTGTTGAGTGTGGCCGTCGAGCTTATGAATGTAAGGTAATACTTCACTGCATTGAGCTAATAATTCTAATATGATGTTTATTGTTTGAAATGAATTCAGCTTCTGAACTTACTTTCGAGGATATACTGACCACTCTTCCCAAGCCTGGTGGTGGAGAGTTTGGAAAATTTTACAGCGTGCCTGCTTTGAATGATTCGAGAATCGGTCAGCATTCCAGTCCTACCATTACGGGGATTTAGATTGAAGTACTTATTACCTTTAGTCTTTTGATGAATGTTTATGTTCTATGAGGCTAATGGGAATTTTGCGAGCAACGCGATTGAGTTGTTTAATAGGATGAGAGAGGAAGGTTTGTTTAGGCCTAATGAGGTTATGGTTCTTGGAGCTCTCTCCGCGTGTTCTCATTTGGATGCCTTAAAAGAGAGCGAAAAGATTAATAAGTATGCTAGAGATGAGAAGCTGCATATGAATGTGATAGTTTATAATGTGGTTATTGATATGTATGCTAAATGCGGGTTTGTTGATAAGGCTTTTGTAGTGTTTGATAGTGTCAAGTGTAGGAAGAATGTAGTTTTTGATTCATATAGTTACGATTTTTTTTTTTTGTTTTGGATTGTGCAGACAGGCTACCATACTTTATAAGGATTCTTTTGGAATCTGCAATGCGGAATTGTGACAACTTCCATGTCACCAAGGATGTGTTGTGCGCAGCGGAAATTAAACAAATACACAACTACTAATGCTAGCTATTAAATATAAATAACGAATAATAATAAAGCAGAAAAATAAATGCAAAGCGAAAAAGAAAGAACACACCAGAATTTACGTGGTTCGGTATAAAACCTACGTCCACGGGCGCTGCTGAAAACTTCCACTAACTCCAAAGCAAAATATTACAAAATCTGGGCAAGATCCAAAAACCCAGAAACATATGGGGAGAAAACAAAAATAATACAAATGTATGGATCTTTTACAATTCTTGTTTGGGATACTAAATCAATTAGCTAAAGGGCTTATTTATAGCCCACTAAAGCTCCCACCATATTACATTCTTTAGATGTGGGATTTCCAAGCATAGCTAATTAAACCAAAAATCAACAGGATGATGTTGAGAAGATCATTGATTGGGAGAATACTTCGCCGAAGCTAGTTGAAATCCCCTTCAAGCCTGCTTGTGTTCTCTTACAGGTTCACGATGGAATTAAGTTCTTTGGCGATTTTAGGTTTAATGGTGGGTTTTGAATTTTATTTTACAAAATGTTGACACTTTTCGCAGGATTTTACTGGAGTACCTGCTGTGGTTGATCTTTCTTGCATGAGGGATGCTATGAAGAATCTTGGGACTGACCCCCAAAAGATCAATCCTTTGGTTTGTGATTGTGATTAAATGGGTTTTGTTGTAACTTTAAGAAACTTGCACAGCTGGGTTTTGTGTAATACCTGACTTGGCATGAGCTACAATAGTTTTAATTTGCAGAGGTTGTATCGAGTGGTCTAACGGTAAGTTGGTAATGTATTTGCATATCCAGGTTCCAGTAGATCTTGTCATTGATCACTCAGTGCAGGTTGATGTAGCAAGATCAGAGAATGCCGTACAGTCAAATATGGAACTTGAATTTCAAAGGAACAAAGAATGATTTGCTTTCCTTAAGTGGGGATCATCTGCTTTTCATAACATGCTTGTTGTTCCTCCTGGTTCTGGAATTGTTCACCAGGTCATAAAGTTTGGCAGATGATTGGCATTAGAATTATTTGTGTTTAAAATGCCATGGAAATCATTTTAAAGTCTTAGATGCCAAGTGCAAACCCAGTTGCTGTATTCTTCATCAGATATAATTGCTTGATTTGGCATTAAGTGCTGCTCTTGACGCAATTTTAGGTTAACTTGGAATTCCTTGGACGAGTTGTCTTTAACACTGATGGTGTTCTCTATCCTGATAGTGTGATTGGTACTGATCCCCACACAACAATGATTGATGGGTTAGGAGTTGCTGGTTGGGGAGTTGAATTGAAGCAGAGGCTGCAATGCTTGGTCAGGTAGGATATACTATTGTATTTTCTCCCTCCTTTGAATCTACCGAGCAACTTATATCCAGGTAGATTTAGGAAGCAAATGGTGAAGAGCATACTGAACTCACTATAGTTATCCTTTTATTGGTGAACTGATGGATATTTTATTTATTCCTTTTTGTTTGTAAAATAATACATTTTCATGGCTAAATATGCCATTCAGTTCGTGAATTGTCGCACAGAGACATATTGTTCTGTTTATTGAGGTCATGGAGACAGTATCACTATCACGACATCTATTCTATTCGAAGAATTCCGTTGGTGCATGCACACTCACTCTAAGTCACTATGTACATGCCTTAAATTCTCATTTTGTCTCTAATGCTGGACAATACAAAATTGGCAGCCTATGAGCATGGTTTTGCCTGGTGTTGTTGGATTCAAGTTGAGTGGGAAGTTGTGTAATGGTGTCATGGCTACTGACTTGGTTTTGACAGTGACCCTAATGTTGAGGAAGCATGGTGTTGTTGGAAAGTTTGTTGAGTTTTATGGTAAGTATAACTAAGGAGCTACACCAATTGAATTTTTTAAGTATTAGACATGTAATTTAATTATATATATGACTGGATTATATTTATATATGTCTGTAGGGGAAGGTGTGGGTGAACTATCCTTGGCTGATAGGGCCACCATTGCAAATGTGTTCCCTGAATATGGAGCAACCATGGGCTTCTTTCCTGTGGATCATGTTACATTGCAATATCTCAAGTTAACTGGAAGAAGTGATGAGACAGTGAGTTTAATGTTTATTTTATTTTATTTTATATCTATATATGTAGTTTTTTTATATGTTTTGTGAGCTGGCACTAAGGTTTGCTTCTTTCTAGAATGCAATAATATGACCTTTATTACTTGTTTGTTTATACCTTAGGTCTCAATGGTAGAGTCATAGTTGCGTGCAAACAAAATGTTTGTTGACTACTATGAGGTAAAGATTTTCGGTTCTTGTAACTTTTGTGCTGTTATGGTAACCATTGTGATATGATATTTAGGGTTTATTTTTATGATGCAGTCTGAACAAGACAGAGCCTACTCATCTTATCTGCAGTTAGACCTAGCAGAAGTTGAACCCTGTATGTCTGGACCAAAGCGGCATTTTATGTTTATAGCTTGACAATCTTAGTGACTAGTTCTGAATCTTTTGGTGTATCCTTAATCCATGGTGCATTTTTTACCTCCTAATAGGCCTCATGACTGTTAAAAATACCAGTACATCAACATACCATAAACATATAAACTTACAGAGACATAAACCTTTGAAGCAGCAAGCATAACATATACAAAGAGAAAGACAATTCCTCTGTATATTTCATCTTCCAAGAAGGCAATATATATACCAGTTACAAGTGTAAAACAGCTAAGCAATGCTGTCAAAAAATAATGAGTGTAGCAGCCCATTTCTGACAGTGTATGAACTATCAAGTCTCACCTAACACCACTAATCAGTGAACTAAACATTACACATAGACCATAACAAAAAAATTACAACACAAATAAATATGCAGCAGCAAGCTTTCCAGCAGAAGCTTGCATCTTATGAAACAACAAAAAAGCATCACAATTTCAGACAGTACAGCAGTAGCTTTGGAGTCTGTTTAGACAAATTTTAATTCAACACTCCTCCTTAAAATTTTTCTTGGAGACTCCAAGCTTTGCTCTTAAAACCATGAATGGACCTGAGGCCAATGCTTTGGTAAAAATATCAGCAACCTGATCCTCAGACCTGCAGTATTGCATCTCAATTTCTCCATTCCTTTCAGCCTCTCTAATGGCATGAAATTTTACATTGATGTGTTTTGTCCTGCCATGATGCACAGGATTCTTTGCCATAGCAATGGCAGACATATTGTCACACAAAATCACAAAAGCATTGGTCTGTTGAAGCTGCAAATCAGTAAGAATCTTTCTCAACCATAAAGCTTGATTTGTAGCAGCAGTAGCTGCAATATATTCAGCCTCTGCAGTAGATTGAGCAACAACCTCTTGCTTCTTTGAGTTCCATCAGAAGATCCCACTGCCTAAAGAGAATGCAAAACCAGTTGTGCTTTTTGAGTCATCCAACGATCCTGCCCAATCACTGTCAACATAACCAATCAATTTGCCATCACTCTTCTCAAACCATAAACCATAATCTAAGGTCCCCTTCAAATATCTAAGAATCCTTTTGCCAACACTTAAGTGTGTGAGACTTGGAGCATGCATAAACCGAGACAAAAGGCTTGATGCATACATCAAGTCTGGTCTGGTGGCAGTAAGATACAACAAGCTGCCCACAAGACTTCTGTAATGGCTTTCATCAGCCTTTCCATCACCATCCATTTTTGTGAGCTTCTCATTGACAATCAATGGAGTCACAACCTCATTCTCCATTTTAAATTTCCTCAATATATCAATCCCATTTTTTCTTTGAGTAAGAAAAATACCCCTCCTTTCTTGATGAATCTCCATGCCAAGGAAATAGTTCATCTCACCAAGATCTGTCATTTCGAACTCAGCCAGCATACACTTCTTGAATTCTAGAATTCCAGCTTCATCACCTCCAGTCAACAGCAAATCATCTACATATAGAGATACAATTATCGTGGCCCCATTTCCATCTGTCTTGACATACAAAGTGGCCTCATTTTGGCTTCTTTTGAACCCCATTTGCATAAAGTAGGAGTCTATCCTACTATACCAGGCCTTAGGAGCCTGTTTCAAGCCATACAAGGCTTTATAAAGCTTGTAGACATCCTCTTCATGTTTGGCAATGATGAAACCAGGAGGTTGCTCTACATAAATTTCTTCTTGAAGGGTTCCATTCAAGAATGCTGACTTGACGTCCATATGGTACATGGTCCATCCATTTTGAGCAGAAATTACAGCAAGTAATCGTATTGTCTCATGCCTAGCCACAGGAGCAAACGTGTCTCCAAAATCCACCCCTGCAACTTGAGAGTAGCCCTTAACAACAAGTCTTGCCTTGTATTTGTTTATAGAACCATTAGGATTGAGTTTGGTCCTATAAACCCATTTGACTCCAATAACTTTTCTGTCATTTGGCCTTGGAACCAATTCCCAAGTCTGGTTTTTATTGATCATCATCAGCTCCTCTTTCATGGCAAGCTTCCATTCATCCATTTGAGCAGCTTCTTCATAACAAAAAGGCTCATTGACCATCATGTTACATCTCTCATAAACATCATAAAGTGACCTTGTCTTCAAAATTTGAGAATCAGATTCAGCCACTGCACCATAATCAAAATCATATTCATTGCTTGAATTTCCAGCACAATCTTCATTCATATTAGGCCCCAAATTCACTTGCGATTGCTTCACATCTCTCTCAACTACATTTTTCTCCCAATTCCAGTGTGCATTCTCATCAATCTCAACATCCCTACATACTGAAATCTTCTTTGTTTCCAGATTATACACCCTATAAGCCTTGCAATTCACAGCACAGCCCAATAAGAGGCCCATTTTTGCCTTGCTGTCAAGCTTTGTTCTCTTTGCATCTGGAACATGCATGTAGCAAATAGAACCAAAGACTTTTAAGTGTTTTACAGTAGGCTTGAAACCTGACCATGCTTCCATAGGTGTTGCATCTATCACTGCTTTTGTAGAAAGCCTATTAACAATGTAAACTGAAGCATACACAGCTTCTGCCCAGAATTGCTTAGGAAGCCTCTTCTCTGCCAAAAGACATCTAGCCATTTCTATTACAGTCCTATTTTTCCTTTCGCACACACCATTCTGTTGAGGAGAATATGGTACTATCAATTAATGCTTAATGCCTAAATTCTGACAGAATTCTTGGAACTTGCTTGAGGTATATTCACCTCCATTATTAGTTTTAAGCTTCTTCAACCTACAATCACTTTCATTTTCTACCATTGCTTTAAACCTTTTAAACATGTCAAAGGTCTGTGATTTGTTATTCAAAAAATAAACCCAAGTCATCCTGGTCAGATCATTAATAAAAAGCAAGAAATATAGACTTTGGTTCAAAGATGGAGTGCTCATAGGTCCACACAAATCTGAATGCATTAGTTCTAGTTTGTGTTTGGCTCTAATAACTCCTCCTGAAACATAAGGCTTCCTATGTAACTTTCCATTATGACATGAACTACACAATCCCTCAACTCTGTGCAAATTTGGCAGCCCCTCAACCATACCCTTCTTTTGAATATAATTCAAAGCATCAAAGTTGAAATGGCCTAATCTCTTGTGCCATAAGTCAGATTCATCATGCTTAGATATAAGGGCCTTTTGTTTGACTTGATTGAAGTCTATGGGAAAGCTATTGTCATGCATCCTAACCCTTACAATTTCAGATGATACAAAAATCCCCTCAAATATCAATGAATAGCCCCTCTTTAATAGTTGTGCAACACTAAGTAAATTCTATGCCAAATTAGGTATGTATAATACATCATCAATAATCTTAGGACCTGATTTAGTTTGAATAAGAATTTTACCTCTTCCAGCAGCTTTCACAGTGTTACCATTCCCCAACTTCACTGTTGTTGTTTCATTCCTGTCAAGTGTGGTGAACAAGCTTTCGTCTCGAGTCATATGGCTTGTGCACCCACTATCAACATACCAGGTCTCTGTAGAAGTTGCCATGCATTCTTGTGACACCATAAACAAGTAATCATGACTGACATGATCATCGGTATAGTTAGCTTGGTGCATAGGTTGTTGAGTTTGTTGTCTTTGCTTGGCCCTACAATATTGTTCCTTGTGTCCCTATTTCTTGCAGAATGTGCATTGAACTTATGGTTTCCCTTTGTACCAGCAATCCTTTGCAAGATGGTTTGTTCTCTTGCAAGTGGTACATGGTGGAAATTTTGCTTTTGGACCAGATTCTGAAACTGCTGCATCCATTTTGCCTTTGTCTTTATTGTCACCAATTTTATTATTGAAACTGGTATTCTTTTGATTTCCTTTACCTTGATACTTTCCTTTATTTTTGGCAAGGAAAGCCTCCTCCATATCACCATCATTCCTCAATGCAAGCCTTTGTTCTTGAGCTTGTAGTTTGGACACCATTTCTGAGACGGTTAATGCTCTCAAATCACATGATTCTTCAATAGCAACAACTTTTGACTCAAATTTATCAGGCAAACTTACCAACATCTTCTCAACTACCTTATAGTCCTCCACTACATCACCATACAATCTCATTTGGTTCACCAAATCTGACAACTTGGATGAGTAGTCCTTTATTGTCTCAGAGTCCTTCATTTTCAGATTCTCAAATTCCCTTTTGAGTGTCAACAGCCTCACTGACTTCACCCTCTCACTACCTAAAAACCTATTCTTCAACTCATCCCATATTGATTTTGGAGTTTCAAGGTGCATGATGCTTGTGAAAACTGAGTCAGACAGGGCAGAATGCAAGTATGTCATTGCTTTGTCCTTCTTCATCTTCTCTTCTTCATGCTACTTCATCTGAGCAATGGTAGGATTTGCTCTCAATGGAGGAGCTTGCTTGTTCTCTTCTACATACTCCCATAACCCGAAGGCTTTTAAATAGGATTTCATCTTCACAGTCCATATCTGATAGTTTTCCCCAGAAAAATGAGGAACATGAAGGCTTGTATTGCTTCCAGCAGCCATGTCTGCACTCATGGGTGTTTAACACTCACTCTCTAGTGTTTGAAACCTCACAAGCACTCAATAAACTGAACACAAAACCTCATAACCCCTTAAGAATAAAGGCTTTGATACCACTGTTAAAAATATCAGTACATCAACATACCATAAACATATAAACTTACAGAGACATAAACCTTTGAAGCAGCAAGCATAACATATACAAAGAGAAAGACAATTCCTCTGTATATTTCATCTTCCAAGAAGGCAATATATATACCAGTTACAAGTGTAAAACAGCTAAGCAATGCTGTCAAAAAACAATGAGTGCAGCAGCCCATTTCTGACAGTGTATGAACTATCAAGTCTCACCTAACACCACTAACCAGTGAACTAAACATTACACATAAACCATAACAACAAAATTACAACACAAAAACATATGCAGCAGTAAGCTTTCCAACAGAAGCTTGCATCTTACGAAACAACAAAAAAACATCACAATTTCAGACAGTACAGCAGTAGCTTTGGAGTCTCTTTAGACAAATTTTAATTCAACAATGACCATGTTGCTTTGAAAGACACGAAAGCTGACTGGCATTCTTGTCTTGATAATAAAGTTGGATTCAAGGTTAGTGCAAACATACTCATCCTTTTTCGTGGCCTGATCACCACTTTCAGTTATTATGCTCTATTATTCTAAGAAATAATAGCCGTATATGTGTCAATTTGCTATTAGATCTATAATATTTGCTTCTTTTTTTTTTTTTTTTCCTTCTTTCTGTGGCACTTTTAACAATGAAAAAACTGGGTACCAGTTTTGATGGACATAACCTCAGATGTAATATTTATGGCAGTAGACATAAGCTTGCTGCTCCGGGATTTTGTAATTTGTTTGTGATGTCGGCTTGTTCAGTTGGATAGTATTACTGTTTTATATAATCTATTTGATTCTCCTGTAGTAGTAAAGCCCTTCTGTTTATTGCAGGGTTTTGCCGTACCCAAACAAGAGCAAGATAAAGTGGCGAAATTCTCATTCCATGGACAGCCTCCTGAACTTAAGCACGGGAGTGTTGTCATTGCAGCCATTACTAGCTGTACAAACACATCAAACCCTAGTGTCATGCTTGGAGCTGGTCTCGCTGCCAAAAAGGCCTGTGAACTTGGTTTGGAGGTTAGTTTTGGATTTTCAGCCTGATGATCTCTTTCAGGCATTTTTTTTTTCTGCACTTGACAGGACGATATAATTTAGCACGGAAGTTATCTGGTAGGGAAAAAGGAACTAAGTCAGTTGACACTCTGATCGCTGGTTTAGACTTGGTGTAAATTTTTAATTTCTACTTGACATTGTAATGTATCAGGTTAAGCCATGGATTAAAACAAGCCTGGCACCTGGCTCTGGTGTTGTTACGAAGTATTTACAACAGAGGTATGCCTTTAATATTCAGTTAGTCAATTGTTCTTCTATATTTCAGTTAGAAGTTACACTTTGTTCTTGTTTTGGTTTCTGTAGTGGCCTGCAAAAGTACTTGAATCAACAAGGGTTTCATCTCGTTGGTTATGGCTGCACAACTTGTATTGGAAACTCTGGAGACCTTGATGATTCAGTTGCTAATGCCATTTCCGAAAATGGTAGAATTTTGTTCTAAGTTTATTATTTTGCATTAAAATTTACGTTTAATTGAAAAGTCCTATATTGTCTGCACATGGACGTCTAAACCATTTGCAGTAGTTTGTGTTGCCACTTTTGCATTTGAAGCTAATGTCTCTGCTATTGCTGCACTTGGTGCTTTCGCAGACATTATTGCGGCAGCTGTGCTTTCTGGTAATAGAAACTTTGAAGGGCGTGTACATCCTTTGACTAGAGCTAACTATCTTGCTTCGCCTCCATTGGTTGTTGCTTATGCCCTCACTGGCACGGTATGTATATAATATATACTTAGGTGGTAACAGTAACATATCTTTATTTCGACTCTTAATGGGGCATTCTCTACATACTGGTCTAGTTACCATCCTAAATTTCTTATAGACTTGCTGCAATATATATGCTGTGATGCTAAGTATGACAAATGTGGATCGGGAAATTTTTTTTTTATATATATATAAATAAATTCAAAACTGCATGTTGAAGTTTTTTTTTTTACTAATAATGAACCTTTATTCATAAATGACAGATATGTAATGCTCATTTGCTTCATTCTTTTTCTTTTACTTTTCAGGTTGACATGGACTTTGAAAAGGAGCCAATCGGAACAGGAAAGGACGGCAAGAGTGTTTACTTCAAGGATATATGGCCTAGCAATGAAGAAATTGCACAGGTAAACTATAGATATTCTCAAAGAAATGTACTGGTTGAAGTCAGCACTGTCTAATTATTTTGGCCTTAAAATGGAATCTTTTTTTTTTTAAAATTTATTTGTTTGGGTAGGTTGTTCAATCTAGTGTCTTGCCGGATATGTTCAAGGGCACTTATGAAGCTATCACAAAGGGCAATCCTATGTGGAATGAACTCTCTGTTTCCACTTCGATTCTTTACTCTTGGGATCCAAACTCAACCTACATTCATGAGCCCCCGTATTTCAAGGACATGACCATGGAGCCACCTTTTGAAGTCAAGGATGCCTACTGCTGGCTCAATTTTGGTGACAGTATAACTACTGATCATATCTCTCCGGCTGGAAGTATCCACAAGGATAGCCCCGCTGCGAAGTATCCGCTCAAGCGTGGGGTGGACCACAAAGACTTTTAACTCCTACGGTAGCCGTAGGGGCAATGATGAAGTGATGATAAGAGGCACCTTTGCGAATATTTGCCTGGTCAACAAGCTCTTGAATGGAGAAGTTGGCCCAAAAACAATTCATATCCCAACGGGAGATAAGCTTTATGTCTTTGATGCAGCCATGGTTGAGTACTATCAGAACAATACTGGATATCGAATTAGTTGTTTTTTAATTTATAAACGATTGCTAAGTAATGACAAATCATAGTATTTGCAGAGGTACAAGTCTGCTGGTTATGATACTATTGTCCTAGCTGGAGCAGAATATGGACGTGGCAGCTCTCGAGATTGGGCTGCCAAGGGTCCAAAGCTTCTGGTGAGTTTCCATATTCCCTCGACTGCTCGCTTCCCTTAGATAAATTTTGCTAATCTCTCTAGGTTTTTTTTTTTTGTTGTTTTGTTTTGTTTTATTTTTTTTTTCACGATATGATTGTATCAATTTGTCGGGGAGTGAAAGCAGTGATTGCCAAGAGCTTTGAGAGAATTCACCGAAGTATCCTTGTTGGTATGGGAATTATTCTCTTTGTTTCAAAGCCAGTGAGGATGCAGACACGCTAGGATTAACTGGCCACGAGCGCTACACAATTGATCTACCGAATACAGTCAACAAGATAAGGCCTGGCCAAGACGTAACTGATACAACAGACACTGGAAAATCCTTCACATGCACAGTATGCTTTGATACAAAGGTATTTTTCTCACACTTCTCTTTATGAATTCCTTACTCATTGGTTTTTCCAAACTTTTGATGTAATTTATCAATTGTCATATCAATCCGTAGATGGAATTGGAATATTTCAACCATGGAGGCATTCTCTCATACGTTGTCCACAGTCTCAGCAAACAGTAATTAGTTTTGAGTTTGAATTCAGCGGCTCCTTACTCGCACCATGCAAAACTATCTAGTTAATCCGGTGAGGTTTATAATGATAACAGGATTAAAAGTACATTGCTTTCGTGTAGTTTTCGCCCGTAAATTTTCTGTTGAAATGGAGTGTTGAGTTAATTCTAGTTCGTCTAACATTGTGTAAATTTCCGATGGACCTATTTTGAAATCGATCCTTTTCATTTTTGAAGCTTGCTGGCTATATATATCTTGCAATGTTGTTAAAGGGAAAAATCTAAAGAGCCCCTGAAATGGAAAATGATGCCAGTCAACCTTAATTTTTCAGAATATTAGCCAAAATGTTCCCTATGGTTAGTGAAATAGTGGTTTCATTTAAATCAAAAGTGGTATTGAATCAAAATTAAGAAAATATGAAAATACCCTTACATATTAAAAAAATAGCAATAATGATTAATAATAATAATTAGTCGTCCGAAAAAAAAAAAAAAACCCAACAATATATAGAAACATTTCAAAAATATAAAATATAAACCAATAAAATATTTTGTTTCTCAATACTTGTAATTAAAATTAAAAAAATAAATTAAAACCAAAAAGATGAAGATTTGGGTACTAAATCTTTAAAGTTAGAAGATCTGGACCATATCTTCAAATTTTGTATTGAAAATAAAAATAACATAAACAAAAAGCAAACTAAAATTACATTAAACAAAAAACAATTAAGTAGATTTCATTACATCACAACAACACACATCAAACAAAAAAAGAAAAAAAAAAAAAAAAAAAAAATGCGTGCACACACACACACATATCTAAGTTCATCCAATTACATCAAAAAAGAAAAACCCAAATTTTAGATGCATAAAACCCAGTAATCTATGCGATTACATCAAACCTATAATTACATCAAAAGTTTATCGCATTACATCAAACCCACAAAATCCAATAATCACTCATCCAGTAATAAAAAAACCCAAGAACAACGCCCACAGATCCAACTTTGCATCACTACACTGCTCCACGATGAATACACACAGCCTGTCATTCCTAATTGTTCTCTCGACCTCCTCCACGAACCACGTCGGGAACAATGCCTGCACGATCTGATCCACCTCGACACTGTTGCACTGCTCGACGCAACAACACTCAACCCTCCATTCCTCATCGTCTTCCCCATGTCGTCCATGAACCGATGCATTGTAAACACCACGTCAAAGATCCCATCGAAGAACAAAACAATATCACCACTTGCATAATCAGACTTGGTGGCAGCTTAAAAGGAGGTTGGTGGCGTAAAAGGAGAGCGGTAGCGATAGGTTAGGATGGTGTGTTGAGTGGCGATGGAGATAAGTTTTGGCATGGTGATGGTGGTCAGTGAGATGAGAGAAGAGAGAGAGAGTAATGGTAAAGAAAGAGCATAGTGGTGATGGGAGAAAGTAATGGATGGAGATGAGTGATAACAGAGAAGCATGGATGGGTATGATTTTTTTTTTTTTAATTTTTAATTTTTTTCCTTTTTATTTAATTAACATTTTAACAAATGTTTTATAGCTATCACTCATGTATGTCATCAAGGCCAAATGACATTTTTACTCTAAAAACTAATAGATCCATTACTTTATTCATAGATTCGTTATTCTATTTAACGGCTGGACTGTTTTGACTATTATTTTCAAAATTAGGGTTGGTTTGATATTATTTTCAATTCTAAGGGTAATTAATAATAATCCATTATTTAAATGGTGTTTAATTTATGGTAGTAGTTTTATATATCTTTACCATATTGATTTAATAAATGAGGTAACAAATTATGTGTTCTCTATCACACTTCTCCTTTATACTTATGAGTTTGATATTAATTTTGTAAGTAAATTTACAAATTGTGGGAGATCTTTTATGTTATATCAAGCCAATTTAAAGTATAATCAAATCAAAGCAAATAGTTATGGTTTCCATTCACGTGCATTTTCCGGTGAACACACCATATGTGTCATATGTTTATGGTCGAAATTATAAAAAATGGGGTCCATAAAATTTGTTTTTGGCTTGAAAGATATTTGTTTCTGGATCTAATAAAATTTCAGTTGGGTTTATCTATTTCCTATAGGTAAATATTTTATACAGATTTAAAATTATTTTATGTGTAATATCAGAATCAATTGAGGTTTTGTTTAGGATTAAAAAATAAAAGATTTTTACTATTGAGGTAAAAGTAAAATTTTCATTTTTACTTTAATTGGATATGAACTTAAAGATTGTTTTAAACCATACATCTCAAACGATGTGATAAATATTTCTGTTTAATGTAATTTGATAATAAAAAGTTCTCATTTTTAATTTAGCAATAATTTAGATTTGAATGATTATATAATAGTTTAAAAAGATAATTATGGTAATTAAAATTATTACTTAGGGGTCATTCGTTCTTTCCATTTAAGATTTAATAGTATTAAATTGCATCTATTAAGTTATTTTCGTTTTTTTTTAAGTGGTCAAACCACTTAAAACTATTGAAAAACAACTGAAAAAATTAAGTAAGAATTTTTAACATTTCACTTAATTGTAAATCATTTAATGATATTTAAAAGTTTTTATTCTAAATCTATCTTCCTCAAAATAACATAATTTCAAATTTATTTTAATTTTATATTACTTAAATTTTCTTGTCTTTCCTTTCCTTGATACTTACAAAAAATATATTTAGAAAGTAAAACTTAAATACATCTCCTCCCAAATTATTTTGAAATTAAACAAATATATTTCAATTTACAATTTAAACATTTATTTTTTTAGTTGTTTTCTTAAATATATTAATATATAAATATGGTTAATACTACTATACTTCTTAGTTATATTTTAATTATAAATAAAAGATTATTAATATGTACCTAAAAAATGTTTTAGAATTTATTAAATTATTTATTTTCAGATATTTGTATCAAATTAATTAAAATTACATAACAACAGATAGTAAAAATATATAAATATCAATTTACTAGTTTTAGATAATTTTAAATTTAAAAAGCAGACAAGTTTATAACATATTCATAGGTAAGGAAAAAAAAACATGTTATTCATATTTTAAGTTTCAGTCATTATTCAGTCTTCAGTCTTCGGTAGTACTATTCAGTCTTCAAACAAAAAAAAAAAAAAAAAACTACCCGTTAGACTTATTTGTTCAAATTATGTTATATATTATTCTTTGAATAGAAAGAGAACATTTTAATCATCCACAGGAAGTATCAATTTAAGTTTATAATAATGTGAAATTGGAATGGTTAGTCTTAAAACAATTTTATGACATAGGATATGTTGTCATAATGTCTATATTGGAGCATAAGTTATTTTTATTTTTTTAAGAAATTAAAGTCTTTGTATCCATGGTTCGAACCTTTGTTATAGTTCCTATGAGTCCTAGACTGCAACATCTTTGCTAGGGCAGAAATCTTATCAAAACAAAATTTATCAATTGATGATATTATGCTAGCAATTGAATCACTTTTGGTAAGAACAAAGATAAAGCTGGAGAGATAAAATTTTTGTTGATTCCTTTTTATATTTTTGAAAAATAATAACTTATTCAAAATTTAATTCAAAATATTCATATGGTTCCTTAGTATTCATATGGCTCCAAAAAATTTAATCTTTTGCATTGACTTAAGTCTTCTCTAGATCCCAAGACCACACAGTGAAATCTAATAAAGTGAGGATGAAGGAATTTTTATAACTTTAGTCACAATCCAATAAGCTAGCTACTATTCCAAACTGGACTACTCCTAGCCTACTAGATGAGTTGCATTTTGCTTGTACAACTATGGTAATACACATAGTTCAACACATTCTTGCTCGGTCAATTTTTGTTTAACACCATAAAATAGTCATATAGAAGTGTTGTTGATGTATGTCTAAAAGTAACTTCATGTACGTAGTTTTTTGGGATTATTTTGTAATTTCTTGTTGGATGGGTTTTGTTGTAATTTTAAAAAGTCTCGTAATATATAATGTTGTATTATTGAGAGAGTTGTAAGAGAGATGTGTGTCTTGACAAATTGTGAGTAATAAATAAACCCCAACATTGAGAACTTGTGAGGTTAAAAGATTAAGAGCTAGAGGGAGAAGACAGGTTGGAAGTTGAAGGAATCTCTTGTAATCTTGTTATCTTCGTACTAGTGAAATTGATGACCTTTGTGGATATAGCCATATTGGTGAATCATGTAAAAATTTCTTGTGTTGTGTTGTGGCTTGATTTTGCTCTTATCTTTGTTGTGTTCTTGCTATTATATTGTATTACTTGTTGTATTTATGTGGTCATTCAAACAAGATCTTAGATGTTACTAGTGTTGTTAGTAGTTGTCCACTAAGTGTTCGATAAAAGTCCAAAGAGAGCGCTAGTGTGTTTGTTTGTTGGGTCGTCGCCTTCCTCCTACAAGTGCTCTATTAGTTCTTTCAAAACAAAGTTTTGATTCCTGTTTAATTTGGAAAGTATAATTTATTTCATTTGAAAACACGTTATTCCCATGGACTCTAAACTTTACAATTCTTGTAACTCTAAGGATAAATGGAAATTAAGGAGCAACAAGGACAAAATATTTGGAAAGGTTTTGAAGTAGCAAAAGTTTATAAATAATTTCTACTTTTTCTTTTACTTGAGGCTTCCCTAATAGGAAATAATCTTTCAAAAGTGTAATGGACCAGCCTCGTCTGTCTGCCAGCCAACCTCGCTTTGTAGCTTGACCTTGCCAACTGTCCAGCCAGGTTGGGGCTCGCCCCCGGAACCAGTCTCGTTGCCTGGTCTTGGTCGCGCGGTTCTTCTGACCCGACCACCTGGCAGGTACTGTTCCCCTGCCCTTTAGGGAATTTCTTCGCCTTCCACACCTCTCGCACCCAAAACTAAAGGCTTATAGTCGATTGGGAAGCAAAGTGTGTACCATTTGAGCTACTTGTTCAAATAGTACACACCCTGCATTTTTCATGTACTTAAGCCCTCAGGTCATGGGTTTAAGCGGGTGTGGGAGGTGAGTAAAACCCATGAGGGAGAGGACAGTACCTGTCCAGTGGGCTAGGGCAACAACTCCAGAGCTAGAGAGCTAGCAAGCTGGGCGGTGCCGGCACTGGATCGGCTTGCTAAGACCGTGAGGACGTGAGGTCCAAGACTTTGAGGCAGGACTGTTACATAAAAAGATGCCTTTTTATATAACGGACCAACCTGACTTGCGAGCCATCCTCACGCTGTAGCCCGGCCTTGCTAGCTATTCGGCCAGGTTTGGGCTTGCCCCCGAAACCAGTCTCGTTGCCCAGAAATGGCCGCGCAGTTCTTTTGACCCGACCACCTAGCATATACTGTTCCCCTACCCTTTGGGGAATTTTCTCGCCTCCCACACCTCTCAAACCTAAGACCAAGGGCTTATAATCAATTGAGAAGTAAAGTGTGTACCATTTAGCATTTGAGCAGGTAGCTCAAATGGTACACACCTTGCTTCCCAATTGACTATAAGCCTTTGGTCTTGGATTCGAGAGGTGTGGGAGGGAAGAAAATTTCTCAGAGGGCAGGGGAACAGTACTTGTCAAGTGGTCGGGTCAGAAAAATCGCACAGTCGAGGCCGGACAGCGAGACTGGTTCCAGGGGTGAGCCCTAACCTAGCCGGACAGTTAGCAAGGCCGGGCTACAGTGCGAGGCTGGCTGGCAAGCCAGGTTAGTCCTTTACAAAAAGACTGTCTCACAACTAATGTGTTGATGCAAGATAGATCAATAAGAAAGCTGAAAGAAAAAGAAAAGACCAATAAGAATGTGAAAGGTAAGAGAAAAAAAATGATATTATTTCATTAGTCTATCTCACTACATTAACTATGAGATGGTTCTATAGAAGATTTTCTCACCTAATAGATAACTGATTTTCAAATTCCAACAGTTGATGGAAAGAAGTAATAGACAATTAAAATTTTCAATAGTCATTCGAAAGTTTTCAAATTATTCTAGAAAGTTTTTAAATTATTTTTATTTTTTCCATTGACTTGGAGTCTACGCTACATTCCAAAATCATAATGAGACCTCTAGTAATTAATCTTTGAAATCTTGATGCAACGTAATTATCAGGGAAATTAGGTACATCCTTGCCAAATTTTCATAGTACTTTTATGGATGATTTCCAAAAGTCATCAGAAACCTTTTAAATTATTTTAACTTTTTCCGTTAACTTGGAGTATTTGCTATATTACAAATACACAATGGGACCTCTAGCAATTAATCTTTGAAATCTTGATGCAACGTAATTATTAGGGAAATTACATAGATGATACATCCTTTCCAAATTTTCATAGTAATACTGCTAAATGGGTGATTTTGATTGGACAATGAGATTCTATGATTATCACACTAATTACAACCTTCTCATACACATTTATTTATTTTATAATTTTAAGTACAAGTCCATTGCAATGAAACCAAATGTAATCAATGTTGTTCTTGCCTTTCTTTTCTTTCGGTTTTTTTTCTTTGCAACCATCAACATTAGTTATTTAGCTTTTGCAGTGGAAGCACTTATGTGGGTTGCATCCAAAGTGAGAGACAAGCGCTTTTACGCTTCAACTAGATACCATTTTCCAAAAGGGAGCATTTACATGCTTACCTTTAAGTTTCATATTAGCTCATATCAACATTAAATAATTTCAAAAGAGAAAGAGGAATCCAATGTAAGGAATCCAATATAAATTATGTAATAAACACATAAAAAAGAAATTAGAACAAAGAAAAGTATCATCTCTTAACTTTCTTCTAAAAAGAATAGTATTTGTGGCTTTTCCATGTGGAAAAAACAAAAGAGTAGAAATATGTTAGAATTATGAAGCTTGAAAGAATTTGGATTCAAAATGAAGTCAAAATTTGTTTGACAAGTAAGTAGGTCAAATGACGTCTATTATTAAATAAGGTATCGTTGGAAAACTTATTTCGAAACAAATCCAATGCCTTAAAAAGCACAGCAAATGGAGCTCTCATGCACCGTCATGCACCCCAACAAGGTCTGGTGGTCAGTTTTACATGGATTTTTCGAATTCATTTTCTTTTTCAGTTTTTTGAGTCCGAACCAGTTATGGATTGTTTCTATACTATAAATACACATGTAAAACGTCTTATAGGAGAGAAGTATGATGTATTAAGGGGTTTCTAAGGGTTTTAGACTTAGACTGACAAGTTTAGGAAGGTAAGAGAGATTTATGAGAGAGAGATTCATGATTGAGAGTAAGAGAGATAGAGTCTTGAGTTTGTAATCATCAATTTGATAGTGGAAGAAGTGCTAGTGCACTCCGTGGACGTAGAGAATTTTTCGAACCACGTAAAACTCTTGTGTCTCTTTTATTTTTCTGTTTTTGTGATGTGTATTTGATTGCGCTTTGCAACTTTTTTTTCTTCTTCTTTCTTTTTGGGTTTATCTCCCAACAAAATAAAGTCTTAACTTTCTTATAAAATAGATAGTGCTTGTGGCTTTTCCATGTAGAAAAAAAAAATAGAAAGTAGAAAAATAAAGTCTTAGTCTCCAAAGACTTGCTATACACTTCATATAACAAATAATGTTATGCATAATCTACAATTGACTAGACTAAATTTGAAATGACTATCTAAAAATTTTGTTGTATGATTTTGTTTATGTGTTAACATAGGCATGTTTAGTTTTTAAAATGGTGTTTTCGAAAAGTTATTTTAAAATAACTATCATATCTATTTTAAAAATTGATGTTATTTTAAAAGTTATTTTGTGAAATGTTATTTTCAAAAAATGAAAATGATGTATATATATTTGGTATAAGTTTTGAAAATGAGTAATATTTGTTTGGAGAAAAAAATAATGGTTTATTATAAAAAACTTGTTTTGGAAATGGTGGAAAACATTACAAAAAAAGTTGGTTTTTTTTTTTTTTAAAAAATTTTGAGTATTAAATATTAAAAAGTTGTTTTCCATGCATCTTCAAAAATATATTTAAAAAAAAAAAAAATAGACCAAACACATTTACACACATAGAGAGATATATATATTTGTTTTTAAAATTGAAAAATCGTTTTCAAAAGTGATCCAAACACAATCTTAATTATTCTATATTATTATTTATAATCGAGTGTGGTCTTGTCCTCTAGCCATAGTCATATCATTAATTTTTTATTTTCCTACCCACTCTTTGAAGTTTTAAGTAGAATCTCATTCTCCAAACAAGGTTGATCAAGGTTATAATAGGCCAAAATTTTAAAGCTTGGTCTTCTATATTCAACATGAAAAAATAAAAATTATTAAATTTAATTTGTTCTTTAAAAGTTTTTGAGATTGAAAAACAATTGATCAAATTTCATATTCTGAATTTTTAATAACAATTTTTCTATACATAATATATACAGCTAAAAATTGATATCACCATTTATATTTTTATTAGACCTTTATAGTATAAAAACTAGTAGTAAACTAGAAAGTAATTAACTTTGTCATAAATAAACTCAAAACATAATAAAAAAGCAAGCGATATACAGTATTTATTATTATTATTTATGCATTCTTTAAGATCTCACTCATCCTCTCTCTCTTTTTAATACAGTATTTGTTCATAAAAATAATCATTTTTTTTTTTTGTTAGGAGTTTGGTAGCTATATGAGAATGTTATCAAAATTGTATGCCAGTATGTTTAAGTAGTTTCCATGGAATCTTTAAGCAATATGAAAATGTTTAACTATTACGGAATAAAGATACAACCAAATTGTTCTCCCAAAAAAAAAAAAAAATACAACTAAATTTCTTGGTTTTGTTTTTCTGATTTTATTTATTGCTTCAATACAAATACTCTGTCCCAAAGACAAAGTACATCTCTTTGTTCTCTTCATTTCACCATGTAGTATTAACAATCAAAGTATCAAAATTTTCTTCTTAATTGATACAAAAAGTCTTTTTGATTAGTTGGGAGTCAAAGTGAGGTCTGTAGCAAGTATTGAAATTTTTATGCAAGATCAATCCAAAAATCAATTTCCAATAGCTTTCATGGAGAAAAACTGAGGATCCTATAGTCTAAGCTATACAAAACAATAAACTTTGAAATTTTTGATGTAATACAGTGATTATGAAGGAAATTTGCCACAACTCTAGGAAGGAATAAATGGATATCTTTACTTTTGCTTTTTGACATTTATGTAACTAAAATAACTAGTCTATCAATCTAATATTTATTTTATTTATTATTTTTTAAAACCGCATGATACCATGACGTTAAACTAAACCATAATAGAGAGTCCGTCAATGGCATTGTTGGTCAGCCACTTACCCAAGTTTGATTCTCAATGAAGGCAGCCTCTCTCCTATCACTTAAAAATATATGAATTGTCCCTCGATTTTGTATGGGCCCTCTTCCCCACTTATATGTGAGCTGCTCTTTTTTACGTAGGAGTTGCTCTCAAGACCGTGTCATGGAGTCAACACTTGTTTGATCTTAGTAGATCCTTACGTTACGTTTATCCTAATCATTAAAAAAAAAAAAAAAAGCACTAAACCATAATAGTTACCTCTTTTCCGTTGACTTAGAGTCTTTAGAATTCCGAGGCCACAATGGGACCTATGGCAATTATGTCTTTGGAGTTAGCTATCTACTTTCCAAATTTCAAGCGGTAGATGGTTGATTTCTAGAATTGATAGTGAGATCAGTTGAGATCCATTGAAAGAAAAGTATAGTACAGATCTATTGATAGTCGGTCAAGCCCTTTGTTTTTTTTTTTCTAAGCAGGGAACATTAAAACATTAACCAATTTCTAGGTTTTTCAAATTGTATCTGTTGTTTCAATTCAAATACTCTGTTTTCAGAAGCAGAGTATAACTCTCCTTAATTGACTTAAAGTCTTTTGCATAGTTGAGAGCCAAAGTCAGGCCTGTGGCAGGTAAACGTTGAAATTGATACCAAAAAAATGATGAAGTAAACATTGTCGAAATTTTGATACAAAGAAATAATGAAGGGAATTAATTTCCTGTAGCTTTCACAGAGAAAAACTGAGATTCCTATTCATTTAAATTTATGCAACATAGTGATTATCAAGGAAATTTCCTGCAACTCTAGGAATAAATGCAAGTCTCTGTTTTTGCTTTTCTGACTTTTGCTTGTATAATTAAAATATGGAGCCTATCCATTTATGTTTTTACTTTAATTGTTATTTGTTAAAATTATTTTTTTTAAAATTAATTATCTTCCTTGAATAATAGGATTACAACCAAATTATCCATATATACTATTTGAAAATGTTATTTAAACGGTGGAATAGGCATGATATTAAAGAAAAGCAATCATCAATTTTGAAATTTCAAGAAACAATATGTACTGTACGATTCTCCTTGCACTCATTAATAAAATTGATACATATTTTGATCATAAGTAAATGAAGACTAACATTGTACTCTATGCTTCTGAACTATTACAGATAGTATCACTGAATGTGGAAAGAAAGTAAATAAGA
Source organism: Litchi chinensis (assembly GCA_019925255.1). Lineage (NCBI taxonomy): Eukaryota > Viridiplantae > Streptophyta > Magnoliopsida > Sapindales > Sapindaceae > Litchi > Litchi chinensis. The sequence continues at coordinate 38,852,352 of CM034462.1, forward strand.
GATATTTGTATGTCTTCATCACTAGCTAGTTTCCACAAAATTCCTTGAGAAAGCAAAGTTATATTGTTGGTGGAAATTTTTCTCACATGTCAACATCAGTTAAAGAAGTGAAAATTGTTCATCCCTTATTAATTAAACTTCAGTATGGCATTTATCAATTAAAATTGCTCATTAGACTGTAAAAATCTTGGGATCAAATACATAACTAGTTTAGTTCACATCAGGAGTTAGGATGAATTAAGTTTAGTTTATGGAATCACTAAAACAGAGTTTTGGAAAGGTTTATAAAAATAGTTAGGGTATAATTGAGGAAAAAAACAAAAAAGTGCTCTGTTTATTCTTTGAAAATAGATTTCTGCTTTCTGTTAATTTCATTGTTCCAACGTATTCTACATGCCAAATCACGAAACTCCAAGGATTGATGGAAAAGAGCAACAAAGATATAATTAAGGGTAAATATCATTTTCATCTTTATGTTTTGGGGAAGTGTCAATTTTTAATTATGTTTTGAAAAGGCATCACATCTTTCTTGGAGCTTTGAAAAAATATTAAATTAGTCTTTCTTTTCAATCGACTGACAGTCAAACCAAACAAAAAACTTAAAAAAAAAAAAAAGACTCTTTTGCATCTGACTTTATTTACAACGTATACAATGATTGTTTTACCCTTAATAAAACTAAAAATTATATTTAGTTAAAAATTAAAAAATAAAATTTAAAACTAAGCCCTAAAATAAAATAAATTTATAAATTATTAAAAAAAACTTAAACCCCGCATCTTTATCTTAGCCCAATCACCACATCAATTTTCATCTTTAATCAAACAAACACACACAACATCAAGATAATATCAAGAAAAAATTTCACAAAAAAAGAGATAAATCTTCAAAACAAAAAAAAAAAAAAAGGAAAAATCCTATTGAACATAATTATAATAAACTTAAAAAATAAGTACAAATATTAAAAAAAAAAAGTCGAGAAAAAGAAAAAAAAAAAAAAAAAAGTTCAAATTGTCGTTGATCTAGTTACTTAACTAGTTTGTCGCTGATGAAGATAAATATGAAGATCATCGACTATTTAGGTGAACCCAGATTGTCGACTTTTAGGTTTCAAAATCCAGAGAACTAGATCTAGGCTTTGAAACCCAGATCTAAACAAATATCAAATGAATGTAGGTGACTTGGGTTCATTCAAAGACGAACGATCTTCGAATGAACCCAAGTCACATAGGTTCATTTGAAGATGAACAAGCCTAGGTTGACTTGGGCTGTTCGAAGCTAAATGAACCCATGTCGCTTGAGTTCATTTGGTTTTTTAGAGAGAGAAGATAGATAAGAGAGAGAAAGAGGTGTTGAGTGAGAAAGAAGGAAAAAAGAGATAAAGATAGAGGTGGATGACGATGATGATGGGTCTAGTTTTTCAGAGAGAGAACAAAGAAATTCAGGTTTGGTTTGGTTTGATGAGTGGGTGATGATGGGTAATAATCTAGTCTTAACTAGATCGTTGCGGTCTAGTTCACACCAAATTGTGATAATCTAGTGATGAAATAGCTCATCTAGATTGCGATTTGGTTCATTTGGTGATGAATGACAGCCTCAATGCCACTTGGGTTCATCTGGTGATAAAGGCTAGAACCAAATCATTTTGAACAATTTGGGTTTTTTTTTTTTAATATATAAATTAATTTTTTATTTTTATTAACTATTTGTTCTTTAATTTTTAATTATTTTAAAAATTTCCAAATTGTTTACTTTTTTAATTTTTCCTAAATTATCTGATTCATACATGTGTCAAGATTTTGGGTTGTGATTAAAAATAACAAAATTACCCTTGCACACTATGTCATCCATTAGGTTTGACCATGAATTAATTGACAAGAATGACTAATTTGATACTTTTTCGAATATTTAGGAAATATTTGATGTATTTTCAAAACATAATTAAAAATTTGATATTTTTCCAAAATATAATAACGAAAATGATATTTATCCTATAATTAATTTGGAAAGTTTTTGAAGTAGCAAAAGTTTTTGAATAGTTTCCTCATTCATTGACTTGGATTCTTCTGTATATTCTAAGGCCATCGTGGGACCTCTAATCATGTCTTTGAAACTTTGATACAAATTGTCTACAAAATTAGGTACGTGCTTTTGAAATTCCAAGCGGATTAGATGAGTGATTTTTAATGGATATGGATAGTGAGATTCATTGAGACATTATAAATACCACGCTAGTGTGATAAGCTTCTCGCATCCACATTTTCTCTTTTCATTATTTCAAATACGGAATCCATTTTAATGAAACCAAACATGATGAGTGTTGTTTCTTCTTTTCTTTTCTTCCAGTTACTTTCTTTTGCAAGCATCAACATTAGCTTTTGCAGCGGAAGCACTTATGTTGGTTGCATCCAAAGTGAGAGACAAGCGCTTTTACGCTTGAAGCAGGATCTCAAAGATCCTTCCAATCGGCTTGCGTCTTGGATTGGCGATGGAGATTGTTGTAAATGGGCTAGTGTTGTCTGTGACAACTTCACTGGCCATGTCCTTCAACTCAATCTTCAAAATCCTCATTTGGAATATATCACTTCTGATTCTTATTATGAAGCAGAACATCATTTGGAATTAGAAGCTTTTAAAAGGTCAATGCTAGGAGGTAAGATAAATCCATCTTTGCTTGATTTGAAGTATTTGATTCACTTGGACTTGAGCTATAATGATTTTGAAGGAATTCAAATTCCTGCATTTCTTGGTTCTATGGAGAATTTAAGATATCTTAATCTCTCTTTGGCTGGATTTAGGGGAATGATTCCTCAACAGCTTGGAAATCTTTCCAACCTTCAGTATCTTGACCTTAATGGGTTATATGTTGGTTATCCTTATGAGTTGTATGTTGAGAATTTAATGTGGATATCTGGTCTTTCTTTGTTGAAGCACCTTGATTTGGGTGGTGTAGATCTCCATGAAACCACTTATCAATGGTTGTTGAAAATAAGTTCACTCTCCTTTTTAGAAACACTAGGATTGTCATGGTGTCAACTTCAACACTCTCCCCAACTATCAATCACAAATTTTTCATTTCTTACTACCCTTCATCTTTCAGGAAACAGATTTGATAACTCCTTAATTCCACATTGGATTTTCGATCTTAATCACTTAGTCTTTCTTTATTTGCGCTGGAATGATTTTCAAGGTCCAATTCCTAATGGATTTGAAAACTTGACTTCTCTTAGATATCTTGATTTATCATACAATAATTTTAATTCTTCAAATTGGTTGTCCAAAATTAGTCATCTTGAGTACCTTGATCTTTCAAATAATGACTTGCAAGGTTCTATTTCTAGTTCTCTTGGGAACCTGACTTCCATCAGAACACTTGATCTCTCATTCAACAGACTTGAAGGGATAATACCAAAATCATTTGGAAGACTTTGCAACTTGAGGTCAATTTCCATGTCATTTCTAAATTTGAATTCAAATATCTCTGAAATCTTTGATATCTTCTCAGGATGTGTTTAAGCTAGATTAGAGTCTTTGGATCTTAGCAATTGTCAATTTTCTGGACATTTGACTGATCAACTTGGAAGATTTAAAAATCTAGAAACTCTTAATCTGCAGAACAACTCTGTTTATGGTCCTATTCCATCATCGTTGTGGAAACTTTCATCCTTGCAAAGTCTAGATCTATCTATTAACAAATTGAATGGAACCCTTTCCCAAATTCACTTTAATAATCTCACAAGACTTGTTAAACTTAACCTAGGTGAAAACTCATTAATAGTGAAAATCAATTCTGATTGGGTTCCTCCATTTCAACTTAGGATTTTAAAATTGAGATCTTGTCATATCGGACCTCACTTTCCATCATGGCTTCATTCACAAAAGAGTTTATATGATTTAGACATATCCGATAATGGAATTTCTAATGTCATTCCCAATTGGTTTTGGAAATCACTGTCTCAGTTTGTCAATATAAATATCTCCCTGAACCAAATCCATCAGAAGATTCCAAATCTTACCAATGCTGGTAAAATTGAGATATTTGACTTGAGTTCAAACAAATTCTTTGGTCCATTACCTCAGATATCCTTTGATGAGAGTTGGCTGGTGGATCTTTCTAGTAATGCTTTTTCTGGATCCATTCTCCCGTTTTTGTGTTATGGAATGAATAAGTCAACGTTCACACGAGTCCTCAACCTTGAAAATAATTCTTTGTCCGGAGAACTACCAGATTGTGGTTGGATGACTTGGCAAAATTTATGGTTCTTGAGTTTAGGTAACAATAAATTTTCTGGTAAACTCCCTATCTCCATGGGAAATTTAACTTCTCTTTCTTCACTGATCCTTCGCAACAATAATCTCTTTGGAGTAATACCAGTTGTGTCACTCGAAAACTATACAAGTTTAGAGGTATTGGATGCTTCTAAAAATCAGTTTGTTGGAAATGTTCTCACATGGATAGGGGAACGATTTCCAAGAATGAAGATTCTCAAGTTCCGCTCAAATAACTTACATGGTTTTCTACCAGCAGAACTTTGTCGTCTATCATCTCTACATATCTTGGACCTTGCTGATAACCATCTCTTTGGTAATATACCAAGTTGTATCAATAACTTGAGTGCTATGGTGATTGTGGATCATTCTGAAGACAATGATATTTGGTATATCAAAGGAGAAAAGAACTTTGGTGAACATTCTTTGCTCATGAGAAAAGGGATTTCATATGAGTATTCCACCATTCTTAATTTGGTAAGAGCCATAGACCTTTCCAACAACAATTTGTCAGGAGATATTCCAAAAGAAATAACAAGTCTGAGAGCACTATGGTGGTTGAACCTCTCACATAACTCATTAACCGGAAGAATTCCTGAGACTATTGGTGCTATGGGAGACATAGACTCCATTGATTTTTCTGCAAACCAACTTTGTGGTGAAATCCCGCCGAGTATATCAAACTTGACATTTCTGAGCTACTTGAACTTATCCAACAATAAGTTGACTGGAAGAATTCCTTCGGGCACTCAACTGCAGGGCTTTGATCCATCCTGTTTTACTGGCAATGATCTCCATGGATGTCCACTTCCTAAAGATTGTAACGTGTCTGTTCAAACACCAAGCCACCAAAGTGGTCGAGGAAAAGATGGTAATAAACATGAAGTGGATTGGTTTTACATGAGCTTGGTCCTTGGATTTGTGGTGGGTTTCTGGGGCTTCGTAGGTCCTTTGCTTATCAACAGAAGATGGAGGTGTATATACTGTGGTTTCCTGGATAGTCTTGGAGACAAAATTCACCTCATTGTAAAAAAGTGTTGATAGTGTTTTTCTTTTTCCTATTTTCTGTAATCTTACTTTTATTGAAGTGTGTACATTAAATGAGATGGTTTGTACATTAAATGGGATGGTTTCTTTTTCATCAACTATGTTTGCATCGGGAGACTATATAACTTTTGGGGTCACTACTAATTACAAAACAATAAATTAATTATGAATTGTTTGTGCGGTAAACCAAATTTAAGGTATATATACTTTAATCTTGCATCTATCAATAAATTTGTAACTATTGACTAGATATCTTCATAACACAGCAGTGAAACTCTTTCCATTTGGTACAACATAACATTCTACTATAACATGCCAAGGGAAGAGTAACAACTTTATTTGTTCTTCCATACGTCAATTACTTCACTCTTAAAGAACTTTATGAAATAAGATATGTCTTCTTTTTATGATTGTCCGATCATAATTCCTATCATTTGTATTCCTCAAAATTGACATGCCCCGTAACTTAGCATGCTCCACAACTTCTGAAAGTTCACAAAAAATTATCTATCAAGAAATATAAAAATCTAAGCAGTCATGCGGAGTAAGATCACGAAGAAAACTGAAGACTAGGTGAGATTTTTTTATGTTTACTTTTAGCGTGTTTCTTGAGGTATTGATAGTTCTTGTGAATGAATAATAACCTTTTGCCCAACCACTCCAATTTGACAAACCCCACAGCGCAACGTAAAGTTGGCGGTGTTAGTATAGCTCCTTTTCCAAAAAAGTGACAAGACAATCAAACATGATGATACAAGACTAGTTGATATTAACATTCCATAATTCAAATTTAACGGATAACAACAAATATCTTATGATCATGTGGACGATAAAATTTCCAGCCTCTACACTGAAACAAAGATTGTGTTGCATACTGTTTGATTTACGAACCAAGACTTTTACATAGTTTACTTGTACAGTGCCCTGAAACCCCAGAACAGAACCTACCTTTGCTGGTCCTTAACAAGATTAAGTGCAAGCCCTTCAGCTGGCACTATAGTCCTGTCTGACCGTGCAGCAAATATAGTTTGATCAAACTCCTCTGGAGCATCATCGAACGGAGACATCTGTAGATGCGCCAGAATACAAACAGCCACATATGGTGAACAAACGTATTACCATCACATCCTGCAATCCCAACTTACTGAGTAGCACTAGCACCAAACCTATAATTCTAATAAAGGATGCCAGCTCTGAATTCTAATCTGCTTCGCTCAAGGTTCCTTGCTTTCATAACCAATAAAAATCTTACGAAGAATCCTTGGTAGCTTTTGAAGCCAGAGCTATGGCCTTGGCACTTGTATTTCCCATCATCCACTCTCTCTCTGCACGCTGCTGATATTGCCTTGCATTCTTTACTCGTTTTGGTGCCAGCCATGTGTCTCTTTCTACGTAGGCAAGTCTAAATCTTTCAGCAATATATGGGCAATCCGTTTGGGTTCACAAGTGATGGAGACGTGGTTTTTGTAGTAAACCCACATACTGCCCACGTTTGGGGATCGACATCCTTGTCAAAGAGATCATCCAATGTGATATATGGGAATGCTTCCCTGAGACCATCGAATCCTCTGAATCTGGTAGGAAAAAGGAACTAAGTTCAGTTGACTCTCTGACCTCTGGTTTAACTTGGTGTGAATTTCTAATTTGTACTTGACATCGTAATGTATCAGGTTAAGCCATGGATTAAAACAAGCCTTGCACCTGGCTCTGGTGTTGTTACGAAGTATTTACAACAGAGGTATGTCTTTAATATTCAGTTAGTCAATTGTTGTTCTTCTATATTTTAGTTAGAAGTTACACTTCGTTCTTGTTTTGGTCTCTGTAGTGGCCTGCAAAAGTACTTGAATCAACAAGGGTTTCATCTAGTCGGTTATGGCTGCACAACTTGTATTGGAAACTCTGGAGACCTTGATGAATCAGTTGCTAATGCCATTTCTGAAAATGGTAGAATTTTGTACTAAGTTGTTATTTTGCATTAAAATTTATTTTTAATTGAAAAATCCTATCTTGTCTGCACGTGGACGTCTAAACCATTTGCATTAGTTTGTGTTGCCAGTTTATGAGTTGCTACTTTTGCATTTGAAGCTAATATGTCTCTGCTATTGCTGCACTTGGTACTTTCACAGACATTATTGCGGCAGCTGTGCTTTCTGGTAATAGAAACTTTGAAGGGCGTGTACATCCTTTGACTAGAGCTAACTATCTTGCTTCGCCTCCATTGGTTGTTGCTTGTGCCCTTGCTGGCACGGTATGTATATAACGTATACTTCGGTGGTAACGGTGACATACCTTTTTCAACTCTTAATGCGGCATTCTCTACAAATTGGTCTAGTTACCATCCTAAATTTCTGATAGACTTGCTGCAATATATGCTGTGGTGCTAAGTATCACAAATGTGGATTGGAAAAATTTGTGTGTTTATATATATAAAAAGTACTGAACTGCAAGTTGTAGTTATTCTACTAATGAACCTTTATTTACATAAATGACACAGATATGTAATGCTCATTTGCTTCATTCTTTTTCTTTTTCTTTTAATTTTCAGGTTGACATAGACTTTGAAAAGGAGCCAATCGGAAAAGGAAAAGATGGCAAGAGTGTTTACTTCAAGGATATATGGCCTAGCAATGAAGAAATTGCACAGGTAAACTATAGATACTCTCAAAGAAAAGTACCTGTTGAAGTCAGCACTGTCTAATTATTTGGCCCTAATATGGAATCTTTTTTGTTTTTTATTGGTAGGTTGTTCAATCTAGTGTCTTGCCGGATATTTTCAAGGTCACTTACGAATCTATCACAAAGGGCAATCCTATGTGGAATGAACTCTCTGTTCCCACTTCGACTCTTTACTCTTGGGATCCAAACTCAACCTACATTCATGAGTCCCCGTATTTCAAGGACATGACCGTGGAGCCACCAGGTACTTTTGGAGTCAAGGATGTCTACTGCTTGCTCAATTTTGGTGACAGTATAACTATTGATCATATCTCTCCGGCTGGAAGTATCTATAAGGATAGCCGCACTGCGAAGTATCTGCTCGAGCGTGGGGTGGACCACAAAGACTTTAACTCCTACGGTAGCCTTAGGGGCAATGACGAAGTGATGTCAAGAGGCACCTTTGCGAATATTCGCCTGGTCAACAAGCTCTTGAATGGAGAAGTTGGCCCAAAAACAATTCATATCCCAACTGGAGATAAGCTTTATGTCTTTAATACAGCCATGGTGAGTACTATCAGAACAATGCCGGATATCGAATTAGTTGCTTTGTTATTTACAAACGGTACATTGCTAAGTAATGTCAAATCATATTATTTGCAGAGGTACAAATATGCAGGTTATGATACTATTGTCCTAGCTGGAGCAGAGTATGGAAGTGGCAGCTCTCGAGATTGGGCTGCCAAGGGTCCAAAGCTTCTGGTGAGTTTTCATATTCCCTCAACCGCTCACTTCCCTTAGATAAATTTTGCTACTCTTTTTTTACGATATGATTGTATCAATTTGTCAGGGAGTGAAAGCAGTGATTGCCAAGAGCTTTGAGAGAATTCACCGAAGTAACCTTGTTGGTATGGGAATTATTCCTCTTTGTTTCAAAGCCAGTGAGGATGCAGAGACGCTAGGATTAACAGGTCAGGAGCGCTACACAATTGACCTACCAAATACAGTCAGTGAGATAAGGCCTGGCCAAGACGTAACTGTTACAACAGACACTGGAAAATCCTTCACATGCACAGTACGCTTTGATACAGAGGTATTTTTCACACTTTTCTCTCTATTAAATCATTACTCTTTAGTTTTTCCAAATTTTTAACGTAATTTGTCAATTGTCATATCAATCCGCAGGTGGAATTGGAATATTTCAACCATGGAGGCATTCTCCCATTCGTTGTCCGCAATCTCAGCAAACAGTAAATAGTTTTGAGTTTTGAATTAAGCGGCTCCTTCCTCGCACCATGCAAAACCATCTAGTTAATCAGGTGAGGTTTACAATAAGAACAAGATTACTCCTTCCTCGCACCATGCAAAACCATCTAGTTAATCAGGTGAGGTTTACAATAAGAACAAGATTAAAAGTACATTGTTTTTGTGTAGTTTTTGCACGTAAATTCTCGTCGAAATGGAATGTTGAGTTGATTCTAGTTCGTCCAACCGTGTGTAAATTTTCAATGGACCTATTTTGAAATCGATCCTTTTCATTTTTGAAGCTTGCTGGCTATATATATCTTGCAGTGTTATTCAAATGGTGTTTAATTTATGGGTAGTAGTATTATCTTAATTTACTATCTTGATTTAATAAATGAGGTAACAAATTATGTGTTCTCTATCACACTTCTCATTTATATTTATGAAATTATGAGTTTGATTTTTAACTTTGTAAGTAAATTTACAAATTGTGGGAGATCTTTTAATTTGGAAGATCATTTATGTTATATCAAACCGATTTAAAGTATAATCAAAGCACAGCAAATTGTTATGGTATCCATTCACATTCACGTGCATTTTCCAGAAAACATACCATATGTGGCATAGGTTCACAGTCGAACTCGAAATTATAAAAAGTGGGTCCATAAAATTTGTTTTTGGCTTGAAAGATATTCGTTTGTGGATTTATCTATTTCCTATAGGTAAATATTTTATGTAGATTTAAAATTATTTGATGTGTAATTTTAGAATTGATTGAGGTTTTGTTTAGGGTTAAAAAGTAAAAGATTTCTACTTTTGAGGTAAAAGTAAAATTTTCATTTTCACTTTGATTACATATGAACTCAAAGATTGTTTTGAACAGTACATTTCAAACGATGTGGTAAATATCTCCGTTTAATATAGTTTGATAATAAAAAGTTTTCATTTTCAATTTAACAATAATTTTGGTTTGAATGATTACATAACATGTTTGAAAAAATAATTATGGTAATTAAAATTATTACCTGAACTTATTTGTTCAAATTATGTAATATATTATTCTTTGAATCCTAAGAGATCATTTTGATCATTGATGGAAAGTATTAATTTAAGTTGATAATAATGTGAAATTGATACGGTTCGCCTTAAAAGAATTTTATGATATAGGATATATTGGTCTATATTGCAACTTAAGTTTTTTATACTTTTTAAAGAAATTAAAGTCTTTGTATCCATGGTTCGAACCTTTATTATAGTTCCTATGAGTCCTAGACCACAACGTTTGTGCTAAGGCGGAAATCTTATCAAAACAAAATTTATCAATTCATGATATTATGCTAAGAAATAAATCACTTTTTTTAGGAACAAAGATAAAACTAGAGAGATAAAATCCATGTTGATTCCTCTTTATTTTTTTTTTGAAAAATGAAAACTTATTCAAAATTTATTTCTAAATATTCATATGGTTCCTTAATATTCATATGGCTCCAAAAAATTTCTTCCTTTGCATTGACTTAAGTCTTCTGTAGATTCCAAGGCCACACAATGAAATCTAACAAAGTGATGATGAGGGAATGTTTACAACTCCAGTCACAATCCAATAAACTAGATACTATTCCAAATTGGACTGCTTCTAGCCTACTAGACAAGTGGCATTTTGCTTGTAAAACTATGGCAAATCACTTAGTTTAATACATGCCACCTCATTCAATTTTTGTTTAACACCATAAGATAATCATATAGAGGTGTTTTATTAATTATTTCAAAACGGAATTCTTATCCTTGTTTAATTTGGAAAAAATATATATTTTATAATTTAGAAAAAACATTATCCCCACAGATTCTATACTTTGCAATTCATGTAACTCCAAGGGGTGATGAAAATTAAGGAGCAACAAAGACAAAATTATTTGGAAAGGTTTTGAAACACCAAAGTTTTTAACTAATTTCAACTTTTTCATTGACTTGAGGCTTCCCTAATTGGAAATAATCTTTCATAGAACTATCTTACAGTTTATATGGTTAAACGAACCAATGAGAAAGGTGAGAGCAAAAGAAAAAAAAACCAATGAGAAATGTAAGAGAAAAAGAAATTGTAGATTATATGGTTCATATTTATATATGTAACATGTGAGGTTAGTTGATAAAGTAAAAGAGACAGGCTGACAAGTTCGGACCCACAACAGGTACAGATAAGTAAAAGGTGTGGGGGATAGAGCCCCACAATTCGATATTTGTAAGAGTATTTTTGAGATTAGGATTTTGATATAAATACTGTTGTAACCCTTTTGAAAATATAGTATAAACTTTTGAGCCGCATGAAAGTGGACGTAGGCATACAGTGCCAAATTGCTACAATTCTCTACGTTTTCTCTTTTCTTCTTACTTTATTATTGCGTTTCTATTACACAACAAAAATCACACTATTTTATTGATTTGTCTCACTATATCAGTCATGAGATAGTAGTACCATATATGATTTTCTCATGAATAGTACCGTAGATGATTTTCTCACCTAAAGGATGGATAACTTCCAAATTCTAAGAATTGATGAAAGAAGCAACAAAAACAATTAAAATTTTCAAAAGTCATTGGAAAGTCTTTAAATTATTTTCACCTTTTCATTGACTTGGAGTCTTTGCTATATTCTAAGGCCGCAATGGGACCTCTAGCAATTAAGTCTTTGAATTGATGCAACGTAATTATTAAGTCTTTTTCCATTGACTTGGAGTCTTGGCTATATTCCAAGGCCACAATGGAACCTCTAACAATTAATTATCTAGGAAATTAGGTACGTCTTTTCCAAATTTTCATATACTACTACTAGATAGGTGATTTCCAAGTCATTAGAAAGATTTTAAATTATTTTCACCTTTTTCATTGACTTGGAGTCTTCGCTATATTCCAAGGTCGCAATGCATGGGACCTCTAGCAATTAAGTCTTTGAAATCTTGATGCAATGTAATTATCAGGGAAATTAGATACATGCTTTTCAAATTTTTATAGTACTACTATTGGATGGATGATTTTGATTGGATAGTGAGATTCTGTAAATACTACACTAATTACAACTTTCTCATGCACATTTCTTCATTTTATAATTTTTAAATACAAAGTCCATTGCAATCAAACCAAACGTGATCATTGTTGCTGCTGCCTTTCTTTTCTTTCAATTATTTTTCTTTGCAACCATCAACATTAGCTATTTAGCTTCTGTAGTGGAAGCACTTATGTGGGTTGCATCCAAAGTGAGAGACGAGCATTTTTTGCTTCAAGCAGATACCATTTTCCAAAAGGAAGCATTTACATGTTCACCTTTAAGTTTCATATTAGCTCATACACTAAATCATTTCAAAAGAAAAAGAGGAATCCAATATAAATTATGTAATAAATACATATAAAGAAATTCAAACAAAGAAACATATTGTCTCTTAACCTGCTTCTGAAAAAGATAGTGCTTGTGGCTTTTTGTGTGGAAAAAAATAAAAAAGTAGAAAATTAAAGTCTTAACTTTCTTTTAAAAAAGATAGTGCTAGTGGCTTTTCCATGTGGAAAAAATAAAAAAGTAGAAAAATAAAGTCTTGGTCTTCGTAAACTTGCTACACACTCCATATAACAAATAATGTTATGCATAATCTACAATTGACTAGACTAAACTTGAAATGATGGACAAATTTGATGTAAAAATTTTATTGTATGATTTTGTTTATGTGTTAACTTAGGTGTGTTTAGATTCGTTTCTAAAATGGTGTTTTTGAAAAGTGCTTTTAAAAATAAATATCATATCTATTTTAAAAAGTAATGTTTTGAAAATTTAAACGTGTTTTTAAAAAATGAAAATGATGTATATATATTTAATATTATTTTTTAAAATAAGTAATACTTGTTTGGAGAAAAAAATAATGGTTTGTTATAAATGATTGTTTTGGAAATGGTGGAATATATAGATATATATATATTTAGTAATAAATGTTAAAATGTTGTTTTCCATGAATCTAAAAAATACATTTTTAAAAAAAATTTGACCAAACACATTCACACTTTTTTCTTTTTAAAAGTGAAAATTCATTTTCAAAAGTGAACCAAACACAACCTTAATTATTTTATATTACTATTTATAATCAAGTGTCGGTCTTCTCCTCTAGCCATATTCATATCATTAATTTTTTATTTTCCTACCCACTCTTTGAAGTTTTAAGTAGACTTTCATTCTCCAAACAAGCCTAATCAAGTTAAAATAGGTTATTTGGGGCTTAGGCCAAAATTTTAAAACTCAGTTATATTCAACATAAAAAAAATAATAAAAATTATTAAATTTATTTTGTTCTTTACAAATATTTTTGAGAGAAAAAATCAATGGACCAAATTTCGTATTCTGAATTTTTAATAACAGTTTTTCTACACATAATATTGCAAAAATTGATATCACCATTTATATTTTTATTAGACTTTTCTACTATAAAAACTAGTAGCAAACAAGAAAGTAATGAACTTTGTCATACATAAAGTCAAAACATAATAATAAAGCAAGAGATATACAATATTTTGTTTTTTATTATTATTTATGCAATCTTTAAGCAGTATATCTCTCTCTCTCTCTCTCTTTTTAATACAGTATTTGTTCGTAAAAACAATCTTTTTTTTTTTTGAAGAGTTTGGTAACTATATGAAAATGTTATCAAAACTGTATGCCAGTATGTTTAAGTAGTTTCCACAGAATCTTTAAGCAGTATGAAAATATTTAACTATTTTGGAGCAAAGATACAAATAAATTTTTTGGTTTTGTTTTTCTGATTGTACATGTTGTTTCAATACAAATACTTATTGGTTTTGAAGACAAGTGCAACTTTCTGTTATTTTCATTTCACTTAGTAGTATTAACAATCAAAGTGTCAGAATTTTTTCTTTAATTGACACAAAAAGTCTTTTTAACGAGTTTGGAGCTAAAGTGATGTTTGAAGCAAGTATTGAAATTTTTATACAAGACCAATCCATCTAGGAATCAATTTCTTGCAGCTTTCATGGAGAAAAACAGAGGATCCTATTGTTTAGGATATACAACACAATCAACTATGAAATTTTTAACGTAACTTGTCAATTGTCATATCAATCCGTGGGTGGAATTGGAATATTTCAACCATAGTTCAAATCTTTATTATAGTTCCTATGAGTCCTAGATTGCAACGTCTGTGCTAAGACGGAAATCTTATCAAAAAAAAAAAAAAAATTATCAATTGGAGATATTATGCTAGCAAATAAATCACTTTTATTAGGAACAAAGATAAAATTAGAGAGATAAAATTCATGTGATTCCCCTTTATTTTTTTTGAAAAATAAAAAATTATTCAAAATTTATTTCTAAATATTCATATGGTTCCTTAATATTCATGTGGCTCCAAAAAATTTCTTCCTTTGCATTGACTTAAGTCTTCTGTAGATTCCAATGCCACATAGTGAAATCTAACAAAGTGATGATGAGGGAATGTTTACGACTCCAGTCACAACCCAATAAATTAGATATTATTCCAAACTGGATTGCTCCTAGCCGTCTAGACAAGTGGCATTTTGCTTGTAAAACTATGGCAATACACATAGTTTAACACATGCCACCTTAGTCAATTTTTGTTTAACACCATAAAATAATCATATAGAGGTGCTTTATTAATTCTTTCGAAACGGAATTATAATCTCTGTTTAATTTGGAAAAAATATATATTTTTTAATTTAGAAAACACATTATTCCCACATATTCTATACTTTGCAATTCATGTAACTCCAAGAAGTGATGAAAATTAAGGAGCAACAAAGACAAAATTATTTGGAAAGGTTTTGAAGCAATAGGGTTTTTAACTAATTTCAACTTTTTCATTGACTTGAGGCTTCCCTAATTGGAAATAATCTTTCATAGAATTGTTTTACAGTTTATGTGGTGAGACGAACTAATGGAAAAGGTGAGAGTAAAAGAAAATAACCAATGAGAAATGTAAGAGAAAAAGAAATTGTAGATTGTATGGCTCATATTTATATATGTAAAATGTGAGGTTAGTTGATAGAGTGAAGAGGACAAGCTGACAAGTTCAGACTCGAAGCAGATACAAATAAGTAAAGAGTGTGGCGGTAAAAGCCCCCACGGTACGATATTTGTAAGAGTATTTTCGGGATTATGATTTTGATATAAATATAGTTGTAACCTTATTAAAAATATAATAGAAGCTTTTGAGTCGTATGAAAGTAAACGTAGACATACACTGTCAAACCACTATAATTCTCTATATTTTCTTTTTTCTTCTTACTTTATTATTGCATTTCTATTTCACAACAAAAATCACATGATTTTATTAATTCGTCTCACTATATCAGTCGTGAGATAATACCATAGATGATTTTCTCACCTAATGGATGGATAATTTCCAAATTCCAAGAATTGATAGAAAGAAGCAACAAAGACACTTAAAATTTCCAAAAGTCATTGGAAAGTCTTTAAATTATTTTCACCTTTTTCATTGACTTGGAGTCTTTGCTATATTCCAAGGCCATAATGGGACCTCTAGCAATTAAGTCTTTTAATTGATGCAACGTAATTGTTAAGTCTTTTTCCATTGACATACTTGGAGTATTGGCTATATTCCAAGGCCACAATGCAACCCCCAGCACTTAATTATCTAGGAAATTAGGTATGTCTTTTCCAAATTTTCATATATTGCTACTAGATGGGTGATTTCCAAGTCATTAGAAAATTTTTAAATTATTTTCACTTTTTCCATTGACTTGGAGTCTTTGCTATATTCCAAGATTGCAATGCATGGGACCTCTAGCAATTAAGTCTTTGAAATCTTGATGCAATAGAATTATCGGAAATTAGGTACATCCTTTTCAAATTTTTATAGTACTACTATTGGATGAGTGATTTTGATTGGATAGTGAGATTATGTGAATACTACACTAATTACAACTTTCTCATGCACATTTCTTCATTTTATAATTTTTAAATACAGAGTCCATTATTGCAGTCAAACCAAACGTGATCAATGTTGCTATTGCCTTTCTTTTCTTTCAATTATTTTTCTTTGCAACCATCAACATTAGCTATTTAGCTTCTGCAGTGGAAGCACTTATGTGGGTTGCATCCAAAGTGAGAGACAAGCATTTTTATGCTTCAAGTAGATACCATTTTCCAAAAGGAAGCATTTACATGTTCACCTTTAAGTTTCAAATTAGCTCATACATTAAATCATTTCAAAAGAAAAATAGGAATCCAATATAAATTATGTAATAAATACATATAAAGAAATTCAAACAAAGAAACGTATTGTCTCTTAACCTGCTTCTGAAAAAGATAATGCTTGTGGCTTTTCCGTATGGAAAAAAATAAAAAAGTAGAAAAATAAAGTCTTAACTTTCTTCTAAAAAAGATAGTGCTAGTGGCTTCTCCATGTGGAAAAAAAATAAGAAAAGTAGAAAAATAAAGTCTTGATCTCCGTAAACTTGCTACACACTTCATATAACAAATAATGTTATGCATAATCTACAATTGACTAGACTAAACTTGAAATGATGGACAAATTTGATGTAAAAATTTTATTGTATGATTTTGTTTATGTGTTAACTTAGGTGTGTTTAGATTTGTTTCTAAACTTGAAAAGTACTTTTAAAAATTTAAACGTGTTTGTTAAGATTTGTTAAATGATGTTTTCAAAAAATGAAAATGATGTATATATATTTAGTATTATTTTTTAAAATAAGTAACAAAAAAATAATGGTTTGTTATAAATGATTGTTTTGGAAATGGTGGTGTGTATATATATATATATATTTAGTAATAAATGTTAAAATGTTGTTTTCCATGAATCTAAAAAATACATTTAAAAAAAAAAAAATCAGACAAAACACATTCACATTTTTTTTTTCTTAAAAGTGAAAAATCATTTTCAAAAGTGAACCAAACACAACCTTAATTATTCTATATTACTATTTATAATCAAGTGTCGGTCTTCTCCTCTAGCCATATTCATATCATTAATTTTTTATTTTCCTACCCACTCTTTGAAGTTTTAAGTAGACTTTCATTCTCCAAACAAGCCTAATCAAGGTTAAAATAGGTTACTTGGGGCTTAGGCCAAAATTTTAAAACTCAGTTATATTCAACATAAAAAAATAAAATAAAAATTATTAAATTTATTTTGTTCTTTACAAATATTTTTGAGAGAAAAAAACAATGGACCAAATTTCGTATTCTGAATTTTTAATAACAATTTTTCTACGCATAATTTAGCAAAAAATTGATATCACCATTTATATTTTTATAGACCTTTCTACTATAAAAACTAGTAGCAAACAAGAAAGTAATGAACTTTGTCATACATAAAGTCAAAACATAATAATAAAGCAAGAGACAATATTTTCTATTATTATTATTATTATTATTTATGCAATCTTTAAGCAGTATATCTCTCTCTCTCTCTTTTTAATACAATATTTGTTCATAAAAACAATCAATTTTTTAAATGTTTTTGGAGAGTTTGGTAACTATATGAAAATGTTGTCAAAACTATATTCCGGTATGTTTAAGTAGTTTCCACAAAATCTTTAAGCAGTATGAAAATGTTTAACTATTATGGAGCAAAGATACAAATAAATTGTCAACTGGCTGCTGGCGCAGTGGTAGCGCCAGCAGCCAGCCCTGCCTCCCTTTGTAAGGGGGTAGGGTTCGACACCCCTGTATGTATAATATTAAATAATATAATAATCTATATAATCATAATATAATAATATATAATAGTATTTAGTCTTCCATCAATTGTGTGGGTAGCTCTCTCACCCTAGTGTGGGTCTTCCCTCCCACCTCTGTGTGGGCAGTGGTCTCCCAATTGGGAGTAGTATTTCGGATTGTGCCACTAATGTTCTATCTCGGTTGATCCCGGATGTCTCCTGGGCATGTCCTAGATACAGTTCATGTATTCAAAAAAAAAAAAAGATACAAATAAATTTTTTGGTTTTGTTTTTCTGATCGTACATGTTGTTTCAATACAAATACTTATTTGTTTTGAAGACAAGTACAACTTTCTGTTATTTTCATTTCACTTAGCAGTATTAACAATCAAAGTGTCAGAATTTTCTCCTTAATTGACACAATAAGTCTTTTTAATTAGTTTGGAGCTAAAGTGATGTCTGAAGCAAGTATTGACATTTTTATACAAGACCAATCCATCTAGGAATCAATTTCTTGTAGCTTTCATGGAGAAAAACTGAGGATCCTATTGTTTAGGCTATACAAAACAATCGACTATGAAATTTTTGATGCAACACAGTGATTTTGAAGGAAATTTCCTATAACTCTAGGAAGAAATAAATGGATATCTTACTTTTGCTTTTTGGCATTTTGCTTGTGTAACTAAAATAAGGAGTCTATCAATTTATTATTTATTTTATTTGTTACTTTTTAAAACCGTATGATAGCATGACATTAACCTAAACCATAATAGTTACCATTGACTCAGAGTCTTTAGAATTCCAAGGCCACAATGGGACCTAGAGCAATTATGTCTTTGGAATTAGTTACCTACTTTCCAAATTTCAAGCGTACTAGATGGGTGATTTCTATAATTGATAGTGAGATCAATTGATATCCATTGAGAGAAAAGCATAGAGATTTATTGATAGTGACTCAAGCTGCATTTTTTTTTTCAATTGAGGACATCAAAACATAACCAGTTTCTTAGTTTTTTAAATTGTATATTTTGTTTCAATTCAAATATTCTGTTTCAGAATATTAAAAAAAAAAAAAAAAAACTACAGCTCTCCTTAATTGACTTAAAACGTCTTTGCATAGTTGGGAGCCAAAGTGAGGCCTATAGCAAGTAAACATCATTGAAATTTTGATTAAAAAAAAAATAAAGGAAATTAATTTCCTGCAGTTTTCATAAAGAAAAACTGAAATTCATATTCATTTAAATTTTGATGCAATAAAGTGATTATCAAGGAAATTTCTTGAAACTCTAGGAATATATGCAAGTCTCTATATTTGCTTTTTTGACTTTTGGTTGTATAATTAAAATAAGGAGTCCATCAATTTATTTATTTACTTTAATTGTTACTTTTTAAAATTAATTATCTTTCTTGAATAATAGCATTATTACAACCAAATTATCCATATATACTATTTGAAAATGTTATTTAAACGGTGTGATAGGCATGATATTAAACAAAAGCAATCATCCATTTTGAAATTTCAAGAAACAATATGTACTGTATGATTTTCCTTGCATGTAATTTAATAAAATTGACTCATATTTGACAAAAGTGATTATGTTTCCTTGACTTGAGGCAAGTGTGTCCATTACTTCATGGAAATCCTTGTCTTGCTTTTATCAAAATTCAATTTGTGTGGTAGAGATTATTTTATATGTCTTAATTAATGAAAGTATTAACTCATGTAAAATGTATAACAAATCCAGTACCGTACAGATGCGGGTTGATTGCACAAATTTCACACCACTATATTAACTCATGTAAAATATATAACAAATCTACATACCCATACAAACCAGTGCAATGACTGTGCACCAACACCAATCTCTGTGGTATCAAGTTCCTCCCAGGACTCTCCCTCCACATCATTCAGCTTTGGTTTCAATACACCCAAGCATGTGCGTGCTGTGTGGTTGCTCCTTGGGCTCCCTCTGCAACATTAAATTTGGTTCATTACCAGTTGTAAGGTTTATATCCTAGTCAAAACTTAATATCAAAACGAACAAAATCCACATGAGAGCTTAAGTAATAC
Source organism: Litchi chinensis (assembly GCA_019925255.1). Taxonomy (NCBI): domain Eukaryota; kingdom Viridiplantae; phylum Streptophyta; class Magnoliopsida; order Sapindales; family Sapindaceae; genus Litchi; species Litchi chinensis. Next base: position 38,872,346 of record CM034462.1, read on the forward strand.
TCACAGTAGATGATGACGTAGAAAGTTCAAGGATTAGAAAACTAAAAGTCATTCGTTTGATCAAGAAGTCTCGTTTTCACATCTTATGGAAATATAACGAAGTTAGGAAGTGCAAACTAGCATTAAAGCTGAAGTACAGCAAAATGAAGTTCGTTAAATAATTTCTTAACTTTCAGAACATGCCGAGAGGGTATCATTACTTAGTTTTCAATTCTTAACGAACTCTCTCGAATTGATCTCTTTCCTATATAATGCAATGCCATGTTCAGAATGTCAAGTAATGTTATACCACTAAAGCATGCATATAGATATCTGGAAGTAAGATGACTGAGAGTGAAAAAGGACTAAAATTTTTTATGTTAAAGCATATGCACTGTCACGTTCTATTTTTTATCATTTCAAATTGTTATAAAGTCTTAGAGTTGTGGGAATCAAAGGCAGCTTCATATCCAAGAGCTCATAATTAGAATCCAAAATGTTTATTATGTTCTGCAGAGAAACAGTAATACTCATACATTGTTCCCAGGCTAACATTGTTATATATATATATATATATATATACACATACATATATATGTAGACACACACACCTATGTTTTTGTTGTTTAGATATATTTATAAAATAAGTTCCTAAAATTTTTAGAGAATGTACAAACAATTTCCATACACTATACAAAATTTGAAAATGTTGCATAATTTTCCTGCAAAACACTCTAATGTCTAAGGTCCAATAATTTTGAACTTTCATTGGCTTAAAGTCTTCGCTAGGTATTCATTGGCTTAGATTTTTGGCATGGTAATGACTTTGAATTGTTGGTACAAAGTTTTTGTATTTAAGTGTTTGATGATAATGAGAGCAGTCCTTAACAGTATTAACTAATGAAATCCATTGATTTTGAAATAGTATTCCAATAACTTGGCTACTTTTTTAAATCAAATTATTTAAATCTTGTTAGATACATCAATATGGGACATATTTGATCTATTCAAATCATGTCATGTTATACAAGTAACCATTTATCTTACATTATATATATGGGCTAATGCTCATTGAAGTTTCTCTCTAAAATGAGTGGTCTCAAATGGATACCAAGATGAGTTTATATGCATTGAGACACTAAAACAAATGGATACGGTCCGGGAAGGAGCTGGACAAATAAATTATGGAAATTATTATCCGACTTTTACTTGCATTAATTTGTTAAAAAAAAAAATAGTAATAATCAAAGTTTTAAAATAGTTTGCTTAATTGACTTTAAAAGTCTTTTTAATTTAGTTGGTAGCCAAAGTGGGGCTTGTCGTAATTCAACATTGTTGAAATTTCAATGCAAAACATTTCCTAATACTTTCAAAATTCTCTGCTTTATTAACTTTAAAAATCTTTTCAATTTAGTTGGTAGCCAAAGTGGGACCTATAGCAATTCAACATTATTGAAATTTTGATACAAAATAGCGATTGATTAAAGGAATTAATTTCCTACCACTTTCATTGAGAAAATCCAAAACTCTTTTTTAAAAGTCCAAACTATACAAAATAATTTACTTGGAGGATGTCAAAGCATTAGACTGAATATTCTTTTTCTTTGTAATTGGAAAAAATGTTGAACTACATGATCACACAAAAATTTAAGTAAAATGTTTTACAATAACAAAAAATTATATTATTGTGAAGATTCTTTAAGTATCTTGAATAATCAAATTGAAAATTTTGAGAAAAAGTTTACTTATGTTTTATATCATACAAAGATGAAGTTATTCAAAAACTAGAGGATTTGATTTCTAATTGGCAAATTTACTTCAATCAATCCAACTTTAGTTTTCATTCATTTTCAGTTAAGCTTTAATGCATGCCTTCAACATTTCAAAGCTACTCCAATCAAAATTTGAGAAAAAAGCTCCTACAAAGGGATTGCTCTTAAATTTAAGTGCCTAATTTTAATTTCAACTTTAATTTTGAATCATCTTCAGTTATAATGCTGTCAATATTGCAGCATAATCCAAGTCCATGGCCATTGCAGGACTTCAGACAATCATGACCATTACTTTTGCGAAAATATTTTTTATTGCATTAATCAAAATTCAATATACATGGTAGAGAATGTTTTACATGTCTTGATAAGTGAAAGAGATAAAATTAGTTCACTGTCAGGCAAATTTGTATTAAATATTGAAATTAACACCCAACTATATTCACATGGAAGACGTGAGAAGATTTGCATATGCTCACATAAATATAATTTTTTTAATCAAACATTTTAGAGTCTTCTCCAGATTGTCACGTTGAAATGTAATAGCAACATAATGACTTTGAATGAAAACAAAGTGATGATCAAAGAAATTTCCTGTAACTCAAGTGTCCGGTCATATTCTAATTAGCTAGCTATTTTTCAGAAAAAGAATACAGCCTCCTTAATTGACTTAGAAAAGTTTTTTGCATAGTTGGGAGCCAATTAAGTGAGGCTTGTAGCAAGTAAACATCATTGAAATTTTGATTTTAAAAAAAATGAAAAACAAGGTATGACTTTGAATGCAAACAAAGTAATGATCAAATAAATTTCATACAACTCAAGAGTCTGGTCATATTCCAATTAGCTAGCTATTTTTACAAACCAAATTACTTCAAGTCCAAGCTTATTAGATAGTGAGGAGTTAAGAAATTAGAACTTAATAGACACCATTACTTTTTCCTATTTGGAATTGTTCTTGTACAATTTAAGGTAAGGAGTCATCAATTTTGTAAATGTTTTATTTTTAATCAATGTCTTTAAACAATTGAATTATAGTTGATTAACCGATTTTAAGTATATGAAAATGTTATTAACTGTATGCCAGTATGTTTAAGTAGTTTCCACGGAATCTGTTGCCAAATTAAAGAGATAAGATTGGAGGGGCTGGGGATATTAGACTGAGGGAATCTTTTCCTACATTTAACAAAGATGAGTATAGCAAAAGTACTCTGTTTCGGAAATAGAGGACAGGTTTATGTTCTCGTCATTTCACTAAGAAGTATTAACCATCAAAGTGTCAGAATTTTCTCATTAATTGACACAAAAAGTCTTTTTGATTGGTTGGGAGCCAAAGTGAGGACTGTAGCACTATACAAAACCAATCGAGGAATCAATTTCCTGCAGCTTTCACGGAGTAAAACCTAGGATTCGACGGTCCAGGCTGTACAAACAATAGACTTTGAAATTTTTGATGCAACACAATGATTATGAAGAAAATTTCTTGCAACTCTAGGAAGGAATAAATGGATTTATATTTGCTTTTTGACATTTGTGTAACTAAAATAAGGAGTTTGTGAATCTATTATAATTTATTACTTTTTATGATATTAAACTAAACTATAATAGTTATCTCTTTTTCATTGACTTGGAGTCCTTAGAATTCCAAGGTCATAGTGGGATCTATAGCAATTATGTCTTTGGAATTAGCTACCTACTTTCCAAATTTTAAGCATTAGATGGGTAATTTCTAAAATTGATAGTGGGATTAGTTGAGATCTATTGAGAGAAAAGCATAGTACAGATCTATTGAGAGTGAGTCAAGCTATATATATATTTTTTTCAATCGAGGACATCAAAACGCAAACCAATTTCTTGTTTTGTAAATTGTATATTTTGTTTCAATTCAAATGCTTTGTTTCAGAAACAAAGAATACAGTTCTCCTTAATTGACTTAAAATGTCTTTTGCATAGTTGGGAGCCAAAATGAGGCCTGTAGCTAGTCAACATCATTGAAATTTTGATTAAAAAAACAATTAAAGAAATTAATTTCTTGCATCTTTCATAAAGACTAACTGAAATACTTATTTATTTAAATTTTGATGCAACAACGTGATTATCAAGCAAATTTCCTGCAACTTTAGGAATAAATGCAAGTCTCCATTTTTGCTTTTTTGACTTTTGGTTGTATACTTAAAATAAGGTGTCCATCAATTTATTTGTTTACTTTAACTATTACTTTTTAAAATTAATTATCATTCTCGAAAAATAGCATTATTACAACCAAATTATCCATATATACTATTTGAAAATGTTATCTTGCACGCAATTTAATTAAAGTTGATTCATATTATATAAAAGTGATTATGTTTCTTTCACTTGAGGCAAGCCTGTCCATTACTTCATGGGACTCTTTGTCTTGCTTTCATCAAAACTCAATTTATGTGGTAGGAATTATTTTGTATGTCTTAATTAATGAAAGATATCAAATTAGTTTGTTATCAATTAAATTTAGAGTAATACTAGGTTGTCCAAAAATTTTATTCAAATTCATGTCCAAATAATATGATATATGAGTTGTCAAAATCTTATAAATCATGAGATAATATGATAATTAATAGGATCTCAGAAACTCATATATCATATCATTTGGACATAGATTTCAACAAAATTTTTGGATAACCTAATATTTTTCTTAAATTTATATCAAATCAATAAGTACGCAACTATATTTTTATGAAAGATCATAAAACACTAACATATTCTTCGATCAATATGATATTTTGGAACCAATATTGATATTAGATTAATTAAAACAATCTAAAATCCATGTATTAAAATTATGTATCCTTAATGCAACTTAAGCATAGTTGAAGCTATTGGTTTTCTTTTTTTTTTTTCTTTTAATAAAAAGGCTTTAATATTATACAAAATATTGAGCTTTAGAAATTGATGATAAATATTTAAACTAATTTAAAATGAAAAATAGAAGGCTCCAAAAATGTCTTCTTTTGCATTGACTTGACTTCGAGTCTTCTTTAGATTCCAAGAATAAAGTGGGGTCTAATAGCAACAAACTGTCATTAAATTTTGAAGCGACAACATGATAATGATGAAGAAATTTCACAACTCCAATCACAATACTAACAATCCATCAATTTTATTTTTTTATTTTATCTATTGTAATTTTTTAAATTTTACATCTTCCTTGAATAACTGAATTATAATTTATTAATTTAAATTGACTATCTAAAAATTATTAAAACAGCATGACATAAAACTAGGCTACTATGTGTGAAGTTAGATTAACACATGTAATCACAAAAGCAGAGTTGGGGATATATTTTTAGAAAATTAATTTGTATAAAAATTAATTTTCTGTTAATTCTCTGAAAGCAAAGCAGAGTTACACACTCTGTTTACTTCATATCCCAACAGAATGTATAATTAATTTGGAATGTTTTCCATTGACTTGGAGTCTTCCAAGGCCACAATGGGACCTGTGAAACTTCCATACAAATAAATTGTTTGGGAAATTAAGTACCCACTTTCCAAAGTCTAAGCATACTAAGATGGGTGATTTTGAATGCACACTGACATTCGTTGGGACACTATAAATACCACACTAGTGTGATAAGCTTCTCATCCATATTTCCCCTTTTTATTATTTTAAATACAGAGTTCATTGCAATGAGACTAAACATGATCAGTGTTGTTTCTGCCTTTTTTTTCTTCAAGTTACTTTCCTTTGCAACCATCAACATTAGCTTTGCAATGGAAGCACTTATGTTGGTTGCATCCAAAGTGAGAGAGAAGCGCTTTTACGCTTCAAGCAGGATCTCATAGTTCCTTCCAATCGGCTTGTGTCTTGGATTGGTGATGGAGACTGTTGTAAATGGGCTGGTGTTGTTTGTGACAACTTTACTGGCCATGTCTTTCAACTCAATCTTCGAAATCCTCATTCAGAATATTTTACTTCTAGTTACTTTTCTGAAGCAGAATATGAAGCTTATAATAGGTCAACACTGGGAGGTACGATAAATCCATCTTTGCTTGATTTGAAGAATTTAATCCACTTGGATTTGAGCTATAATGATTTTGAAGGAATTCAACTTCCTGCATTTCTTGGTTCTATGGAGAATTTAAGATATCTTAATCTCTCCGGAGCTGGATTTAGGGGAATGATTCCTCAACAACTTGGAAATCTTTCTAACCTTCAATCTTGACCTCCTATGAGTTATATGTTGAGAATTTAGTGTGGATATCCGGTCTTACTTTATTGAAACACCTTGATTTGAGTGGTGTAAATCTCAGTAAAACCTCTTATCAATGGCTGTTAAAGATAAGTTCACTTCCTTTTTTAGAAATACTAAGATTGTCAAGGTGTCAACTTCAACACTCTCCCCAAATATCAATTGCAAATTTTTCGTCCCTTACCGCCCTTGATCTTTCCTCTAACACTTTTGATAAGTCCTTCATTCCAAATTGGATTTTTGGTCTTAATCACTTAGTTTTTCTTGATTTAAGTTGGAACAATTTTCAAGGTCCAATTTTTAACGGACTTGAAAATTTGACTTCTCTTAGACATCTTGATTTAACGTACAGTAATTTTAGTTCTTCAATACCTAATTGGTTGTCGAGAATTAGCCATCTTGAGTTCCTTTCTCTAAGCACTAATTACTTACATGGAAGTATTTCCAGATCAAGCCTTTGCAACTTGACTTCTCTTAGACATTTTGATTTATCAGAGAATTATTTTAATTCATCAATACCTAATTGGTTGTCCAGAATTAGTCATCTTGAGTATCTTTCTCTTTCACATAATGACTTGCAAGGTTCTATTTCTAGTTCTCTTGGGAACCTGACTTCCATTAGGTCACTTGATCTCTCATTCAACAGACTTGAAGGGAGAATTCCAATGTCATTTGGAAGACTTTGCAGCATGAGGTCAATCTCTTTGTCATTTCTAAATTTGAACTCAAATATCTCTGAAGTCTTAGATATCTTCTCAGGATGTGTTTCAACTAGATTAGAGTCCTTATATCTTAGCAATTGTCAATTATCTGGACATTTGACTGATCAACTTGGAAGATTTAAAAATCTAGAAACTCTTGATCTATATAACAACTCTATTTATGGTCCCATTCCATCATCTTTAGGGGAACTTTTGTACTTGCAAAGTCTAGATCTATCTTATAACAAATTGAATGCCACCCTTTCCCAAATTCACTTTAGTAATCTCACAAGACTTGTTGTACTCAGTTTGGCTGAAAACTCACAAATTGCAGTGGATGTCAATTCTGATTGGGTTCCTCCATTTCAACTTTCGAGATTAGATTTGAGATCTTGTCAAATGGGACCTCACTTTCCATCATGGCTTTATTCACAAAAGAGTTTATATAATTTAGACATATCCAATAATGGAATTTCTGATGTTATTCCCAATTGGTTTTGGAAATCACTTTCTCAATTTTCTGAATTATCTATCTCCCACAACCAAATCCATCAGAAGATTCCAAATCTTACCAATGCGGATGCAATTTACATACTTGACTTGAGTTCAAACAAATTCTTTGGTCCATTACCTCAGATATCCTTTGATGTGTTAGGCGTACTGGATTTTTCAAATAATGCTTTTTCTGGATCCATTCTCCCGTTTTTGTGTTATGAAGTGAATAAGTCAAGGTCCACAAATTTTCTCAATCTTGAGAAGAATTTTTTGTCCGGAGAACTGCCAGATTGTGGTTGGATGAATTGGCAAAATTTATGGGTTTTGAATTTAGGTAACAATAAATTTACTGGTACACTTCCTACCTCCATAGGAAACTTAACCTCTCTTCTTTCACTGATCCTTCGTAAAAATAACTTCTCTGGGGTAATACCATTTGAGGCACTTGAAAACTGTACATCTTTATGGGTGTTGGATGCGTCTGAAAATCAGTTTGTCAGAAATCCTCTCAAATGGATAGGGGAAAGATTTTCGAACATGATGATTCTCAATTTCCGCTCAAATAATTTACATGGTTTTCTACCAGTAGAACTTTGTCATCTATCATCTCTACATATCTTGGACCTTGCTAATAACCATCTCTCTGGTAATATACCAAGTTGTATCAATAACTTCAGCGCTATGGTGACTGTGGATCATTTTGACAGAAGTGATTTTACATATTTCTCAAGATCAATAATACACTTCGGTGAACATTCTTTGCTTGTAAGGAAAGGGATAGCTTATGAGTATTCGACCATTCTTAATTTGGTAAGAGCCATAGACCTTTCCAACAATGATTTTTCAGGAGATATTCCAAGAGAAATAACAAGTCTGAAAGCGCTATGGTGGTTGAATCTGTCACATAACTCACTAACCGGAAGAATTCCTAAGACCATAGGTGCTATGGGAGAGATAGACTCCATTGATTTTTCTGCAAACCAACTTTGTGGTGAAATCCCGTCAAGTATATCAAACTTGACATTTCTGAGCTACTTGAACTTATCCAACAATAAGTTGACTGGAAGAATTCCTCCAGGCACTCAACTGCAGGGCTTTGATCCATCCTGTTTTACTGGCAATGATCTCCATGGATGTCCACTTCCTAAAGATTGTAATGTGTCTGTTCAAACACCAAGCCACCAAAGTGGTCGAGGAAAAGATGGTAATAAACATGAAGTGGATTGGTTTTACATAAGCTTGGTCCTTGGATTTGTGGTGGGCTTCTGGGGCTTCATAGGTCCTTTGCTTGTCAACAAAAGATGGAGGTGTGTATACTGTGGTTTCCTGGATAGTCTTGGAGACAAAATTCACCTCATTGTAAAAAAGTGTTGCTAATGTTTTTCTTTTTCCTATTTTCTGTGATTATTTTTATTGAAGTGTGTACATTAAATGAGATGGTTTGTACATTAAATGGGATGGTTTCCTTTTCATCAACTATGTTTGCATGTGAAGACTATATAACTTTTGGGGTCACTACTAATTACAAAACAATAAATTAATTATAAATTCTTTGTGCGGTAAACCAAATTTAAGGTATATATACTTTAATCTTGCATGTATCAATAAAATTGTAACTATTGACTAGATATCTCCGCAATACAGCAGTGAAACTCTTTCCATTTGGTACAACATAACATTCCACCATAACATGCCAAGGGAAGAGTAACAACTCTATTTGTTCTTCCGTAGGTCAATTACTTCACTCTTAAATAACTTTATAAAATAAGATGTGTCTTCTTTTTATGATTGTCCGATCATAATTCCTATCATTTGTATTCCTCAAAATTGACATGCCCCGTAACTTAGCATACTCCACAACTTCTGAAAGTTCACAAAAAATTATCTATCACTAAATATAAAAATCTAAGCAGTCATGCGGAGTAAGATCGCAAAGAAAACTGAAGACTAGGTGAGATTTTTTTGTGTTTACTTTTAGTGTGTTTCTTGAGGTATTGATAGTTCTTGTGAAAGAGTAATAACCTTTTGCCCAACCACTCCAATTTGACAAACCCACGGTGCAAGTTGGCGTGTTAGTATAGCTCTTTTTCCAAAAAAGTGATAAGACAATTAAACATGATATAAGACTGGTTAATATCAACATTCCATAATTCAAATTTAACGGATAATAACAAATATTTTATGATCATATGGACGGTAAAATTTCCAGCCTCTACACTGAGACAAAGATTGTGTTGCATACTGTTTGATTTACGAACCAAGACTTTTACATAGTTTACTTGTACAGTGCCCTGAAACCCCAGACCAGAACCTACATTTGCTGGTCCTTACCAAGATTAAGCGCAAGCCCTTCAGCTGGCACTATAGTCCTATCTGACCGTGCAGCAAATATAGTTTGATCAAACTCCTCTGGAGCATCATCGAACGGAGACATCTGTAGATGCACCAGAATACATACGGTGAACAAACGTATTACCATCACATCCTGCAATCTCAATTTACTGAGTAGCACTAGCACCAAACTAATAATTTTAATAAAGGATGTCAGCTCTGAATTCTAATCTGCTTCGCTCAGGGTTCCTTGCTTTCATAACCAATAGAAATCTTACAAAGAATCCTTGGTAGCTTTTGAAGCCGGAGGTATGGCCTTGGCACTTGTATTTCCCATCATCCACTCTCTCTCTGCACGCTGCTGATATTGCCTTGCATTCTTTGCTCGTTTTGGTGCCAGCCGTGTGTCTCTTTCTACGTAGGCAAGTCTTGTTGAGAATGTGAAACTTTTCCTAGAAACTCTTTAGCTTAAGTTTGTTATTTTTGTGTCTTCTTATGGTTTAAGCAACCTCATTTAAGTTAGTTTCAATGAAATGATTTAGTTTGTATTTAATTTGGATGTAATGTGTTAAGTTTGATTTTGGTTGTTATAGTGGGGTTAGGTAATTCTAATGTCAGTTTCTTTTTGTTTTTTGTTTTTTAAAATGGAATGGGTTGTGTACCTGAAGTTGGTAACAATGTATGGCTGAAATCAGTTCTTGTACTTATATATAAAATTCAATGAAAAAGCTACAGCATACATGTTAGCAAAATTGTGTGCTTCGGTTATGGTTTTCAGCTCTGTTCTGGGAGCATGTTTTCATGGATGTTTGATAGTTAATGGTTGCATATGGTCTGATTTCTAACAGTGGTATCAGAGCATTGTTCTTATGGGCTGTGAGGTCTAATATTGAGAGTTTTGTGAGTTAAACACTTATTTTTGAGAGATCAAACACTTATAAGAGTCCAAATGGCAATAGCAAGCAATTCTACCTTGGTTGTCCCTCAATTTTCTAGAGAAAATTATCAAATATGGGCAGTAAAAATGAAGTCTTATTTGAAGTTTTTTGGTCTATGGGAGCATGTAGAACAAGAGAAGCAAGACCCCCCACTCAGAGCAAATCCCACTATAGCTCAAATCAAGCAACATGAGGAGGAGAAGATGAAGAAAGACAAAGCTGTCACTTGTTTGCATTCAGCCTTGATAGATGTTGTGTTTACAAACATTATGCATCTTGAAACAGCCAAGCAAATATGGGATGAGCTAAAGGAAAGATATAAGGGCAGTGAAAGAGTGAGAAATGTCAAGTTGTTGACTCTCAAAAGAGAGTTTGAGATGTTGAAAATGAAAGAAAGTGAGTCTATTAAAGACTACTCTTGCAAGCTGTCTGAGCTTGTCAATCAAATGAGACTTTATGGAGAAGTGGTGGAAGACTACAAAGTGGTGGAGAAGATGTTGATTAGTTTACCCGAAAAGTTTGAGGCTAAAGTTTCTGCCATTGAAGAGTCTTGTGACTTGAAGAAACTAACCATATCTGAAATGGTTAGTAAGCTGCAAGCTTAAGAGCAAAGAATGCCTATGAGGAAGGATGATGTTGTTGAGGATGCCTTTCAAGCCAGAAAAAAATGGAAGCATGTAGGTTAGAAGGACCAAAAGAAGCAAACTTTTAACCAAAAAAATGGAGATACCAAAGGCAAAGTCAAGACAGATGGAACGACATCAGATTCTGCAGGAATGAGGAAGTTTCCACCTTGTACAACTTGCAAGAGAACCAACTATCAATCCAAGGACTGTTGGTACAAGGGCAAGCCTCAAATTCAATGTCACCATCGCAAGAAACGGGGTCATAAGGAGAAGTTTTGCAGGCTTAAGCAAAACCGAACAACCTGTGCAACAAGCAAATTACACAGATGAGCAAACTTAGGTTGAGGACCACATTTTCATGGCAACTCAAGCTTGTTTTTCTACCTCAAAGGATGTTTGGTATGTTGACTCTGGATATACAAGTCATATGGCCAGAGATTCTAGCTTATTTACCTCTCTTGATAAAAATTACAATGTCAAAGTAAGGCTCAGAAATGGTGAATTGGTGCAGTCAGTTGGGAGAGGTACTGTTACCATTCAAACTCCATATGGTACTAAGTCTATTTGTGATGTTTTGTTGATTCTAGACTTAGATCAAAACTTGCTTAGTGTTGCTCAATTATTAAAGAAACATTACACACTCACATTTAAAGAAAATAAATGCATTATACTTGATTCAAATAAAGCTGAAGTAGTCACGGTTGATATGTGCAATAATAGCTTTCCATTGCATTTGAATCAAGTAAATCATTCAGCCTTAGTGTCCAAGCAAGATGATTCAACCTTGTGGCACAAAAGGCTTGGGCATTTCAATTTAAATGCACTGAAACTCATGCAAACTCACAATATGGTTACTGATATGCCTGAAATCAGTTGCATTGATGATGTTTGTAATGCTTGCAACTTGGGGAAGCTACATAAAAAATCATTTCCATCAAACTCAGCCATAAGAGCTCAAAACAAGCTAGAATTGGTTCATACAGATTTGTGTGGTCCTATGAGTATGCATTCTTTAAGTCAAAATTTATATTTCATTCTTTTTATAGATGATTTGACTAGGATTACTTGGGTTTACTTCTTGTCAAGCAAAGCTCAAACCTTTGCTATTTTCAAAAAGTTCAAAGCCATGGTTGAAAATGAAAGTGGCTGTAAATTAAAGATGCTGAGATTAGATAACGACTAGGAGTATACCTCAAATAAGTTTAATGATTTTTGTGAAGAAATGGGGATCAAACATCAATTAACCGTAAGCCACATGCCTCAATAGAATGGTGTCTCTGAGAGGAAGAACAAAACCGTCATGGAGATGGCAAGGTATCTATTGGCTGAAAAAAGACTACCTAAAAAATTCTGGGCAGAGGCAGTATATACAGCAGTATACCTCTTGAACAGATTGCCCACCAAAGCTATTCAAAGTATGACTCCAATTGAGACTTGGTCTGGAAAGAAACCTTTCGTCAAGCACCTAAAAACCTTTGGTTCCATTTGCTATTCACACATTCCAAATGTGAAGAGGTCTAAGTTAGATGACAAAGCTGAAATGAAAATTTTTCTTGGCCATGCAACCCACTCAAAAGGCTACAGAATTTACAAGTTGCAGTCCAAAAAGATGACAATTAGCAGAGATGCTGAGGCAGATGAAGCTGCATATTAGGATTGGGATGAAAATCTAGTTAAAAGAAATGAAATGCAGGCTAATATTAATGTCTCTCCCACTGTAAATGATGCTCAAAGTGGTGATGAAGCTGGTTTTGAAGAGTCAATTGCAGAATTAGACTCACCAATGCTCAACACAAAGTCTTTGACTGAAATCTATAAGAAATGCAGCTATGCAGTCATAGAACCCTCTTGCTATAATGAAGCGTCAATGTTTAAGGAGTGGAATGATGCAATGAAGGAGGAATTGATGATGATTAACAAGAATGGAACTTGGGAGCTAACTATAAGACCTGTTGATAGAAAAGTAATTGGAGTGAAATGGGTGTATAGAACCAAGTTGAATTCGGATGATTCAATTCACAAACATAAGGTTAGGCTTGTGGTGAAAGGATATTCACAAATGGTAGGGATTGACTATAGAGAGACATTTGCACCAATAGCAAGGTATGAAACCATAAGGCTTTTGGTTGCTTTGGCAGCTCAATATAGATGGAAGATTTTTCATCTTAATGTGAAGTCTGCGTTTTTAAATGGTGCCTTGGAAGAGGAGATTTTTATTGAGCAATCTATTAGCTTTGTGATTGCTGGCCATGAAGATAAAGTATACGAGCTACATAAGGCTTTATATGGACTAAAACAAGCTCCAAGAGCTTGATATAGTAAAATTGATTCCCATTTTCTACAAAATGCATTCAAGAGGAGTCCAAATGAGCCTACACTTTATGTTAAGGCATGTGATGGTGGGAAGAAGGTTATTGTATCTTTGTATGTTGATGACTTGTTTGTGACAGGTGATTATGTTATGGAAATTAAGAAGTTCATGGACAACATGCTTCAAGTTTTTGAAATGACAAACCTTGGAGCAATGAGCTATTTCTTGGGAATGGAAGTACATCAAAGTAGTAATGGAATTTTTCTTTCACAAAGGAAATATGGTATGGACATACTTCAGAAGTTCAAATTGGAGAGTTGTAATCTAGTAACAACTCCATTGGCAGTAAATGAGAAGCTTAGTAAAGCTGATGGTGATGAAAAATCTGATGCATCTTAATATAGAAGTCTAGTTGGAAGCATACTTTATTTGACAGTCACTAGACCTGATATAATGTTTCCAGCCAGCTTGCTTTCTAGATTTATGCATTCACCAAGTCTAACACATTTTGGTGTAGGGAAAAGAGTGTTGAGGTATCTAAAAGGTACCACTGATTTTGGAATTTGGTATGGCAATGGTGATGCAAAGTTGGAAGGGTATGTGGATAGTGATTGGGCAGACTCTGTAGATGATTCCAAGAGTACAACCGGCTATGTGTTCTCACTTGGGAGTGGAGTATTTTCATGGAACTCCAAAAAGCAAGATGGGTGGCTCAGTCCTCAATAGAAGCTGAATACATAGCTGCAGCAGCAGCTTCAAATCAAGCATTGTGGATAAGAAAGGTCTTGACAGACCTTATGTTTGCACAAGAGGAGCCTATTGTGATCAAGTGTGACAACAACTCAGCCATTTTAATGGCTAAAAATCCAGTGCATCATGGAAGAACTAAGCATATTAATGTCAAGTTTCATGCTATTCGAGAAGTTGAAAGAAATGGTGATGTTAAATTGATTCATTGCAAGTCAGAAGAACAAGTGGCAGACATACTCACCAGAGCTGTTCCTTGTGCTCAGTTTATGATTCTTAGAAGCAAGCTTGGAGTATCCAAGAAAAGTTTCAAGGAGGAGTGTTGAAAATGTGAAACTTTTCCTAGAAACTCTTTAGCTTAAGTTTGTTATTTTTGTGTCTTCTTATGGTTTAAACAACCTCATTTAAGTTAGTTTCAATGAAATGATTTAGTTTGTACTTAATTTGGATGTAATGTGTTAAGTTTGTTTTTGGTTGTTATAGTGGGGTTAGGTAATTCTAATGTCAGTTTCTTTTTGGTTTTTTTTTTTAAATGGAATGGGTTGTGTACCTGAAGTTAGTAACAATGTCTGGCTGAAATCAATTCTTGTACTTATATATAAAATTCAATGAAAAAGCTATAGCATACATGTTAGCAAAATTGTGTGCTTTGGTTCTGGTTTCCATCTCTGTTCTGGGAGCATGTTTTCATGGGATGTTTGATAGTTAATGGTTGCATATGGTCTGATTTCTAACAAGTCTAAATCTTTCAGCAATATATGGGCAATCCGTTTGGGTTCACAAGTGATGGAGACGTGGTTTTTGTAGTAAACCCACATACTGCCCACGTTTGGGGAGTATGTGTGTTAGTTTGTGCTGCCAGTTTATGAGTTGCCACTTTTGCATTTGAAGCTAATATGTCTCTGCTATTGCTGCACTTGGTACTTTCACAGATATTATTGCGGCAGCTGTGCTTTCTGGTAATAGAAACTTTGAAGGGTGTGTACATCCTTTGACTAGAGCTAACTATCTTGCTTTGCCTCCATTGGTTGTTGCTTGTGGCCTTGCTGGCACGGTATGTTTATAACATATACTTTGGTGGTAACGGTAACATATCTTAAAGCGGCATTCTCTACAAACTGGTCTAGTTACCATCGTAATAGGCTTGCTGCAATATATATGCTGCAATGCTAAGTATCACAAATGTAGATCGGGAAAATTTGTGTGCATATATATATAAAATTCAGAACTGCAAGTTGAAGTTATTCTAACCATGAACCTTTGTTTACATAAATGACACAGATATGTAATGCTCATTTGCTTCATTCTTTTGCTTTTTCTTTTAATTTCAGGTCGACATAGACTTTGAAAGGAGCCAATCGGAACAGGAAAAGACAGCAAGCATGTTTACTTCAAGGATATATGGCCTAGCAATGAAGAAATTGCACAGGTAAACTATAGATACTCTCAAAGAAAAGTACCTGTTGAAGTCAGCACTGTCTAATTATTTGGCCCTAATATGGAATCTTTTTTGTTTTTTATTGGTAGGTTGGTCAATCTAGTGTCTTGCCGATATTTTCAAGGTCACTTACGAATCTACCACAAAGGGCAATCCTATGTGGAATGAACTCTCTGTTCCCACTTCGACTCTTTACTCTTGGGATCCAAACTCAACCTAGATTCATGAGTCCCCGTATTTCAAGGACATGACCGTGGAGCCACCAGGTACTTTTGGAGTCAGGGATGTCTACTGCTTGCTCAATTTTGGTGACAGTATAACTATTGATCATATCTCTCCAGCTGGAAGTATCTATAAGGATAGCCGCACTGCGAAGTATCTGCTCGAGCGTGGGGTGGACCACAAAGACTTTAACTCCTACGGTAGCCTTAGGGGCAATGACGAAGTGATGTCAAGAGGCACCTTTGCGAATATTCGCCTGGTCAACAAGCTCTTGAATGGAGAAGTTGGCCCAAAAACAATTCATATCCCAACTGGAGATAAGCTTTATGTCTTTAATACAACCATGGTGAGTACTATCAGAACAATGCCAGATATCGAATTAGTTGCTTTGTTATTTACAAACGGTACATTGCTAAGTAATGTCAAATCATATTATTTGCAGAGGTACAAATATGCAGGTTATGATACTATTGTCTGTTGTGCAAATTTTAGTACTCGCAAGTGCACGAATCTATTATAAAATAGATTATGTAAGTACGAGATCGATCCCATAGAGATTGATAAAATATTAATCTAAATCTAAATTAAATTTAATTCTAATCTAGTTAACAATGTTTGAGAATTAATTAAAACTAAAGAAAATAAAATTCTAAATTAACAAAACAAAATTAAATTGCAAAACTCAATCAATAGACGAGAAATCTGAGGATCAGAATCCACCATTATCAACTTATAACGTTTTACTATTCAAAATATTATTCTCAACAATTAAATAAACAACTTAGAAATCAATCTGTTGTTTTCTCAGGATTTGTCAATTAAACTTAAAAAAAATAAATAAATCTTATGTAATTCTTACTTCAAGACCTAAAATTTATAAGATCTAAGTATTATATGTATCCAATATTGAAAAACACATAATCAAAAATTTTATATTTAAACCTTTTCAATCCAAAGTCAAATTAATAAAATAATTTTGTAACAACCAAAAATACTTGATATTTAAGGTGAAACTAATCTTATTTTATCAATCAATGAAACTAAGAATTATTAAACATTAGAAACACAAAATTAAGAATAATATTTGAATAGTAAAATCATTATAAAGTCAATAATAGTTTCATCCTACACCTCAGAAAAGAAAATTAAACAAACATTGTGATAACAAGAACAAAAAGAGAATTAAAATTCAGCATAATGGTTGCAAACTTGGCTGCTGAAATTTTGTCTTCTTGCTCCACCAAAACTGCTGTCTTCTTCTCCTGTCACTGCTGCTGTCTTTTTTTTCTTCTGTTCTGCAGGTCTCCTGTTGATTTTTTCTCTACTGGTCGGCTGCTTTATATACTGCTGTAATTTCTCTTTTATATTGCTGTAATTTCCAATTTTCTTTTTAACTGAAAACTGCTACTTATTTCTTAATTACAGCACTATTTTTTTACTTCCAAAAATCTGCACAGCACTTATTTTTTTCTCTAAAAATCTGCAGCTTTCCTTTTCTCTTCATTAAAAAATCTGCAACTTCCTCTTCTTTCTTGATTTATTTCCTCTTTTCTTCAATGATTTATTTCCTCATCTCCACCAATTTCCTAATTGCATGACAAAGATTTTAGACAAGACTTGAATGCTTGATTGATTAGGATTTTGACTTGACAAAATTGTAATTTTTCCTCATTTGACACACAAATTCTCTTTTATTCCTGTTTCACGAAAAACACAGTTAATTAAAATAAACTTAACATAAAATTAGACTAATAAATCTATATTTAAGGGTAATAAATGTATATAAATTATGTCTATCATTGTCCTAGCTGGAGCAGAGTATGGAAGTGGCAGCTCTCGAGATTGGGCTGCCAAGGGTCCAAAGCTTCTGGTGAGTTTTCATATTCCCTCAACCGCTCACTTCCCTTAGATAAATTTTGCTACCATCTCTTTTTTTACGATGTGATTGTATCAATTTTTCAGGGAGTGAAAGCAGTGATTGCCGAGAGCTTTGAGAGGATTCACCGAAGCAACCTTGTTGGTATGGGAATTATTCCTCTTTGTTTCAAAGCCCGTGAGGATGCAGACACGCTAGGATTAACAGATCAGGAGCGCTACATAAATTGACCTACCAAATACAGTCAGTGAGATAAGGCCTGGCCAAGACGTAACTGTTACAACAGACACCGGAAAATCCTTCACATGCACAGTACGCTTTAATACAGAGGTATTTTTTACACTTTTCTCTCTATTAAATCATTACTCTTTAGTTTTTCCACATTTTTAACGTAATTTGTCAATTGTCATATCAATCCGCAGGTGAAATTGGAATATTTCAACCATGGAGGCATTCTCTCATTCGTTGTCTGCAATCTCAGCCAACAGTAAATAGTTTTGAGTTTTGAATTCAGCGTCTCCTTCCTCGCACCATGCAAAACCATCTAGTTAATCAGGTGAGGTTTATAATAATAAGAACAAGATTAAAAGTACATTGCTTTTGTGTAGTTTTCGCACGTAAATTTTCCCTCGAAATGGAATGTTGAGTTGATTCTAGTTCATCCAACAGTGTGTAAATTTTCAATGGACCTATTTTGAAATCGATCCTTTTCATTTTTGAAGCTTGATGGCTATATATATCTTACAGTGTTATTCAAATGGTGTTTAATTTATGGGTTGTAGTATTATCTTAATTTACTATCTTGATTTAATAAATGAGGCAACAAATTATGTGTTCTCTATCACACTTCTCATTCATATTTATGAAATTATGAGTTTGATTTTTAACTTTGTAAGTAAATTTACAAATCGTGGGAGATTTTTTAATTTGGAAGATCATTTATGTATTATCAAACTGATTTAAAGTATAATCAAAGCAAAGCAAATTGTTATGGTATCCATTAACATCCACGTGCGTATTCAAGAAAACATACCATATGTGGCATAGGTTTATAGTCGAACTCGAAATTATAAAAAGTGGGTCCATAAAATTTGTTTTTGGCTTGAAAGATATTCGTTTATGGATTTATCTATTTCCTGTAGGTAAATATTTTATGTAGATTTAAAATTATTTGATGTGTAATTTTAGAATCGATTGAGGTTTTGTTTATTCAAAAGTAAAAGATTTCTACTTTTGAGGTAAAAGTAAAATTTTCATTTTCACTTTGATTACATATAAAGTCAAAGATTGTTTTGAATAGTACATTTCAAACGATATGATAAATATGTCCGTTTAACATAGTTTGATAAGAAAAAATTTTCATTTTCAATTTAGCAATAATTTTGGTTGGAATGATTACATAACAAATTTAAAAAAATTATTATGGTAATTAAAATTAGTACCTGAACTTATTTGTTCAAATTATGTAATATATTATTCTTTGAATCCTAAGAGATCATTTTGATCATTGATGGAAAGTATTAATTTAAGTTGATAATAATGTGAAATTGATACAGTTTGCCTTAAAAGAATTTTATGATATAGGATATATTGCTATAAAGTCTATATTGCAACTTAAGTTTTTTATACTTTTTAAAGAAATTAAAGTCTTTGTATCCATGGTTTGAACCTTTATTGTAGTTCCTATGAGTCCTAGAACGCAATGTCTATGCTAAGGCGGAAATCTTATCAAAACAAAATTTATCAATTGAAGATATTATGCTAGCAAATAAATCACTTTTTTTAGGAACAAAAATAAAACTAGAGAGATAAAATCCATGTTGATTCCTCTTTTTTTTTTCTTGAAAAATAAAAACTTATTCAAAATTTATTCCTAAATATTCATATGGTTCCTTGATATTCATATGGCTCCAAAAAATTTCTTCCTTTGCATTGGCTTAAGTCTTCTGTAGATTCCAATGCCACATAGTGAAATCTAACAAAGTGATGATGAGGGAATGTTTACAACTCCAGTCACAATCCAATAAACTAGATACTATTCCAAATTGGATTGCTCCTAGCCTACTAGACAAGTGGCATTTTGCTTGTAAAACTATGGCAATACACATAGTTTAACACATGCCACCTTCATCAATTTTTGTTTAACACCATAAAATAATCACATAGAGGTGCTTTATTAATTCTTTCAAAACAAAATTCTGATCCTTGTTTAATTTGGAAAAAAAAAATATATATATATATTAATTTAGAAAACACATTATTCCCATAGATTCTATACTTTGCAATTCATGTAACTCCAAGGAGTGATGAAAATTAAGGAGCAACAAAGACAAAATTATTTGGAAAGGTTTTGAAGCAGCAAGGTTTTTAACTAATTTCAACTTTTTCATTGACTTGAGGCTTCCCTAATTGGAAATAATCTTTCATAGAACTTTCTTACAGCTTATGTGGTGAGACGAACCAATGAGAAAGGTGAAAGCAAAAGAAAAAAACCAAAGAGAAAAAAAAATTGTGGATTAAATGACTCATATTTATATATGTAACATGTGAGATTAGTTGATAGACCGAAAGGGACGAGTTGACAGGTCCGAACCTGAAGCAATGATAGATAAGTAAAGGGTGTGGGGAGCAGAGCCCCCACGATACAATATTTGTAAGAGTATTTTCGGGATTAGGATTTTGATGTAAATACTGTTGTAATCTTATTAAAAATAATGGTTTCTTATAAATGATTGTTTTGGAAATGGTGGAATATATATATATATATATTTAGTAATAAATGTTAAAATGTTGTTTTCCATGAATCTAAAAAATAATTTTTTTTTTTTTAAAAAGACCAAAGACATTCACACTTTAAAAAAAAAAAAAAGTGAAAAATCATTTTTAAAAGCGAACCAAACACAACCTTAATTATTCTATATTACTATTTATAATCAAGTGTCGGTCTTCTCCTCTAGCCATATTCATATCATTAATTTTTTATTTTCCTACCCACTCTTTGAAGTTTTAAGTAGACTTTCATTCTCCAAACAAGCCTAATCAAGGTTAAAATAGGTTATTTGGGGCTTAGGCCAAAATTTTAAAACTCAATTAAATTCAACATAAAAAAATAAAAAATAAAAATTATCAAATTTATTTTGTTCTTTACAAATAGTTTTAAGAGAAAAAATCAATGGACCAAATTTTGTATTCTGAATTTTTAATAACAGTTTTTCTACACATAATATTGCAAAAAATTGATATCACCATTTATATTTTTATTAGACCTTTCTACTATAAAAACTAGTAGCAAATAAGAAAGTAACGAACTTCGTCGTACATAAAGTCAAAACATAATAATAAAGCAAGAGATATACAATATTTTGTTTATTATTATTATTTATGCAATCTTTTTAATACAGTATTTGTTCATAAAAACAATCAATTTTTTTCTTTTTTGGGAGAGTTTGGTAATTATATGAAAATGTTGTCAAAACTGTATGCCAGTATATTTAAGTAGTTTCCACAGAATCTTTAAGCAGTATGAAAATATTTAACTATTTTGGAGCAAAGATACAAATAAATTTTTGGTTTTTTTTTTCTGATTGTACATGTTGTTTCAATACAAATACTTATTTGTTTCGAAGAGAAAATACAGCTTTCTATTATTTTCATTTCACTTAGCAGTATTAACAATCAAAGTGTCAGAATTTTCTCCTTAATTGACACAAAAAGTCTTTTTAATGAGTTGGGAGCTAAAGTGATGTCTGAAGCAAGTATTGAAATTTTTATACAAAACCTATCCATCTAGGAATCAATTTCATGCAGCTTTCATGGAGAAAAACGGAGGATCCTATTGTTCGGGATATACAAAACAATCGACTATGAAATTTTTAACATAATTTGTTAATTGTCATATCAATCTGTGGGTGGAATTGGAATATTTCAACCATGGTTCAAATCTTTATTATAGTTCCTATG
Organism: Litchi chinensis; assembly: GCA_019925255.1. Classification (NCBI taxonomy): domain Eukaryota; kingdom Viridiplantae; phylum Streptophyta; class Magnoliopsida; order Sapindales; family Sapindaceae; genus Litchi; species Litchi chinensis. Next base: position 38,893,968 of record CM034462.1, read on the forward strand.
AGTCCTACACTGCAACATCTATGCTAAGACGGAAATCTTATCAAAAAAAAAAAAATTATCAATTGAAGATATTATGCTAGCAAATAAATCACTTTTATTAGGGACAAAGATAAAATTGGAGAGATAAAATTCATGTTGACTCCTTTTTTTTTTTTTTTTTTTTTGAAAAATAAAACTTACTCAAAATTTATTGTTAAATATTCATATGGTTCCTTAATATTCATGTGGCTCCAAAAAATTTCTTCCTTTGCATTGACTTAAGTCTTCTGTAGATTCCAATGCCACATAGTGAAATCTAACAAAGTGATGATGAGGGAATGTTTACGACTCCAATCACAACCCAATAAATTAGATACTATTAATTCCAAACTGGATTGCTCCTAGCCTTCTAGACAGGTGGCATTTTGCTTGTAAAACTATGGCAATACACATAGTTTAACACATGCCACCTTAGTCAATTTTTGTTCTTAACACCAAAAAATAATCATATAGAGGTGCTTTATTAATTCTTTCGAAACGAAATTCTAATCCTTGTTTAATTTGGAAAAAATACATATTTTTAATTTAGAAAATACATTATTCCCATAGATTCTTTACTTTGCAATTCATGTAACTCCAAGGAGTGATGAAAATTAAGGAGCAACAAAGACAGAATTATTTGGAAAGGTTTTGAAGCGGCAAGGTTTTTAACTAATTTCAACTTTTTCATTGACTTGAGGCTTCCCTAATTGAAAATAATCTTTTATAGAATTGTTTTACAATTTATGTGATAAGACGAACTAATGAAAACTATGAGAGCAAAAGAAAAAAACCAAAGAGAAATGTAAGAGAAAAGGAAATTGTAGATTATATGGCTCATATATATGTATAACATGTGAGGTTGGGCTGACAGGTCCGGACTCCAAATGGATACAGATAAGTAAAAAGTGTGGGGGGAAGAGCCCCCACGGTACAATATTTGTAAGAGTATTTTCAAGATTAGGATATTGATATAAATACAGTTGTAGCCCTATTAAAAATACAGTAGAAGCTTTTGAGCCATATGAAAGTAAACGTAGGCATACACTGTCAAACAACTATAATTCTCGGTGTTTTCTCTTTTCTTCTTACTTTATTATTGCATTTCGATTTCACAACAAAAATCACACTATTTTATTAGTCCTTCTCACTATATCAATTGTGAGATAATACTATAGATGATTTGCTCACCTAATGGATGGATAATTTCCAAATTCCAAGAATTGATAGAAAGAAGCAACAAAGACACGTAAAATTTCCAAAAGTCATTAGAAAGTCTTTAAATTATTGTCACCTTTTTCATTGACTTGGAGTTTTTGCTATATTCCAAGGCTGTAATGGGACCTTTAGCAATTAAATCTTTGAATTGATGCAATGTAATTGTTAAGTCTTTTTCCATTGACTTGAAGTCTTGGCTATATTCCAAGGCCACAATGGAACCTCCAACAATTAATTATCTAGGAAATTAGGTACGTCTTTTCCAAATTTTCATATACTGCTACTAGATGGGTGATTTCCAAGTCATTAGAAAATTTTTAAATTATTTTCACTTTTTCCATTGACTTGGAGTCTTTGCTATATTCCAAGACCGCAATGCATGGGACCTCTAGCAATTAAGTCTTTGAAACCTTGATGCAATATAATTATCAAGGAAATTAGGCATATCCTTTTCAAATTTTTATAGTACTACTATTGGATGGATGATTTTGATTGGATAGTGAGATTCTGTAAATACTACACTAATTACAACTTTCTCATGCACATTTCTTCATTTTATAATTTTTAAATATAGAGTCTGTTGCAATCAAACCAAATGTGATCAGTGTTGCAACTGCCTTTCTTTTCTTTCAATTAATTTTGTTTGCAACCATCAACATTAGCTATTTAGCTTCTACAGTGGAAGCACTTATGTGGGTTGGCATCCAAATAGAGAGACGAGCATTTTTATGCTTCAAGCAGTTACCATTTTCCAAAAGGAAGCATTTACATGTTCACCTTTAAGTTTCAAATTATCTCATACACTAAATCATTTCAAAAGAAAAAGAGGAATCCAATATAAACTATGTAATAAATACATATAAAGAAATTCAAACAAAGAAATGTATTGTCTCTTAACTTGCTTCTAAAAAAGATAGTGCTTGTGGCTTTTCCGTGTGGAAAAAAAATAAAAAAGTTGAAAAATAAAGTCTTAACTTTCTTCTAAAAAAGATAGTGCTAGTGGTTTCTCCATGTGGAAAAAAATAAAAAAAGCAGAAAAATAAAGTCTTGGTCTCCATAAACTTGCTACACACTCCATATAACAAATAATGTTATGCATAATCTACAATTGACTAGACTAAACTTGAAATGATGGACAAATTTGATGTAAAAATTTTATTGTATTATTTTGTTTATGTGTTAACTTAGGGTGTTTAGATTCGTTTCTAAAATGGTGTTTTTGAAAAGTACTTTAAAAAATAATATTATGTCTATTTTAAAAAGTAGTGTTTTGAAAATTTAAACGTGTTTGTTAAGATTTGTTAAATTATGTTTTCAAAAAATGAAAATGATGTATATATATTTAGTATTATTTTTTAAAATAAGTAAAAAAAAAATAATGGTTTGTTATAAATGATTGTTTTGTAAATGGTGGTATATATATATATATATATATATATATTAGTAATAAATGTTAAAATGTTGTTTTCCATGAATGTAAAAAATACATTTTTAAAAAAAAAAAAAAAAAAAAAACATTCACATTTTTTTTTAAAAAAAAGTGAAAAATCATTTTCAAAAGTGAACCAAACACAACCTTAATTATTCTATATTACTATTTATAATCAAGTGTCGGTCTTCTCCTCTAGCCATATTCATATCATTAATTTTTTATTTTCCTACCCACTCTTTGAAGTTTTAAGTAGACTTTCATTCTCCAAACAAGCCTAATCAAGGTTAAAATAGGTTACTTGGGGCTTAGGCCAAAATTTTAAAACTCAGTTATATTCAACATAAAAAAATAAAATAAAAATTATTAAATTTATTTTGTTCTTTACAAATATTTTTGAGAGAAAAAAAAAAAACAATGGACCAAATTTCGTATTCTGAATTTTTAATAACAGTTTTTCTATGCATAATATAGCTAAAAATTGATATCACCATTTATATTTTTATTAGACCTTTCTACTATAAAAACTAGTAGCAAACAAGAAAGTAATGAACTTTGTTATACATAAAGTCAAAACGTAATAATAAAGCAAGAGATATACAATATTTTTTTATTATTATTATTATTTATGCAATCTTTAAGCAGTATATCTCACTCTCTCTCTTTTTTTAACACAGTATTTATTCATAAAAACAATCATTTTTTTTTTTGGAGAGTTTGGTAACTATATGAAAATGTTGTCAAAACTGTATTTCGGTATGTTTAAGTAGTTTCCACAAAATCTTTAAGTAGTATGAAAATGTTATTATGGAGCAAAGATACAAATAAATTTTTTGATTTTGTTTTTCCGATTGTACATGTTGTTTCAATACAAATACATTTGTTTCGAAGACAAAGTACAACTTTATGTTATTTTCATTTCACTTAGCAGTATTAACAATTAAAGTGTCAGAATTTTCTCTTTAATTGACACAATAAGTCTTTTTAATTAGTTTGGAGCTAAAGTGATGGTTGAAGCAACTATTGACATTTTTATACAAGACCAATCTATCCAGGAATCAATTTCTTGCAGCTTTCATGTGAAAAACTGATGATCCTATTGTTCAGGCTATACAAAACAATCGACTGTGAAATTTTTGATGCAACACAGTGATTTTGAAGGAAATTTCCTATAACTCTAGGAAGAAATAAATGGATATTTTACTTTTGCTTTTTAGCATTTTGCTTGTGTAACTAAAATAAGGAGTATCAATTTATAATTTATTTTATTTGTTACCTTTTAAAACTGTATGATAGCATGACATTAACCTAAACCATAATAGTTACCATTGACTCGAAGTCTTTAGAATTCCAAGGCCACAATGGGACCTAGAGCAATTATGTCTTTGGAATTAGTTACCTACTTTCCAAATGTCAAGTGTACTAGATGGGTGATTTCTATAATTGATAGTGAGATCAATTGATATCCACCGAGAGAAAAGCATAGAGATTTATTGATAGTGACTCAAGCTGCATTTTTTTTTTTCAGTTGAGGACATCAAAACATAAACCAGTTTGTTAGTTTTTTAAATTGTATATTTTGTTTCAATTCAAATATTCTGTTTCAGAATATATATTAAAAAAAAAAAATTAACTACAGCTCTCCTTGATTGACTTAAAACGTCTTTGCATTGTTGGAAGACAAAGTGAGGTCTGTAGCAAGCAAACATCATTGAAATTTTGATTAAAAAACGATCAAAGAAATTAATTTCCTGTACTTTTATAAAGAAAAATTGAGATTCTTAGTCGTTTAAATTTTGATGCAACAAAGTGATTATCACGGAATTTTCTTGAAACTCTAGCAATAAATGCAAGTCTTTATTTTTGCTTTTTTGACTTTTGCTTGTATAATTAAAATAATGAGTCCATCAATTTATTTATTTACTTTAATTATTAGTTTTTTAAAATTAATTATCTTTCTTGAATAATAGGATTGTTACAACCAAATTATCCATATATACTATTTGAAAATGTTATTTAAACGGTGTGATAGGCATGATATTAAACAAAAGGAATCACCCATTTTGAAATTTCAAGAAACAATACGTACGGTATGATTCTCCTTGCATGCAATTTAATAAAATTGATTCATATTTGATAAAAGTGATTATGTTTCCTTGACTTGAGGCAAGTGTGTCCATTACTTCATGCAAATCCTTGTCTTGCTTTTATCAAAATTCAATTTATGTGGTAGAGATTATTTTATATGTCTTAATTAATGAAAGTATTAACTCATGTAAAATATATAATAAATCCAATACCATACAGATGCGGTTTGATTGTACAAATTTCACACCACTATATTAATCTCATGTAAAATATATAACAAATCTACATACCCATACAAACCAGTTCAATGACAGTGCACCAACACCAATCTCTGTGGTATCAAGCTCCTCCCAGGTCTCTCCTTCCGCTTCATTCAGCTTTGGTTTCAATGCACCCAAGCATGTGCGTGCTGTGTGGTTGCTCCCTAGGCTCCCTCTGCAACATTAAATTTGGTTCATTACCGGTTGTTAGGTTTATATCCTAGTCAAAACTTAATATCAAAACCAACAAAATCCACATGAGAGCTTAAGTATCACTCACAGTAGAGGATGACATAGAAAGTTCCAGGATTAGAAAACTAAAAATCATTCGTTTGATTAAGAAGTTGCGTTTTAACATCTTATGGAAATATAACGAAGGTAGGAAGCACAAACTAGCATTAAAGCTGAAGTACAGCAACATGAAAGTTCATTAAATAATTTCTTAACTTTCAGAACATACGGACAGGGTATGATTACTTAGTTTTCAATTCTTAACGAACTCTCTCGAATTGATCTCTTTCCTATATAATGCAATGCCATGTTCAGAATGTCAAGTAATGTTGTACCACTAAAGCATGTATATAGATATCTGGAAGTAAGATGACAGAGAGTGAAAAAGGACTAAAATTTTTTATGTTAAATCATATGCACTGTCCTGTTCGATTTTTTATCATTTCAAATAGTTATAAAGTCTTAGAGTTGTAGGAATCAAAGGCAGCTGCATGTCCAAGAGCTCATAATTAGAATCCAAAATGTTTATTATGCTCTGGAGCGAAACAGTACCCACATCTCAATGTCTCCAAGGACTGGCAGTGCTGCACAAGTTCAGAAACGCCAGTAGCAGTAATTTTGTCACATCCGCTGCACTAAAACTGTGTCAGTACAGCTGAAGATTTCCCGAAATGGAAGTTTCTTAGAACAGTAAAGCAGTTAACAATTATTATAAGAAAAGTAACTAATTGACAACAATTAAGAAAGAAAATGAAATAGACATCGATCATCAGTTAGTTCTTGCGGAACTTCAACAGTACAAAACGATTATGAAGTATACATGAAAAGATTTTAGGAGTACAGTCATTTGGGACCCACTAATCTATATTAGTCATTGATCAAACAATGTGATAAAAGCTTCTATTGCTCTTCATACAGATAGCCAATGATATCATCACTAATCTTTTCTTTCCAGAAAGTAAACAGAAAAATTTTTCAGCTCAAAGGAATGATGAAAATAGAGAAAATAGAAAATTTGTTTATCCAATTTGTATCATCGGTCCATTTGTTGTCATAACAATCACTTCTGCCATATATCTGATGGTCCATTGTATTGTGATATATATGATTTGTACTTAAACACTTAGTTTAGCTTAATTGTTTCATTGTGCTACAACATTGTAATATTAGTACTACAACAATGTGAGATATTGTAATACTAATATCAAACCTTATTGTTTAGCACATTCTAAAATCAGTCAAGTAAATAATTAGTTTAACTTAATCACAAAAGCAGAGTTGTGGACAGATTTATAAAAGCAATTAATTTGTACAAAAATAGAAGTGCCCTGTTCATTTTTTGAAAGCAGAGTTCAGATCTTTGCTACTTCATTATCCCAACAGATTCTACAACCCTTGGATTTAAAAAAGTGAATGAATTTAAAATTGATATCTGGATTGAGTGGAAATGGATAAATGGATATTAAGTTATTATAATCAAACTCCCCACACACACCTATGTTTTTGTTATTTAGATATATTTATAAAAAAGTTCCCACAATTTTTGAAGAGTATACTAAATAAAATTTGAAAACGCTGCACAATTTTCCTGCAAACACTCTAATGTGTAAGGTCCATTTTGAGTATTGACTAATGAGAGAAACAACTTGGTGGAAATATCAAAGATCCAATAATTTTAAACTTTCATTGGCTTAAAGTCTTCACTACCTATTCATTGGCTTAAATTTTTGGCATAGTAATGACTTCGAATTGTTGGTACAAAGTTTTTGTATTTAAGTGTTTGATGATAATGAGAGCAGTCTTTAATAGTATTAACTAATGAAATCTATTGATTCTAAAATAATAATTCAATAACTTAGGTACTTTTTAAATCAAATTATTTAAATCTTGATAGATTTAGATGAGGAGAGATACATCAATATGGGACACATTTGATCTACTCAAATCATGTCATGTGATACAGGTAACCATTTACCTTACATAATGTCATATATATGCGCCAAGGCTAATTGAAGTTTCCCTCTAAATGGGTGGTCTCACATGGATACCAAGATAAGTTTATATGCATTGAGACACTAAAACAAATGGATACCATCCAGGAAGGAGCAGGACAAATAAGTTATGCAAATCATTCTTGGACTTTTACCTGCATTAATTTGTATACATTAAAATTTCAAAGACAATCAAAGCTTCAAAATTATGTGCTTAATTGACTTTAAAAGTCTTTTCAATTTAGTTGGTAGCCAAAGTGAGGCCTATAGTAATTTAACTTTATTGAAATTTCGATACAAAACAATGATTGATCAAAGAAATTAATTTCCTACCACTTTTATTGAGAAAAACTGCGACTCATTTTTAAACGTCTAAACTATACAAAATAATTTATTTGGAGGATGTCAAAGCAATAGTAGATTTAAATATATTTATATATATATATATATATATTTTTCTATGGTGGGAAAGGAGATTAAATTCACCTTATATTTTAAAATGAGTGTGGAATTTGAACTTTTAACCTCTTATGATTAAAGTTAATGTTTCACCACTTCTACTAAAGGGTGATGTGCAAGGTAGAAGATTAAATATTCTTTTTTTTTTTTTTTTTTTTTGCTAATTGGGAAAATTATTGGCCTACATGATTAACACAAAAATTTAAGTAAAATGTTTTACAATAACAAAAAATTATATCCTTGTGAAGATTCTTTAAGTATCTTGAATAATCAAATTGAAAATTTTGATAAAAATTTTACTTATGTTTTATATCATGAAAAGATGAAGTTATTCAAGAAACTAGAGAACTTAATTTTTGAATGGCAAATTTACTTCAATCAATCCAATTTTAATTTTATTCATTTTTAGTTAAGCTTTAATGCATGCCTTCAATACTTTAAGACTACTCAAATCAAAATTTGAGTAAAAGATCCTACAAAAGGATTGCTTATTAAATTTAAGTGCCTAATTTTAATTTCAACTCTAATTTTGATTCATTTTCAATTATAATGCTGTCAATATTGCAGCATAATCCAAGTTCATGGCCATTGCAGGACTTGAGACAATCATGACCATTACTCTTGGCAAAACCATTTTCCTGCATTAATCAAAATTCAATATAAGTGGCAGAGAATATTTTACATGTCTTCATAAGTGAAAGAGATAAAATTAGTTCACTATCAACCAAATTTGTATTAAATATTGAAATCAACACACCACTATATTCATATGGAACAAGTGATAATATTTACATATGCTCACATACATATAATTTTTTAATAAGACATTTTGGAGTCTTCTCCAAATTGTCACATTGAAATATGATAGAAACATAATGACTTTGAATACAAACAAAGTGATGATCAAAGAAATTTCTCTGCAACTCAAGAGTCCGGTCACATTCCAATTAGCTAGCTATTTTTCATGGATTACTCCAAGTCCAAGCTTGTTAGACAGTGAGGATTTAAGAAATACTCTGATTGTATACCTTGTTTCAATACAAATACTCCGTTCCCAAGTCAAAGTACAACTCTATATTCTCTTCATTTCACAAAGCAGTATTAACAATCAAAGTGTCAGTATTTTCTCCTTAATTGACACAAAAAGTCTTCTTGTTAATTGGGAGATAAAGTGAGATTTGTAGCAAGTATTGAAACTTTTATACAAGACCAGTCTAGGAATTAATTTCCTGCATCTTTCATGAAGAAAAATTTGGCCATACAAAACAATGAACTATGAAATTTTTTATGCAACAAAGTGATTATGAAGGAAATTTCCTTGAACTCTAGGAATAAATGGAAGCCTTTACACTGCTTTTTGGCATTTTGCTTCTGTAACTAAAATAAGGAGGCCAAACGTTATTCATACTCTAGGTGAATATGTCTTTCCTTGACTTGAGGCAAGCGTGTCCATTACTTCATGGAACTCCTTGTCTTGCTTCTATCAAAATTCAATTTATGTGGTAGAGATTATTTAATGTCTCAATTAATGAAATATGTCAAATCAATTTGTTATCAATTAAATTTATATCAAACCAATAAGTACGCAACTACGTTCTTATGAATGATCATAAAACACCTACATATTCTTAGATCAACATGATATTTTAGAACAAATATTGATATTAGATTAATTAAAAAATCTAAAATTCATGTACTAAAATTATGTATCCTTAATGCACTTAAGCATAGTTGAAGCTTTTTTTTTTTTTTTTGGGGGGGGGGGGGGGGGGGGGGGGGGGGGGGTGGGGTGGGGGGGTGTAAAAAAAGGCTTTAATATTATGCAAAATATTGAATAGTAGAAATTGATGATAAATATTTGAACTAATTTAAAATGAAAAATAGAAAGCTCCAAAAATATTCTCTTTTACATTGACTTCGAGTCTTCTCTAGATTCCAAGGACACGGTGGGGTCTAATAGCAAAAAATTGTCATTAAATTTTGAAGCAACAGCGTGATAATGATGAAGAAATTTTACAACTCCAGTCACAGTACTTGCAATCCATCAACTTTTAAATTTTATTTTATATGTTATAATTTTAAAATTGTACATCTTCCTTGGACAACTGAATTATAATTCACTAATTGAAATTGACCATCTAAAAGCATTATTAAAATTGCATGACGTCACAACACTTGTAATCACAAGAGCGGAGTAGTGAACAGATTTTTAGAAAATTAATTTGTATAAAAATCAATTCTCTGTTAATTCTCTGAAAGCAAAGCAGAGTTAAGCACTCTATTTACTTCATTATCCCAACAGAATGTACAATTAGTATGGAATAGTGGGACCTACTTTCTAAATTCTAAGCGTCCTAAATGGATGATTTTGAATGGACCCTGACATTCATGGAGATACTATAAATACCACACGAGTGTGATAAATTTCTCATCCACATTTCCCCTTTTTATGATTTCAAATACAAAAGTCCATTGCAATGAAACCAATCATGGTCACTGTTGTTTTCGCCTTTCTTTTCTTCCAGTTACTTTCCTTTGCAAACATCAACATTAGCTTGTGCAGTGGAAGCACTTATGTTGGTTGCATCCAAAGTGAGAGAGAAGCGCTTTTACGCTTCAAGCAGGATCTCACAGATCCTTCCAACCGGCTTGCTTCTTGGTTTGGGGATGGAGATTGTTGTAAATGGGCTGGTGTTGTCTGTGACAACTTCACAGGCCATGTCCTTCAACTCAATCTTCGAAATCCTCATTTGGAATATTTCACTTTTGATTACATATTTCAAGCAGAAGTTGACGCAGAATATGAAGCTTATAATAGGTCAAAGCTAGGAGGTAAGATAAATCCATCTTTGCTTGATTTGAAGGATTTGATTCACTTGGACTTGAGCTATAATGATTTTGAAGGAATTCAAATTCCTGCATTTCTTGGTTCTATGGAGAATTTAAGATATCTTAATCTCTCTAGAGCTGGATTTGGGGGAATGATTCCTCAACAACTTGGAAATCTTTCCAACCTTCAATATCTTGACCTTTGTTATAATTCTGATGAGTTATATGTCGAGAATTTAATGTGGATATCTAATCTTTCATTGTTGAAACACCTTGATTTGAGTGGTGTAAATCTCAATAAAACCTCCACTCATTGGTTGTTGAAGATAAGTTCACTCTCTTTTTTAGAAATACTACTATTGTCAATTTGTAAACTTCAACACTCTCCCCAACTGTCAATTGCAAATTTCTCGTCTCTTACCACCCTTGATCTTTCCAGAAATAGATTTGATAAGTCCTTCATTCCAAGTTGGGTTTTTCATCTTAATCACTTAGTTTTTCTTGATATGAGTTTTAATGATTTTCAAGGTTCAATTCCTAATGGACTTGAAAACTTGACTTCTCTTAGACATCTTGATTTATCATCCAATTATCTTAATTCCTCAATACCTAATTGGTTGTCCAGAATTAGTCATCTTGAGTACCTTTCTCTTTCTCATAATGACTTGCAAGTTTCTATTTCCTGTTCTCTTGGAAACTTGACTTCCATTAGGACACTTGATCTCTCAGACAACAGACTTGAAGGTTCTATTCCTAGTTCTCTTGGAAAACTGACTTCCATCACGACACTTGATCTCTCATACAACAAACTTGAAGGTTCTATTTCTAGTTCTCTTGGAAACCTGACTTCCATCAAAACACTTGACCTCTCATCCAACAGACTCGAAGGGAGGATACCAACATCATTTGGAAGACTTTGCAACTTGAGGTCAATCTCCATGTCATATCTAATTTTGAATTCAAATATCTCTGAAGTCTTAGATATCTTCTCAGGATGTATTTCAGCTAGATTAGAGTCTTTGGATCTTAGCAATTGTCAAATTTCTGGGCATTTGACTGATCAACTTGGAAGATTTAAAAATCTAGAATCTCTTGATCTACATAACAACTCTATTTATGGTCCCATTCCATCATCTTTAGGGGAACTTTCATCTTTGCAAAGTCTAGATCTATCTAATAACAAATTGAATGGAACCCTTTCCCAAATTCACTTTAGTAATCTCACAAGACTTGATGAACTTTGCTAGATGAAAACTCACGAATTGTTGTGAAATTCAATTCTGATTGGGTTCCTCCATTTCAACTTACGAGATTAAATTTGAGATCTTGTCATATGGGACCTCACTTTCCATCATGGCTTCATTCACAAAAGAGTTTATCTGATTTAGACATATCCAATAATGGAATTTCTGATGTCATTCCCAATTGGTTTTGGAAATCACTTTCTCAATTTTCTGAATTAAATATCTCCCACAACCAAATCCATCAGAAGATTCCAAATCTTACCAATGCAGGTGCAATTAGCACACTTGACTTGAGTTCAAACAAATTCTTTGGTCCATTACCTCAAATATCCTTTGATGTGATATTTACTGGATCTTTCTAGTAATGCTTTTTCTGGATCCATTCTCCCGTTTTTGTGTTATGGAGTGAATACATCAAGGTCCACATATTTTCTCAATCTTGAGAATAATATTTTGTCCGGCGAATTGCCAGATTGTGGTTGGATGAATTGGCAAAATTTATGGGTCTTGAATTTAGGTAACAATAAATTTGCTGGTACACTTCCTCCCTCCATAGGAAATTTAACCTCTCTTTTTTCACTGATCCTTCGCAAAAATAACTTCTCCGGAGTAATACCAGTTGAGGCATTTGAAAACTGTACATCTTTAGGGGTGTTGGATGCATCTGAAAATCGGTTTGTCGGAAATCCTCTCAAATGGATAGGAGAAAGATTTTCAGACATGATGATTCTCAACTTCCGCTCAAATAACTTACATGGTTTTCTACCAGCAGAACTTTGTCGTCTATCATCTCTACATATCTTGGACCTTGCTAATAACCATCTCTCTGGTAATATACCAAGTTGTATCAATAACTTCAGCGCTATGGTGACTGTGGATCATTTTGACAGGAGTGATTTTACATATTTCTCAAGACAATAACAAACTACGGCGAACATTCTTTGCTTGTAAGGAAAGGGATAGCTTATGAGTATTCCACCATTCTTAATTTGGTAAGAGCCATAGACCTTTCCAACAATGATTTTTCAGGAGATATTCCAAGAGAAATAACAAGTCTGAAAGCACTATGGTGGTTGAATCTGTCACATAACTCACTAACCGGAAGAATTCCTGAGACTATAGGTGCTATGGGAGACATAGATTCGATTGATTTTTCTGCAAACCAACTTTGTGGTGAAATCCCACGAGTATATCAAACTTGACATTTCTGAGCTACTTGAACTTATCCAACAATAAGTTGACTGGAAGAATTCCTTCGGGCACTCAACTGCAGGGCTTTGATCCATCCTGTTTTACTGGTAATGATCTCCATGGATGTCCACTTCCTAAAGATTGTAACGTGTCTGTTCAAACACCAAGCCACCAAAGTGGTCGAGGAAAAGATGGTAAAAAACATGAAGTGGATTGGTTTTACATGAGCTTGGTCCTTGGATTTGTGGTGGGTTTCTGGGGCTTCGTAGGTCCTTTGCTTATCAACAGAAGATGGAGGTGTATATACTATGGTTTCCTGGATAGTCTTGGAGACAAAATTCACCTCATTGTAAAAAAGTGTTGATAGTGTTTTTCTTTTTCCTATTTTCTGTAATCTTACTTTTATTGAAGTGTGTACATTAAATGAGATGGTTTGTACATTAAATGGGATGGTTTCTTTTTCATCAACTATGTTTGCATCGGGAGACTATATAAATTTTGGGGTCACTACTAATTACAAAACAATAAATTAATTATGAATTGTTTGTGCGGTAAACCAAATTTAAGGCATATATACTTTAATCTTGCATCTATCAATAAATTTGTAACTATTGACTAGATATCTTCATAACACAGCAGTGAAACTCTTTCCATTTGGTACAACATAACATTCTACTATAACATGCCAAGGGAAGAGTAACAACTTCATTTGTTCTTCGATACGTCAATTACTTCACTCTTAAATAACTTTATGAAATAAGATATGTCTTCTTTTTATGATTGTCCGATCATAATTCCTATCATTTGTATTCCTCAAAATTGACATGCCCCGTAACTTAGCATGCTCCGCAACTTCTGAAAGTTCACAAAAACTTATCTATCAAGAAATATGAAAATCTAAGCAGTCATGGGAGTAAGATCACGAAGAAAACTGAAGACTAGGTGAGATTTTTTTATGTTTACTTTTAGCGTGTTTCTTGAGGTATTGATAGTTCTTGTGAATGAATAATAACCTTTTGCCCAACCACTCCAATTTGACAAACCCCAAAGCGCAACGTAAAGTTGGCGGTGTTAGTATAGGTCCTTTTCCAAAAAAGTGATAAGACAATTAAACATGATGATACAAGACTAGTTGATATTAACATTCCATGATTCAAATTTAATGGATAACAACAAATATCTTATGATCATGTGGACGATAAAATTTCCAGCCTCTACACTGAAACAAAGATTGTGTTGCATACTGTTTGATTTACGAACCAAGACTTCTACATAGTTTACTTGTACAGTGCCCTGAAACCCCAGAACAGAACCTACCTTTGCTGGTCCTTAACAAGATTAAGTGCAAGCCCTTCAGCTGGCACTATAGTCCTGTCTGACCGTGCAGCAAATATAGTTTGATCAAACTCCTCTGGAGCATCATCGAACGGAGACATCTGTAGATGCGCCAGAATACAAACAGCCACATATGTGAACAAACGTATTACCATCACATCCTGCAATCCCAACGTATTGAGTAGCACTAGCACCAAACCTATAATTCTAATAAAGGATGCCAACTCTGAATTCTAATCTGCTTCGCTCAAGGTTCCTTGCTTTCATAACCAATAGAAATCTTACAAAGAATCCTTGGTAGCTTTTGAAGCCAGAGCTATGCCTTGGCACTTGTATTTCCCATCATCCACTCTGTCTCTGCACGCTGCTGATATTGCCTTGCATTCTTTGCTCGTTTTGGTGCCAGCCATGTGTCTCTTTCTACATAGGCAAGTCTAAATCTTTCAGCAATAAATGGGCAATCCGTTTGGGTTCACAAGTGATGGAGACGTGGTTTTTGTAGTAAACCCACATACTGCCCACGTTTGGGGATCGACATCCTTGTCAAAGAGATCATCCAATGTGATATATGGGAATGCTTCCCTGAGAACTTCGAATCCTCTGAATCTGGTAGGAAAAAGGAACTAAGTTCAGTTGACTCTCTGACCTCTAGTTTTAACTTGGTGTGAATTTCTAGTTTGTACTTGACATCGTAATGTATCAGGTTAAGCCATGGATTAAAACAAGCCTTGCACCTGGTTCTGGTGTTGTTACGAAGTACTTACAGCAGAGGTATGTCTTTAATATTCAGTTAGTCAATTGTCGTTCTTCTATATTTTAGTTAGAAGTTACACTTGGTTCTTGTTTTGGTCTCTGTAGTGGCCTGCAAAAGTACTTGAATCAACAAGGGTTTCATCTAGTCGGTTATGGCTGCACAACTTGCATTGGAAACTCTGGAGACCTTGATGAATCAGTTGCTAGTGCCATTTCTGAAAATGGTAGAATTTTTTACCAAGTTTGTTATTTTGCATTAAAATTTATGTTTAATTGAAAAATCCTATCTTGTCTGCACGTGGACGTCTAAACCATTTGCATTAGTTTGTGTTGCCAGTTTATGAGTTGCTACTTTTGCATTTGAAGTTAATATGTCTCTGCTATTGCTGCACTTGGTACTTTCACAGATATTATTGCGGCAGCTGTGCTTTCTGGTAATAGAAACTTTGAAGAGTGTGTACATCCTTTTGACTATATAACTAGAGCTAACTATCTTGCTTCACCTCCATTGGTTGTTGCTTGTGCCCATGCTGGCACGGTATCTATATAACATATACTTTGGTGGTAACGATAACATATCTTAATGCGGCATTCTCTACAAACTGGTCTAGTTGCCATCGTAATAGGCTTGCTGCAATATATATGCTGCGATGCTAAGTATCACAAATGTGGATCGGGAAAATTTTTGTGTATATATATATATATAAAATTCCGAACTGCAAGTTGTAGTTATTCTAACAATGAACCTTTATTTACATAAATGACACAGATATGTAATGCTCATTTGCTTCATTCTTTTGCTTTTTCTTTTAATTTTCAGGTCGACATAGACTTTGAAAGGAGCCAATCGGAACAGGAAAAGACAGCAAGCTTGTTTACTTCAAGCAGAACTGTCTAATTATTTGAGCAGGTAAACTATAGATACTCTCAAAGAAAAGTGCTTCTTGAAGTCAGAACTGTCTAATTATTTGGCCCTAATATGGAATCCTTTTTGTTTTTTATTGGTAGGTTGTTCAATCTAGTGTGTTGCCGGATATTTTCAAGGTCACTTACGAATCTATCACAAAGGGCAATCCTATGTGGAATGAACTCTCTGTTCCCACTTTGACTCTTTACTCTTGGGATCCAAACTCAACCTACATTCATGAGCCCCCGTATTTCAAGGACATGACCATATTTGAGCCACCAGGTCCTTTTGGAGTCAAGGATGCCTACTGCTTGCTCAATTTTGGTGACAGTATAACTACTGATCATATCTCTCCGGCTGGAAGTATCTATAAGGATAGCCGCACTGCGAAGTATCTGCTCGAGCGTGGGGTGGACCACAAAGACTTTAACTCCTACGGTAGCCTTAGGGGCAATGACGAAGTGATGTCAAGAGGCACCTTTGCAAATATTCGCCTGGTCAACAAGCTCTTGAATGGAGAAGTTGGCCCAAAAACAATTCATATCCCAACTGGAGATAAGCTTTATGTCTTTAATACAGCCATGGTGAGTACTATCAGAACAATGCCGGATATCGAATGAGTTGCTTTGTTATTTACAAGTGGTACATTGCTAAGTAATGTCAAATCATAGTATTTGCAGAGGTACAAATATGCAGGTTATGATACTATTGTCCTAGCTGGAGCAGAGTATGGAAGTGGCAGCTCTCGAGATTGGGCTGCCAAGGGTCCAAAGCTTCTGGTGAGTTTTCATATTCCCTCAACCGCTCACTTCCCTTAGATAAATTTTGCTACTATCTCTTTTTTAACGATATGATTGTATCAATTTGTCAGGGAGTGAAAGCAGTGATTACCAAGAGCTTTGAGAGAATTCACCGAAGTAACCTTGTTGGTATGGGAATTATTCCTCTTTGTTTCAAAGCCGGTGAGGATGCAGAGACGCTAGGATTAACAGGTCAGGAGCGCTACACAATTGACCTACCAAATACAGTCAGTGAGATAAGGCCTGGCCAAGACGTAACTGTTACAACAGACACCGGAAAATCCTTCACATGCACAGTACGCTTTAATACAGAGATATTTTTCACACTTTTCTCTCTATTAAATCATTACTCTTTAGTTTTTCCAAATTTTTAACGTAATTTGTCAACTGTCATTTCAATCCGCAGGTGGAATTGGAATATTTCAACCATGGAGGCATTCTCTCATTCGTTGTCCACAATCTCAGCAAACAGTAAATAGTTTTGAGTTTTGAATTCAGCGGCTCCTTCCTCGCACCATGCAAAACCATCTAGTTAATCAGGTGAGGTTTATAATAAGAACAAGATTAAAAGTACATTGCTTTTGTGTAGTTTTCGCACGTAAATTTTTCCGTCGAAATGGAATGTTGAGTTGATTCTAGTTCGTCCAACAGTGTGTAAATTTTCAATGGACCTATTTTGAAATCCATCCTTTTCATTTTTGAAGCTTGCTGGCTATATACATGCTGCAGTGTTATTCAAATGGTGTTCAATTTATGGGTAGTAGTATTATCTTAATTTACTATCTTGATTTAATAAATGAGGTAACAAATTATGTGTTCTCTATCACACTTCTCATTTATATTCATGAAATTATGAGTTTGATTTTTAACTTTGTAAGTAAATTTACAAATTGTGGGAGATCTTTTAATTTGGAAGATCCTTTATGTTATATCAAACCGATTTAAAGTATAATCAAAGCAGAGCAAATTGTTATGGTATCCATTCACATTTACGTGTGTTTTCCAGAAAACATACCATATGTGGCATAGGTTTATAGTCGAACTCGAAATTATAAAAAGTGGGTCCATAAAATTTGTTTTTGGCTTGAAACATATTCGTTTGTGGATTTATCTATTTCCTGTAGGTAAATATTTTATGTAGATTTAAAATTATTTGATGTGTAATTTTAGAATCGATTGAGGTTTTGTTTAGGGTTAAAAAGTAAAAGATTTCTACTTTTGAGGTAAAAGTAAAATTTTCATTTTCACTTTGATTACATATGAACTCAAATATTGTTTTGAATAGTACATTTCAAACGATGTGATAAATATCTCCATTTAATATAGTTAGATAATAAAAAGTTTTCATTTTCAATTTACCAATAATGTTGGTTCGAAAGATTACATAACAAGTTTAACAAAATAATTATGGTGATTAAAATTATTACCTAAACTTATTTGCTCAAATTATGTAATATATTATTCTTTGAATCCTAAGAGATCATTTTGATCAATGATGGAAAGTATTAATTTAAGTTGATAATAATGTGAAATTGATACGGTTCGCCTTAAAAGAATTTTATGATATAGGATATATTGCTATAAAGTCTATATGATAACTTAAGTTTTTTATACTTTTAAAGAAATTAAAGTCTTTGTATCCATGGTTCGAACCTTTATTATAGTTCCTATGAGTCCTAGAGGCAAAAATCTTATCAAAACAAAATTTATCAATTGATGACATTATGCTAGCAAATAAATCACTTTTTTTAGGAATAAAGATAAAACTGGAGAGATAAAATCCATGTTGATTCCTCTATATTATTATTATTTTTTGAAAAATTAAAACTTATTCAAAATTTATTTCTAAATATTCATATGGTTCCTTAATATTCATATGGCTCCAAAAAATTTCTTCCTTGGCAATGACTTAAGTCTTTTGTAGATTCCAAGGCCACACAGTGAAATCTAACAAAGTGATGATGAGGGAATGTTTACAACTCCAGTCACAATCCAATAAACTAGATACTATTCCAAATTGGACTGCTCCTAGCCTACTAGATAGGTGGCATTTTGTTTGTAAAACTATGGCAATACACATAGCTTAACACATGCCACCTCAGTCAATTTTTGTTTAACATCATAAAATAATCATATAGAGATGCTTTATTAATTCTTTCAAAATGGAATTCTGATCTTTGTTTAATTTTGAAAAAATATATTTTTTTTAATTTTGAAAACACATTATTCCCATAGATTCTATACTTTGCAATTCATGTAACTCCAAGGAGTGATGAAAATTAAGGAGCAACAAAGACAAAATTATTTGGAAAGGTTTGAAGCAGCAAGGTTTTTAACTAATTTCAACCTTTTCATTGACTTGAGGCTTCCCTAATCGGAAATAATCTTTCATAAAACTGTTTTACAGCTTATGTGGTGAGATGAACCAATGGGAAAGGTGAAAGCAAAAGAAAAAAAAAAACAAAGAGAAATGTAAGAGAAAAAGAAATTGTAGATTATATGACTCATATATGTATATGTAACATGTGAGGTTAGTTAATAGAGCGAAGGGGACGGACTGACAGATTCAGACCCGAAATGAATACAGATAAGTAAAGGGTGTGGGGGACAGAGCCCCCATTGTACGATATTTGTAAGAGTATTTTCGGGATTAGGATTTTGATATAAATATTGTTGTAACCTTATTGAAAATATAGTAAAAGCTTTTGAGCTGTATGAAAGTAGACGTAGGCATATAATGCCAAATCACTATATTTCTCTATGTTTTCTCTTTTCTTCTTACTCTATTATTGTGTTTCTATTACACAACAAAAATCACACTATTTTATTTATCCGTCTTACTATATTAGTCATGAGATAGTACCATAAATGATTTTGTCACCTAATGGTTGGATAATTTCCAAATTCCAAGAATTGATGGAAAGAAGCAACAAAGACACTTAAGATTTCCAAAAGTCATTGGAAAGTCTTTAAATTATTTTTACCTTTTTCATTGACTTGGAGTCTTTGCTATATTTCAAGGCAACAATGGGATATTTAGCAATTAAGTCTTTGAATTGATGCAACGTAATTGTTAAGTCTTTTTCCATTGACTTGGAGTCTTAGCTATATTTCAAGGTCACAATGGAACCTCTAGCAATTAATTATCTGGGAAATTAGGTAGTCTTTTTCAAATTTTCATATATTACTACTAGATGGTTGATTTCCAAGTAATTAGAAAGTTTTTAAATTATTTTCACTTTTTCATTGACTTGGAGTCTTCGCTATATTCCAAGGCCACAATGCATAAGACCTCTAGCAATTAAGTCTTTGAAATGTTGATACAATGTAATTATTAGGGAAATTAGGTACATCTTTTTCAAATTTTTATAATACTACTATTGGATGGGTGATTTTGATTGGATAGTGAGATTCTGTGAATACTATACTAATTACAACTTTCTCATGCACATTTCTTCATTTTATAATTTTTAAGTACAAAGTCCATCACATCAAACCAAACATGATAAGTGTTGCTGCTGCCTTTCTTTTCTTTCAATTATTTTTCTTTGCAACCATCGACATTAGCTATTTAGCTTCTGCGGTGGAGGCACTTATTTGGGTTGCATCCAAAGTGAGAGACGAGCATTTTTATGCTTCGAGCAGATACCGTTTTCCAAAAGGAAGCATTTACATGTTCACCTTTAAGTTTCATATTTGCTCATACACTAAATCATTTCGAAAGAAAAAGAGGAATCCAATATAAATTATGTAATAAATACATATAAAGAAATTCAAACAAACAAATGTATTGTCTCTTAACCTGCTTCTAAAAAAGATTGTGCTTGTCGCTTTTCCGTGTGGAAAAAAAATGAACAAAGTAGAAAAATAAAGTCTTAACTTTATTCTAAAAAAGATAATGCTAGTGGCTTTTCCATGTGGAAAAAATAAAGAAGTAGAAAAATAAAGTCTTGGTCTCCGTAAACTTGCTACACACTCCATATAACAAATAATGTTATGCATAATCTATAATTGACTAGACCAAACTTGAAATGATGGACAAATTTGATGTAAAAATTTTATTATATGATTTTGTTTATGTGTTAACTTAGGCGTGTTTAGATTCGTTTCTAAAATGGTGTTTCCGAAGAGTACTTTTAAAAATAAATATCATATCTATTTTAAAAAGTAATGTTTTGAAAATTTAAACATGTTTGTTACGATTTGTTAAATAATGTTTTCAAAAAATGAAAATGATGGATATATATATTTAGTATTATTTTTTAAAGTAAGAAACAAAAAAACAATGGTTTGTTATTGCTGTAGGTATATTTTGGACCGTATAAGTGGGCTGGTAAAAGTCCAATGAACTAATCTAATAGATTGACCTAATAGATGAAAGCTAGGTTCGCCAACATCCAGTTCGTAGGAACGAGCTCTCAGTTAGCTACCACAATTTTTAGGTCACTAGTCAACTATGGTCAAGATTGTCTTATGTTTAGCTCTAGGTCGTCCAAAGCAAGCTCTAGCTCGTAGCTCGAAATGCTTATTAAAGTAATTTTTCAGAAAGGCAACAACCTAAATTGAGAAAAAGTCCACTACCAAAATTGGAAGCAAAATCAAACTCCTATATCGATGCAATCTATCCCTAATATGGTGAACACCAATTTTAGAAGTGTAATTAATGTAAAATTCTTTCTTATTTTAATTGTACTTAAACTATAACACCCCTCACTATAAATAGGGGTCGAAAATTCATGGTAACAACATGAAAAATAATAAGCAATAAGATACTATGACTCTGCCAAAATAACCAAAGAACACAGTCGTGGATATAAACATCTTTTTGGGCCGAACCATGTAAAAATCATCTTGCACTTACTGGTCCTCCTCTTCTCTTTCTCTTGTTTATTATTATTATTATTATTTTTTACTTAATTTGCAATATTTGGTCAAGAACTTGAGTCAATCGGACTCAGACGTCAGCAATTATAAATGATTGTTTCGGAGATGGTGGAATATATATATTTTAGTAATAAATGTTAAAATGTTGTTTTCCATGAATCTAAAAAATACATTAAAAAAAAAAATCAGACCAAACACATTCACACTTTTTTTAAAAAAAAAAAAAAAAGGTGAAAAATCATTTTCAAAAGTGAACCAAACACAACCTTAATTACTCGATATCACTATTTATAATCAAGTGTCGGTCTTCTCCTCTAGCCATATTCATATCATTAATTTTTTATTTTCCTACCCACTCTTTGAAGTTTTAAGTAGACTTTCATTCTCCAAACAAGCCTAATCAAGGTTAAAATAGGTTATTTGGGGCTTAGGCCAAAATTTTAAAACTTAGTTATATTCAACATAAAAAAAGAAAATAAAAATGATTAAATTTAGTTTGTTCTTTACAAATATTTTTGAGAGAAAAAATCAATGGACCAAATTTTGTATTCTGAATTTTTAATAACAGTTTTTCTGCACATAATATAGCAAAAAATTGATATCACCATTTATATTTTTATTAGACTTTTCTACTATAAAAACTAGTTGCAAACAAGAAAGTAATGAACTTTGTCATACATAAAGTCAAAACATAATAATAAAGCAAGAGATATACAATATTATGTTTTTTTTATTATTTATTATTTATGCAATCTTTAAGCAATATATCTCTCTCACTCTCTCTCTCTCTTTTTAATACAGTATTTGTTCATAAAAACAATCATTTTTTTTGGTGGGGGGAGGGAGAGTTTGGTAACTATATGAAAATGTTGTCAAAACTGTATGCCGGTATGTTTAAGTAGTTTCCACAAAATCTTTAAGCAGTATGAAAATATTTAACTAATATGGAGCAAAGATACAAATAAACTTTTTGGTTTTGTTTTTCTGATTGTACATGTTGTTTCAATACAAATACTTATTTGTTCTGAAGAGAAAGTATAGCTTTTTGTTATTTTCATTTTACTTAACAGTATTAACAATCAAAGTGTAAGAATTTTCTCCTCAATTGATATAAAAGGTCTTTTTAATTAGTTTGGAGCTAAAGTGATATCTGAAGCAAGTATTGAAATTTCTATACAAGACCAATCCATCCAGGAATCAATTTCTTGTAGGTTTCATGGAGAAAAACCGAGGATCCTATTGTTCAGACTACAAAATAATCGACTATGAAATTTTTGATGCAGTACAGTGATTTTGAAGTCAATTTATTATTTATTTTATTTGTTACTTTTTAAAACGGTATGATAGCATGACATTAGCCTAAACCATAATAGTTACCATTGACTTGGAGTCTTTAGAATTCCAAGGCCACCATGGGACCTAAGGCAATTATGTCTTTGGAATTAGTTACCTACTTTCCAAATTTCAACAATTTCAAGCGTACTAGATGGGTGATTTCTAGAATTGATAGTGAGATTAGTTGACATCCATTGGGAGAAAGCATGGAGATTTATTGATAGTGACTCAAACTGCATTTTTTTTTTTTTTTCAATTGAGGACATCAAAACATTAACCAGTTTCTTGGTTTATTAAATTGCATATTTTATTTCAATTCAAATACTCTGTTTCAGGAAAAAAAAAAAAAACTACAGCTCTCGTTAATTGACTTAAAACGTCTTTTGTATAGTTGGGAGCCACGGTGAGGCCTATAGCAAGTAAACATCATTGAAATTTTGATTATAAAAAACAATAAAGGAAATTAATTTCTTGCCGTTTTCATAAAGAAAAACTACGATTCCTATTCATTTAAATTTTGATGCAATAAAGTGATTATGAAGGAAATTTCCTGAAACTCTAAGAATATATGCAAGTCTCTATATTTGCTTTTTTTACTTTTGGTTGTATAATTAACATAAGGAGTCCATCAATGTATTTATTTACCTTAATTGTTACCTTTTAAAATTAATTATCTTTCTTGAATAATAGCATTATTACAACCAAATTATCCATATATACTATGTGAAAATGTTATTTAAACGGTGTGATAGGCATGATATTAAACAAAAGCAATCATCCATATTGAAATTTCAAGAAACAATATGTACTCTATGATTTTTCTTGCGTGTAATTTAATAAAATTGACTCATATTTGATAAAAATGATTATGTTTCCTTGACTTGAGCCAAGTGTGTCCATTATTTAATGGAAATCCTTGTCTTGCTTTTATCAAAATTCAATTGATGTGGTAGAGATTATTTTATATGTTGTAATTAGCGAAAGTATTAACTCATGTAAAATATATAACAAATCCAATACCATACAGATGCGGTTTGATTGTACAAATTTCACACCACTATATTAACTTCATGTAAAATATATAACAAATCCACATACCCATACAAACCAGTGCAATGACAGTGCACCAACACCAATCTCTGTGGTATCAAGTTCCTCCCAGGACTCTCCGTCCACATCATTCAGCTTTGGTTTCAATACACCCAAGCATGTGCGTGCTGTGTGGTTGCTCCTTGGTCTCCCTCTGCAACATTAAATTTGGTTCATTACCAGTTGTAAGGTTTATATCCTAGTCAAAACTTAATATCATAACCAACAAAATCCACATGAAAGCTTAGGTATCACTCACAGTAGACGATGACATAGAAAGTTCAAGGATTAGAAAACTAAAAATCATACGTTTGATCAAGAAGTCTCGTTTTCACATCTTATGGAAATATAACAAAATTAGGAAGCGCAAACTAGCATTAAAGCTGAAATACAGCAAATGAGAGTTCGTTACATAATTTCTTAACTTTCATAACATGCCGAGAGGGTATCCTTACTTAGTTTTCAATTCTTAACGAACTCTCTCGAATTGATCTCTTTCCTATATAATGCAATGCCAAGTTCAGAATGTCAAGTAATGTTATACCACTAAAGCATGCATATAGATATCTGGAAGTAAGATAATTGAGAGTGAAAAAGGACTAAACTTTTTTATGTTAAAGCATATGCACTGTCACGTTCTATTTTTTATCATTTCAAATTGTTATAAAGTCTTAAGAGTTGTGGGAATCAAAGGCAGCTGCATATCCAAGAGCTCATAATTAGAATCCAAAATGTTTATTATGTTCTGGGGAGAAACAGTAATACTCATACCTTGTTCCCTGGCTAACATTGTTATATATATATATATATATACACATATATATAGACACACACCTATGTTTTTGTTGTTTAGATATATTTATAAAATAAGTTCCTACAATTTTTGAAGAATGTACAAACAATTTCCATACATTATACAAAATTTGAAAATGTTGCATAATTTTCCAGCGAAACACTCTAATGTCTAAGGTCCAATAACTTTCATTGGCTTAAAGTCTTCTCTAGGTATTCATTGGCTTAGATTTTTGGCATGGTAATGACTTCCAATTGTTGGTACAAAGTTTTTGTATTTAATTGTTTGATGATAATGAGAGCAGTCTTTAATAGTATTAACTAATGAAATCAATTGATTCTGAACTAGTATTCCAATAACTTGGCTACTTTTTTAAATCAAATTATTTAAATCTTGTTAGATACATCAATATGGGACACATTTGATCTACTCAAATCGTGTCATGTTATACAAGTAACCATTTACCTTACATTATATATATGTGCCAAGGCTCATTGAAGTTTCTCTCTAAAATGAGTGGTCTCAAATGGATACCAAGATGAGTTTATATGCATTGAGACACTAAAACAAATGGATACGGTCCAGGAAGGAGCTGGACAAATTAATTATGTAAATTATTCTTCGACTTTTACTTGCATTAATTTGTACCAAAAAAAAAAAAAAAAAACCAAACTAATAATCAAAGCTTTAAAATTATCTGCTTAATTGACTTTAAAAGTCTTTTTAATTTAGTTTGTAGTCAAAGTGAGGCTTGTAGCAATTCAACATTACTGAAATTTCAATACAAAACAGTCATTGGTCAAAGAAATTAATTTCCTAATACTTTCAAAATTGTCTGCTTTATTGACTTTAAAAGTCATTTCAATTTAGTTGGTAACCAAAGTGGGGCCTGTAGCAATTCAACATTATTGAAATTTTGATACAAAACAACGATTAATCAAAGAAATTAATTTCCTACCACTTTCATTGAGAAAATCCAAGACTCTTTTTGAAAAGTCCAAACTATACAAAATAATTTACTTGGAGGATGTCAAAGCATTAGACTGAATATTCTTTTTCTTTCTAATTGGGAAAATTGTTGAACTACATGATTACACAAAAATTTAAGTAAAATGTTTTACAATAACAAAAAATTATATTCTTGTGAAGATTCTTTAAGTATCTTGAATAATCAAATTGAAAAATTTGAGAAGAAGTTAACTTATGTTTTATACCATAACAAGATGAAGTTATTAACAAAACTAGAGAATTTGATTTCTAAATGGCAAATTTACTTCAATCAATCCAACTTTAATTTTCATTCATTTTCAGTTAAGCTTTAATGCATGCCTTCAATATTTTAAAGCTACTCAACTCAAAATTTGAGAAAAAAGCTCCTACAAAAGGATTGCTCTTAAATTTAAGTGCCTAATTTTAATTTCAACTTTAATTTTGAATCATCTTCAGTTATAATGCTGTCAATATTGCAGCATAATCCAAGTCCATGGCCATTGCAAGACTTCAGACAATCATGACCATTAATATTGCAAAAATCTTTTTTCCTGCATTAATCAAAATTCAATATACGTGGTAGAGAATATTTTACATGTCTTGATAATTGAAAGAGATAAAATTAGTTCACTTTCAAGCAAATTTGTATTAAATATTGAAACTAACACCCAACTATATTCATATGGAAGATGTGATCAGATTTGCATATGCTCACATGAATATAATTTTTTTAATCAGATATTTTGGAGTCTTCTCCAAATTGTCACATTGAAATGTAATAGCAACATAATGACTTTGAATGCAAACAAAGTGATGATCAAAGAAATTTCCTGCAACTCAAGAGTCCGGTCATATTCAAATTAGCTAGCTATTTTTGAGAAACAGAATACAACCTCCTTAATTGACTTAAAAAGTCTTTTGCATAGTTGGGAGCCAATTAAGTGAGGCTTATAGCAAGTAAACATTATTGAAATTTTGATTAAAAAAATAAAAACAATGTATGAAGTTGAATGTAAACAAAGTAATGATCAAAGAAATTTCTTGCAACTCAAGAGTCTGGTCATATTTCAATTAGCTAGATATTTTTTCAAATTGGATTACTCCAAGTCCAAGCTTATTAGACAGTGAGGAGTTAAGAAATTGGAACTTAATAGACACCGTTACTTTTTTCCTTTTTGGAATTGTTCTTGTACAATTTAAGGTGAGGAGTCCATCAATTTTGTAAATGTTTTATTTTTAATTAATTTCTTTAAACAATTGAATTACAGTTGATTAACTGATATTAACTATATAAAAATGTTATTAAAACTGTATGCCAGTACATTCAAGTAGTTTCCACGGAATCTGTTGCCAAATTAAAGTGATAAGATTGGAGGGGCTGGGGATATTAGACTGAGGGAATCTTGTCCTACATTTATCAAAGATGAGTATAGCAGAAATACTCTGTTTAAAAAATAGAGGAGAGGTCTATGTTCTCGTCATTTCACTAAGAAGTATTAACCATCAAAGTGTCAGAATTTTCTTATTGATTGACACAAAAAGTCTTTTTGATTGGTTGGGAGCTAAAGTGAGGACTGTAGCACTATACAAAACCAATCCAGGAATCAATTTCCTGCAGCTTTCCTGGAGCAAAACGTAGGATCCGACAGTCCAGGCCATACAAACAATAGACTTCGAAATTTTTGATGCAACACAGTGATTATGGAGAAAATTTCCTGCAACTCTAGGAAGGAATAAATGGATTTACATTTGCTTTTTGACATTTGTGTAACTAAAACAAGGAGTCTATGAATCTATTATAATTTATTACTTTTTATGATATTAAACTAAACTATAATAGTTATCTCTTTTTCATTGACTTGGGGTCTTTGGAATTCCAAGGTCATAGTGGGACCTATAGCAATTATGTCTTTAGAATTAGCTACCTACTTTCTAAATTTTAAGCTATTAGATGGATAATTTCTAGAATTGATAGTGGGATTAGTTGAGATCTATTGAGAGAAAGCATAGTAGATATATTGATAGTGAGTCACGCTATTTGTCTTTTTTTTCAATTAATGTCATCAAAATGCAAACCAATTTCTTGTTTTTTAAATTGTATATTTTGTTTCAATTCAAATGCTTTGTTTCAGAAACAAAGAATACAGTTCTCCTTAATTGACTTAAAATGTGTTTTGCATAGTTGGGAGCCAAAATGAGGCCTGTAGCTAGTCAACATCATTGAAATTTTGATTAAAAAAACAATTAAGGAAATCAATTTCTTGCATGTTTCATAAAAGGATAGCTGAGGTACCTATTCATTTAAATTTTGATGCAATAACGTGATTATCAAGGAAATTTCCTGCAACTCTAGGAATAAATTATAAATGCAAGTCTCCATTTTGGCTTTTTTGACTTTTGCTTGAATAATTAAAATAAGGTGTCCATCAATTTATTTATTTACTTTAACTGTTACTTTTTAAAATTAATTATCTTTCTTGAAAAATAGCATTATTACAACCAAATTATCCATATATACTATTTGAAAATGTTATCTTGCACGCAATTTAATAAAATTGATTCATATTATATAAAAGTGATTATGTTTCTTTCACTTGAGGCAAGCCTGTCCATTACTTCATGGGACTCTTTGTCTTGCTTTCATCAAAACTCAATTTATGTGGTAGGAATTATTTTGCATGTCTTAATTAATGAAAGATGTCAAATTAGTTTGCTATCAATTAAATTTAGAGTAATGCTAGGTTGTTCAAAAATTTTATTTAAATTCATGTCCAAATAATATGGTATATGAGTTGTCAAAATCTTATAAATCATGAGATAATGTGATAATTAATAGGATCTCAGAAACTCATATATCATATCATTTGGACATAGATTTCAACAAAATTTTTGGATAACCTAGCATTTTTCTTAAATTTATATCAAATCAATAAGTACGCAACTATATTTTTATGAAAGATCATAAAACACTAACATATTCTTCGATCAATATGATATTTTGGAACAAATATTGATATTAGATTAATTAAAAAATCTAAAATCCATGTATTAAAATTATGTATCCTTAATGCAACTTAAGCATAGTTGAAGCTATTGGTTTTCTTTTTTTTCTTTTTTTATTTTTTAATAAAAAGGCTTTAATATTATACAAAATATTGAGCTTTAGAAATTGATGATAAATATTTAAACTAATTTAAAATGAAAAATAGAAGGCTCCAAAAATATCTTCTTTTGCATTGACTTGACTTCGAGTCTTCTTTAGATTCCAAGAATAAAGTGGGGTCTAATAGCAACAAACTGTAATTAAATTTTGAAGTGACAACATGATAATGATGAAGAAATTTCACAACTCCAGTCACAATACTAACAATCCATCAATTTTATTTTTTTATTTTATATATTGTAATTTTTTAAATTTTACATCTTCCTTTGACATAAAACTAGGCTACTATGTGTGAAGTTAGATTAACACATGTAATCACAAAAGCAGAGTTGGGGATATATTTTTAGAAAATTAATTTGTATAAAATTAATTTTCTGTTAATTCTCTGAAAGCAAAGCAGAGTTACACACTCTGTTTACTTCATTATCCCAACAGAATGTACAATTAATTTGGAATGTTTTCCATTGACTTGAAGTCTTCCAAGGCCACAATGGGACCTGTGAAACTTCCATACAAATAAATTGTTTGGGAAATTAAGTACCTACTTTCCAAATTCTAAGCATACTAAGATGGGTGATTTTGAATGGACACTGACATTCGTTGGGACACTATAAATACCACACAAGTGTGATGAGCTTCTCATCCATATTTCCCCTTTTTATTATTTTAAATACAGAGTCCATTGCAATGAGACCAAACATGATCAGTGTTGTTTCCGCCTTTTTTTTCTTCGAGTTACTTTCCTTTGCAACCATCAACATTAGCTTCTGCAGTGGAAGCACTTATGTTGGTTGCATCCAAAGTGAGAGAGAAGCGCTTTTACGCTTCAAGCAGGATCTCACAGATCCTTCCAATCGGCTTGTGTCTTGGATTGGTGATGGAGACTGTTGTAAATGGGCTGGTGTTGTTTGTGACAACTTCACTGGCCATGTCTTTCAACTCAATCTTCGAAATCCTCATTTGGAATATTTCACTTCTAGGTACTTTTCTGAAGCAGAATATGAAGCTTATAATAGGTCAACACTGGGAGGTACGATAAATCCATCTTTGCTTGATTTGAAGAATTTGATTCACTTGGACTTGAGCTATAATGATTTTGAAGGAATTCAACTTCCTGCATTTCTTGGTTCTATGGAGAATTTAAGATATCTTAATCTCTCTAGAGCTGGATTTAGGGGAATGATTCCTCAACAACTTGGAAATCTTTCTAACCTTCAGTATCTTGACCTTCAACATAATTCGGATTCCTATGAGTTATATGTCGAGAATTTAGCGTGGATATCCAGTCTTACTTTATTGAAACACCTTGATTTGAGTGGTGTAAATCTCAGTAAAACCTCTGATCAATGGCTGCTAAAGATAAGTTCACTTCCCTTTTTAGAAATACTAAGATTGTCAAGGTGTCAACTTCAACACTCTCCCCAAATATCAATTGCAAATTTTTCGTCTCTTACCACCCTTGATCTTTCCTCTAACACTTTTGATAAGTCCTTCATTCCAAATTGGATTTTTGGTCTTAATCACTTAGTTTTTCTTGATTTAAGTTGGAACAATTTTCAAGGTCCAATTTTTAACGGACTTCAAAACTTGACTTCTCTTAGACATCTTGATTTAACGTACAATAATTTTAATTCTTCAATACCTAATTGGTTGTCAAGAATTAGCCATCTTGAGTTCCTTTCTCTAGGGGGTAATTACTTACATGGAAGTATTTCTAGATCAAACCTTTGCAACTTGACTTCTCTTAGATATCTTGATTTATCATCTAATCATTTTAATTCCTCAATACCTAGTTGGTTGTCCAAAATTAGTCATCTTGAGTACCTTTCTCTTTCACATAATGACTTGCAAGGTTCTATTTCTAGTTCTCTTGGGAACCTGACTTCCATCAGGTCACTTGATCTCTCATTTAACAGACTTCAAGGGAGAATTCCAACATCATTTGAAAGACTTTGCAACATGAGGTCAATCTCCTTGTCATTTCTAAATTTGAATTCAAATATCTCTGAAGTCTTAGATATCTTCTTAGGATGTGTTTCAACTAGATTAGAGTTTTTGTATCTTAGCAATTGTCAATTATCTGGACATTTGACTGATCAACTTGGAAGATTTAAAAATCTAGAAACTCTTGATCTACATAACAACTCTATTTATGGTCCCATTCCATCATCTTTAGGGGAACTTTTATACTTGCAAAATCTAGATCTATCTTATAACAAATTGAATGCCACCCTTTCCCAAATTCACTTTAGTAATTTCACAAGACTTGTTACACTCAGTTTGGCTGAAAACTCACAAATTGCAGTGAATGTCAATTCTGATTGGGTTCCTCCATTTCAACTTTTTAAGTTAAATTTGAGATCTTGTCATATGGGACCTCACTTTCCATCATGGCTTCATTCACAAAAGAGTTTATCTAATTTAGACATATCCAATAATGGAATTTCTGATGTCATTCCCAATTGGTTTTGGAAATCACTTTCTCAGTTTTTTGAATTATCTATCTCCCACAACCAAATCCATCAGAAGATTCCAAATCTTACCAATGCGGATGCAATTTCATACTTGACTTGAGTTCAAACAAATTCTTTGGTCCATTACCTCAGATATCCTTTGATGTGGTAGGCGTATTGGATCTTTCAAATAATGCTTTTTCTGGATCCATTCTCCATTTTTGTGTTATGAAGTGAATAAGTCAAGGTCCACACGTATTCTCAATCTTGAGAACAATTTTTTGTCCGGAGAACTGCCAGATTGTGGTTGGATGAATTGGCAAAATTTATGGGTCTTGAATTTAGGTAACAATAAATTTACTGGTACACTTCCTACCTCCATAGGAAATTTAACCAATCTTTTTCACTGATCCTTCGCAAAAATAACTTCTCCGGAGTAATACCGGTTGAGGCACTTGAAAACTGTACATCTTTATGGGTGTTGGATGCATCTGAAAATCGGTTTGTCGGAAATCCTCTCAAATGGATAGGAGAAAGATTTTCAGACATGATGATTCTCAACTTCCGTCAAATAACTTACATGGTTTTCTACCAGCAGAACTTTGTCATCTATCATCTCTACATATCTTGGACCTTGCTAATAACCATCTCTCTGGTAATATACCAAGTTGTATCAATAACTTCAACGCTATGGTGACTATGGATCATTTTGACAGAAGCGATTTTATATATTACTCAAGAACAATAATAAACTTCGGCGAACATTCTTTGCTTGTAAGGAAAGGGATAGCTTATGAGTATTCCACCATTCTTAATTTGGTAAGAGCCATAGACCTTTCCAACAATGATTTTTTAGGAGATATTCCAAGAGAAATAACAAGTCTGAAAGCGCTATGGTGGTTGAATCTATCACATAACTCACTAACCGGAAGAATTCCTGAGACTATAGGTGCTATGGGAGAGATAGACTCAATTGATTTTTCTGCAAACCAACTTTGTGGTGAAATCCCACCGAGTATATCAAACTTGACATTTTTGAGCTACTTGAACTTATCCAACAATAAGTTGACTGGAAGAATTCCTTCGGGCACTCAACTGCAGGGCTTTGATCCATCCTGTTTTACTGGCAATGATCTCCATGGATGTCCACTTCCTAAAGATTGTAACGTGTCTGTTCAAACACCAAGCCACCAAAGTGGTCGAGGAAAAGAAGGTAAAAAACATGAAGTGGATTGGTTTTACATAAGCTTGGTCCTTGGATTTGTGGTGGGCTTCTGGGGCTTCATAGGTCCTTTGCTTATCAACAGAAAATGGAGGTGTTTATACTGTGGTTTCTTGGACAGTCTTGGAGACAAAATTTACTTCATTGTAAAAAAATATTGGTAGTTTTTTTTTTTTCCTCTTTTCTGTAATTTTACTTTTATTGAAATGTGTACATTAAATGAAATGATTTGAACATTAAATCGG
The DNA here is from genome assembly GCA_019925255.1 of Litchi chinensis. Classification (NCBI taxonomy): domain Eukaryota; kingdom Viridiplantae; phylum Streptophyta; class Magnoliopsida; order Sapindales; family Sapindaceae; genus Litchi; species Litchi chinensis. Next base: position 38,926,895 of record CM034462.1, read on the forward strand.
ATGAGTTTTTTTTTTTCATCAAATATGTTCGCATTCAAGATTATATAACTTTTGGGTTCACTACTAATTACAAATGGGATGGTTTTTTTTCATCAAATATGTTTGCTTCTGGAGATTATATAACTTTTGGGTTCACTACTAATTACAAAAACAATAAATTAATTATGAATTGATTGTACATTGAACCAAATTTGAGGTATATGTATTTTAATCTTGCATCTATCAATAGATTTATAACTAGTGATAAGATATCTCCACTGATAGAAAAAAGTCTTTGACTTAACTCCACCATAAAAACTAGTTTATGAATGGAGGTTTACTCTCATCTTATAAACCAATACAAACTTACTTTTTCAACTAATGTGGAATTATCTAACACTCATAATACAATAGTTAAACTCTTTCCATTTGGTACAACATAACATTCTACTATAACATGCCAAGGGAAGAGTAACAACTTTATTAGTTCTTTAATTGGTCAATGAATTCACTTTCAATGAACTTTATGAAATAAAATGTATCTTCTTTCTATGATTCTCTAATCATAATTCTTATCGTTTGTGTTCCTGAAAATTGACATGTCCTGTAACTTGAACATGCTCCACAACTTCCGAAAAGTTGACAAAAAATTATCTATCAGGAGATTAAAAAAAAAAAAAAAAAAAATCTACGCAGTCATGCAATGTAAGATCACAAAGAAAACCGGAAAGCTAGGTGACATTTTTTTATGTTTGCTTTTAGTGTGTTTTTTGAGGTATTCATAGTTCTTGTGATTGAGGAATAACCTGCTGCCCGACCACTCCAATTTGACATACCCAACAACACAGAGTGAAGTTGACGGTATCCGTATAGCTCCTTTTCCAAAAAAGTGGCAAGACAATTAAACACAATGATACATCATTAGTCAACATTAACATTCCATAGTTCAAAATTAACGAATAATAACAAATGTTACATGATCATGTGGACAATAACAATTCCAGCCTCTACACTGGAACTAAGATTGTGTTGCATACTATTTGATTTACGAATGAGAATACAAACAGCCACTTGTATAAGTAGAACACAATACAAACAGCCACTTGTAAAAGTTGAACATAAACACATAACAGCAATAGTATTTATGGGGAGCACTTAGAGAGAAAAAAAAAATTGAGACAAATGATGAAAGCAAGAGCAGGTAAATGAACAAAGGTTATTACCATCGCATCTTGCAATCCCTACTTATTCAGTAGCACCAAACCTATAATTCTAATAATGGATGCCTGTTCTGAATTCTAATCTGCTTCGCTCAAGGTTGCTTTCTTTCATAACCAATAAGAAATCTGACAAAGAATCCTTACATCAGTAAGATCCAATCATTCAAAACCATCACTTTCTTCATATACAACTTTACAAAATTTCTAATTTACAACCGTATAAAGAAACAACAGGGAAAAATGGCTAAACAAAAAATGGACATCATAAAGAAACTGTTAATAGTCTGTGAGTAATGCAGCATATTCAATTGATACAGATTCTACTACTTCCTGGTGTGAAGTGACTTGGTAGCTTTTGAAGCCAGAGCTATGGCCTTGGCACTTGTATTTCCCATCATCCACTCTCTCTCTGCACGCCGCTGATGTTGCCTTGCATTCTTTGCTCGTTTTGGTGCCAGCCGTGTGTCTCTTTCTACGTAGGCAAGTCTAAATCTTTCAGCAATGGGCAATTCGTTTGGGTTCACAAGTGATAGAGACGTGGTTTTTGTAGTAAACCTGCATACTGCCCATGTTTGGGGATCGACGTCCTTGACAAAGGGATCATCCAATGTGATATATGGGAATGCTTCCCTGGGAACTTCGAATCCTCTGAATCTGAAAGGTGATGGCTTCGGATTTACCATTATACGTGGGCACTCAGTTGATAACATCTCCAAGGAATCTTTATCAATGTTTGGCTGCAAAACAGAGTGACTGAGTTAAAAAGAAAGGAAAACAATTTCACCGCATCACATGATAGTCAAACTACATTGTTTTCTTACGAGTTTTCAGTAGCAGGAACGTATTCAAAGTCGCTTAATCCAATACCATACTGATGCGGTTTGATTGTACAACCAACCAGTGAGGTGAAGAAATTAACACCACTATATTAACCTCATGTAAAATATATAACAAATCTACATACCCATACAAACCAGCGCAATGACTGTGCACCAACACCAATCTCTGTGGTATCAAGTTCCTCCCACGACTCCCCCTCCACATCATTCAGCTTTGGTTTCAATATACCCAAGCATGTGCGTGCTGTGTGGTTGCTCCTTGGGCTCCCTCTGCAACATTAAATTTGGTTCATTACCTGTTGTAAGGTTTATATCCTAGTCAAAACTTAATATCAAAACCAATAAAATCCACATGAGACCTTAAATATCACTCACAGTAGATGATGACATAGAAAGTTCAAGGATTAGAAAAGTAAAAATCATTCGTTTCTTTAAGAAGTCTCGTTTTCACATCTTGTGGAAATATAATGAAGTTAGGAAGTGCAAACTAGCATTAAAGCTGAAGTTAATAATTTCTTAACTTTCAGAACATGCCGACAGGGTATGATTACTTAGTTTTCAATTCTTAACGAACTCTCTCGAATTGATCTTCTTCCTATATAATGCAATGCCATGTTCATAATGTCAAGTAATGTTATACCACTAAAGCATGTATATAAATATCCAGAAGCAAGATGACTGAGAGTGAAAAAGGACTTAGATTTTTGATGTTGAAGGATATGCACTGTCACGTTCTATTTTTTATCATTTCAAATTGTTATAAAGTCATAGAGTTGTGGGAATCAAAGGCAGCTGCATATCCAAGAGCTCATAATTAGAATCCAAAATGTTTATTATGTTCTGGGGAGAAACAGTACCCGCATCTCAATGTCTCCAAGGACTGGCAGTGCTGCACAAGTTCAGAAACGCCAGTAGCAGTAATTTTGTCACATTGGCTACACTAAAACTGTGTCAATACAGCTGAAGATTTCCCAAAATGGAAGTTTCTAAGAACAGTAATGCAGTTAACAATTATTATAAGAAAAGTAATTGATTGACAACAATTAAGAAAGAAAATGAAATAGATATCAATCATCAAGTAGTTCTTGTGGAACTTCAACAATGCAAAACGATTAAGAAAACAGAGTACAGTCATTTGGGATCCACCAATCTATATTAGTCATTGATCAAACAATGTGATAAAAAATTTATTGCCCTTCATACAGATTGCCTATGATATCATCACTAACCTTTTCTTTTCAGTAAGTAAAATGAAAAATTTTTCAGCTCAAAGGAACGACAAAAATAGAGAAAATAGAAAATTAGTTTACCAATTTGTATCATCGGTCCATTTGTTGGCATAACAATCACTCTTGCCATATATCCGATGGTCCATTTTATTGTGAGATATATGATTAGTATTTAACCAATTAGTTTAGCTTAACTGTTTCATAGTGCTACAGCATTTTAATACTAATACCTTGTTCCCTGATTTAAAATAAGCAAAGGAAAAGGAATTTTGTACCTTATATCCACCGCTCTCAGAGATTTGCACCTGTTGGCCACCACCTCTAAACCAGAATCAGAAACATCTGAACCAGAAATGTCAAGAATTTCCCAGGAACTATCAGCTAGTGATACGATAACATCGTCATTTAGTAACTTTCTCCTGCGAGCAATTGCGGCTAAAGCAATCTGTCACACAATGATGTAGGTTTAAATGTTACAAAAAACAAAAAACATACTTCTCAAGCGAAAGTTTAGTCTATGGAGATCAAATATAAAGACCGAAAAGAACCCACACAATCTCATTACAGAGTAAAAAACGAAGCAATATATACAAACTTAGGAAATGCAACAGAAAACTTTGTCAATCAGACAACCTTAATATCAGCTGGAAAGTTGACTGCAATCTCACCCAAATCCACAATGATGTCCTCCAAATGTTTCCCAACAACTCCGAGACACAAGGCAAGTAGACTTGGAGGTTTTGCCTTCTCACAAGGTACTCCTGCAACTGACACGTCTCAACAAATAAGTTACCAAATTTACACCCACACTGCCAGAATACACCTGGCAAAAGTAATATCATACCTTATTGTTTGCACATTCTTATTTGCACATTCTAAAATCAATCAAGTATATTTATACTTTCATTACTTAATCCACACTACAACTTAATATAAATGCTATTCGAGAAGCGAAACCCTAAAGCAAAAATTGATTTCAGAAAAGCCCTAACTAATAGAAATTACAAAAAAGAACTTCAATGAAGCTTTATTTCTAGTTTCTTGCAAGAACGATAATGAAACAGAAACAGATTTATATAAACTTTTATCATCTGGGTACTTTCACTTTCTCAGCAATCAAACAAACCACATTATTCACTAACATGACAAAATCACATACAAAAACATACAAAAATACATCAGTTTCCGGTCTTGGAGGCATTCGTGATGCTCAACCGCTCTTTTCCCAGCTTGGTTTGAACAACTCTCCTCAGGTCAATTTCCATTTTGTTCGGTGCCATGCAATTGAGACACAAATAATAAAATACAAAGAAGAAAACACAATATAGAGAATTATAGTGGTTTTTAATAGGGTTATAATAGTTATTTTTATCAAACTCTAATCCTAAATGTTTCCTTACGAATTACATACGGTAATGTACCTTCAATGAATTCGGGTCCAAGCCCAACATTTTGTCCCCTCTGTTTGATTTACTAACCCCACATGTTACATATATATAAATATGAGCTATATAATTAACATTGGGGTAGTTGTCTTGTGTATGAGTAACTGTTTTTGATAATGTAGATTTAGTATGAGTTGTTTTGATGAATTATTAAGTTATATGCATTGTACAATTTAGGTTTATGAGAGTCTAGAGCACCGGTTGGTTGTTGCGGAAGCAGCGCAGAAATTGAGGCTGCCACTAATATCAAAAGATGGTGAAGTTGTTGAGGAGGAAATTGAGAAATGAAATGCGTTATCACGTACTTCGCTTGATAGTACGACTACCAATGTAACAATCAGCTCAAGTTCTAACTCTATGAGCAGCACGTCAGTTGCAAACAGTGCCCTTAATGCTGCTGATGCCGACCCTGGGGTTGGTGGTGTTCCTAATCGTTTTCTTGGCATAACACCTGCTTATTTGTGGCAGACTCAGCTCCGACAAGCACCATTATCAATGGTATGATGATAAGCACCAGCAGTTATTTAATATGAAATTTTTAGTTGGTTTATATTGCAAAAATGTTATTAGCTTATCAGGGTATTTTGGATTTATTATTTCTTATGTTCTTGTTATTATTAAGTAAAGTGCTCTTTTTTAATTAATATGGAACATGGAACGTCTTGTAGGATATGACAGAATATCAGAATTCTGTTTCTAGTGAGATTGAAACTCGTCTACAAGCTAAATGTGAAAAGTTAGCTGATGCATTCATTGATGACATTGGTAATCTCATGTAACCCATCTGTTCACCTGCTTTTTCTTTTTGTCTTTATTGAACTTCTAATTATTTCAATGACATACATTGTGTTTTCGTTATTAATGTAATGCAAAAATTCAGATTTGCAATTTAATTTTTGCTTGAGATCATAAATTTGAATGTTTAACACTGTTTATTACATTAGTAATAAACTTCTGAAATTACTATAATACTGAGCAATCAGGCTCATATTTTGCATGTGAAATGATTTGAGGGGATGGATGCCTGCCCTTGACACTTGGGTGACTGATAGTTGATATGCATAGTTTAACAAGTAGGTTTTTAGAATCGTATTGTGTTTATGAGCTTAACATTAAGCTTCCTTTTCTATTGTAGATTCGTCTTCTGTTAATCACACTTCAAGTTCTCTTCTTCCAGAAAGGTGGAGCTACTTTTTGACGTTAATTGTTTCTACGCACTGTTTTCTTGCATGTGACTAGTTGTCGATTGTGTGCTGTTCTATTATGAACTTGTTTAATTCTCACATGCTCTGCCTGGACATGGTTACCTGTTTATAAATTCATTCGGTTTTTTCTTTTTTCAATTGGATATCTTACTGATAGAAATTCTGTTATACATTTTATATTATCAGGGTTAAGATGATAATTGAAGAGATTGAAAGGGAAGAACCGAAGAAGCGACTTTGCAAGAAGACCTCTACTCCACCGATGCCAAATTTGCAGAACATTACCATGTCAGTGAAGGAAATTCACATAGTTTATTTTTGTTTTGCATCAAATTTTATAAAGGTTTTTTTATTCACATCATGCTTTTAAGCTGAGAATGTGTTATTTATTTGCAAGGATATGTGACTTATGAATTAACATATTGTGTTCAAAAGGTCTTGGAACAAATATTTGGAGTGTTCATTACACTTGTGAAAGATTTGAAGTTAGAACATCAACACAAATATGTAAGCATTCCTTACTGCAAATATGGAGTAAATCATATGCATTAATGCTTCTTTGTTTAATTTGATTCTCTCCTCCAAGTGGTTTTTAAACTTACTGTTTGAATGTTGTATAGGACGAACTACAAAAAACTTGGTTGTGTAAAAGGTGTGAGACCATGAGTGCAAAATTAAGATTAGTTGAATTTTGAGTTGTTTCTTTTGACATCACAGCTGCAAAACCTTTCATTGAATAAACCAATTCTTAATTTGATTGAAATAATGCATTGAAATGAGTTAAATGTTTCTCGACCAGAACCATGAGAGAACATGTAGCGTGCATAGGGTTTACTGCTGCATTAAGTTTTCCTGTAAGTACTTTGTAATACGTTCGTTTACTTTTTATAGGGTTCTCGAGCACGGCCTTTTGCTGGCGACATATACACAGGAATCACTACTGGCCTTGCATAAAGGTATTCAACAAATAAGCTCTCAGTTGCGTATATATGGTTTTTGTTTCCCTTCTGCTAATTTGATCAACCTTCTACATTCCTTGCCAGGAAATATCTTGTTGAGGCTACAGAAGAAGCTTCAGTTGCAAAGCGGTTTGTTCCATTTCTTTTGTTTCAGTGTCTTAATTAATTACAATTAAAATTAAGTAATATATAAACAATAACTAATTAGCAGTTAAAATTAACTGAAGAAATCTATTTTGTTTCAATCATTTGAACCTCAGCACTACTTCAATATTTGCTGAGCCGTTTCCTGGCTAGAAATGCTTTGATTTAACATATTCTATCATTAGATTTTCGATCATGTTCCGAGTTTTCATATCTTTTTGCGGTTCAACATCTTACCAGGTCACCCGCCTTCGTGAGTATCAAGGTGTTGATCCTCGCTTTGATACAATTGCAAGGCAGTACCATGACATTGTAAAGGTAAACATCAGCTTACTAACAGTTAGTATTTTCTCACTTGGTTCCTACAACTCATACCAACAGGTCTCTGCAGAGATTGGAAAATATGCAATGGACATACCAACAGGTCTCTGCAGAGATTGGAAAATATGCAATGGACAATCCACCAAGTGGAGATGGACCTCAAGCGTCTTCCAGATCGTTCAAGCCCGTTAAAACTTCAGTCTCTACCTCATCATCGTATCATGGCCAAGTAACCATCACCGTCCAATTTAATCACCTGCTTGTTGTTTTCTATATGGAGTTTGCTTCTTGTCTTGTGTTAATAGTATAAGGTAATGAAAATGTTTTTCTAGTCTTGTTCTGTTGAAATTCATGCAAAGAGATTCTTATCTTTGCCACATTTGATTTGCATGTAAATACAATAGTTGGGTATGTTAGTGAGATGTGAATTGACCATTTTAACCGTTACAGCTAAGGTACAACAGTCAATCACATCTCATTTTTTAAGTGATGTAAGCTAGTTGGGTCATTCATGCTTCAATTCTTGGAATTTAAAAGGCAAATGCATGAACCACCTAATTGGGTCAACTTGTCCATGTTCTCTGTGCCGGATTTCGGGCACCGTCCGGGGCCATTTTGAGTATTGTACTCTTTGATTTTATAATAGATTCTTTCAGTTTTAAAAAAAAAAAAAAAAGAAGAGAGAGTACTTCTTTATTATATAAAATTAAAAGATAAATAATATTTGACATTAGAAAATCAAATGAAAATAAAATTGCACCGGTATTGTGAAGATTAATAAATCTTTAGAGGTTTTAGATAGTCTAATAATATCATCAATATGGAAACTATAGGGGCATTTGGGTAAAGTCAGAGACAAACAGTCTCTCTCCTCACACTTAAAATTCAAGTATTCAAAGGGCCGGCCTTTTCTTGACCACCACCACATATTTTCATGGACTTTAATCGATTTCTACGTACTTTTATAGACACTTTCACTAGCTTATAATATAATATGCACTTTATAAGTTAATAAAACTATATTTATCATGTTAATAATAAAAAAAAAGCATGACACACAAAATAAAAGTAAAATCCCTTCAATTACACAAACCGATAATCAAAACATCAAATATTTTAAGCATTTCATTATTCATTTTATATTTTCTATGAAAAATAAAATCTCTAATGTTTTATTAATAATCCCAACATCACTCCACATATTAGTAGCTACGGTAATCCTCCATTCACTAACATGCTCTCTTTATTTTTTTGAGATGAAAATGATGAAGAAAATGAAGATTCATAGATATTGATTTACATGTATAGATTTTCATTAACTTTTAAAATAAAAATATATTCATTTTGACAAGCTCATGCAAATTATACACATTATAAGTTACATTTTTATCTCAATAAAAATATTTTCTTTTGATATAGTGTAAATAAACTGGTGAAAAACAACTATCAAAACTAATATTTTACAAAATTCAAGCTTGTTAATTTTATGATATTTTACAAATATCAAAATTATTTTCTATACTAATCAAATTGACTATTCAAAATAAAAAGCTCAAGAAATTCCCCCAACAAGTATGTAATAGGAATAAAAGTTGAAAAAAAAATCACATATATAGATATAATTAAACAATCAAATTTAATTTTTTTTTTTTAATAAACAACTAGCTAAAAGATCTCCAAATATTTATTATTTTTTATTTGAAATAGAAGTTTTTCCTCTTATTTTTTAGTATAAAAAACAAAGATTCCATTGATTAATTTCATCGATTTAAAGCAATGAGATTTTTCATCTATACATTTGTAAGTCTTATTTTCATTAGTTGTACACAAAAAATGCTAAACTATTAGCTTATAATGTAATCTTTAATATTAGTTGTATTATTTATAATAAAAATAATGAGATAATTTGAATTAATATTCATCTAGACTTTTTTTTTTTGGTATTATATATAAATATAAATTATAAGATGCTTCCCTTTCTTAAATTTATTTTGTTAAGATCTAGCTACTTAATTTTGATTTAAATTTGAAATCTTCTACAAAATAATAAATTGATGTCCTTTGGAAAAGAATGAGCCCAATAAGATTCAAAAACTAAAAAACCAATAATTTGAACATAGGAAAAAAATATATTGACTATTATAATTCACAATAAATATTTGTGTATGTATATTTTTGCAAAATAAATGAAATATTTTTATTTATGGCTATCACTAAGTTTGGGGAGATTCAAATATTAAAAAGATTGTGAGGTTTGTTTTTTATAATCAACAATAAAAGTTTATAAAAGTTTTTGAGGAGAGTGAAAGAGAATTTGAGAAGTTTAATTATTATAAATTTAACATAAAAGTCTACCAAAGTCATTAAAATTTAAAATTCTATAAAAGTCATTGATATTTTGAAAATTTCATATTTATAAACTTTTTAAAAGTCATTACAAATCTATATTGAATACCACATAACTTTTATAAAGTGTTTGAAAGTTTATATTAAATACATTCAAATTTTTAAATTCTATAAGAGTTATTAAAAGTTTAGATCGAATACACACCCTTAATCAATTTATCACTTTTGTATATGTGCCACGTTGTACCTACTTACTATCAATAATGCTTATCTCACTCTTATACATAAATATATCAAGTTAATCTCAAATGCATTGCCCTTTTTATGCCTTTTATTTTTTCATTATATATATAATTCAAGTTGAAAATTCATAACTTATTATATTTTATAAGTTATAACTTATAAATATTTTGCGTCTCAGAGTTAAACCTCACTTGGTCCCAACTGATTCTTGAATTTGTTCCAACCATAAAAAAAAAAAACAAAAAAACAAAAATTCAAGTTGAAAATATTTTATACAAAATAACTTATTATATCTTTATACAATATAGGTTATTCTATACCTTATTACTAAAATAATGTAGAGTTGATTTTTTCTAAATGTAATTTATAAGTTTGTACGATGATTATCCTTTAATGGTTGGAGTAATTGTTTCTCAATTCTAAAAATAGATATTTAAATCGAATAAATAATGATTTATTTCAATAAATTATAACATGTCTCTTATTCATTTGTTACCATCTTCAAAATGAAAAGAAAAACTATTATATCATATCGTTGGCCTTAATGATGTAAGTTTTTCCTTCTATATAAATATAAAAATATTCAAATTATTTCTTTAATATTATGGAAGTAAAATATTCAAATTATAAGTTGTATCTCATGTCTATTAACGTTGAATTAATCTATCATGTTTTAAAAGAAAATTAATTAGACTTGTGAAGGACACGCGCCTCAGAAAGTTGCAATTTACTAAAAAAAAAGACCAAAACAAAACAAAATCCAGAGCCCATCGGTACCGTCCATTTGACCAATCCAAAAACCACATCCAAGGGTAGAGGAAAAACCCGACTCCAATTCCACTACCTATATAAACCCCACCTCTCCACTAGATTTTCACTCCCCCATTTTCACTCATCCAACGAGCTTCCACTCCTCTCTCTCGAGCAGCCTCTGGCAATTAGGGTTTTATATATTCAATCTTCAATTTTAATTTAATTTTAAAATCTCCATTTTAATTTCTCCAAAAAAGAGAAGAGCTTTTGAAAACAAAAAACATGTATATATCCACATCTTCTGCTTCTCTCGCGCACGTTTTGCCACGTCATCTCTCTCGGGGTTCTCTTCCTCCTTCTGTGAACCGGCGTCGTTGTCGGTGTCTGCGGCGACTGCGTCGGCGTCTCAGTCGAGTGCTTCGTTCGTCAACCAGAGGTATCGGTCTTTGAGCTTCTCGTCAACTCTAGGCTCTCTCTGGTGTTCGACGCCACGGTGGAGCTATGGCACCAACTGGAGGTCGCCGGTCAGCCTCTGTGCTCAGGCGAGGAATGCTGCTCCGGTTCTGGAGCGGCTCGAGCGGAAGATCGCCACTATCGGTGCGTTGTTTTCGTTTTGTGAAAAGTAGTCGCTTTCGATGATGGTGATTGTTGAGTGGATTTCGTGTTCGTGTTTGTTTTGTATTGTCAAAAAGGTCATAGATATTTTGTGGAGCTTTCAACTGTTTTGTTATGTTTCGATTATTAGAAATTGGTGGGAAATGAATTTGAATTGTTGAGTGTGGCTGTCGAGCATATGAATGTAAGCTAATATTTCACTGCATTGAACTATTACTTCTAATATGATGTTTATTGTTTGAAATGAATTCAGCTTCTGAACATGCTTACAAGGATATACTAAACAGTCTTCCCAAGCCTGGCAGCGGAGAGTTTGGAAAATTTTACAGCTTGCCTGCTTTGAATGATCCAAGAATCGGTGAGCATTCGACTTCTACTATTACTGCATTTAGATTGAACTGCATATTACGTTTAGTTTATTGATGAATGTTTGTGTTCTATGAGGCTAATGGGAATTTTGCAAGCGATGCGATGCAATTGAGTTGTTTAATAAGATGAGGGAGTAGGGTTTGTTTAGGGCTAATGAGGTTATGGCTCTTGGAGCTCTCTCTACGTGTTCTCATTTGGGTGCGTTAAAAGAAGGCAAAATGATTCATAAGTATGTTGGAGATGAGAAGCTGGATATGAATGTGATAGTTTGTAGTGCGGTTATTGATATGTATGCTAAATGCGGGGGTTTGTTGATAAGGCTTTTGTAGTGTTTGATAGTGTCAAGTGTAGGAAGAATGTTGTTTTTTAATTCATATAGCTATAATTTTTGTTTTTGTTTTTGATTGTGCAGACAGGCTACGGTACTCTATAAGGATTCTTTTGGAATTTGCAATACGGAATTGTGACAACTTCCAAGTCACCAAGGACGATGTTGAGAAGATCATTGATTGGGAGAATACTTCGCCGAAGCTAATTGAAATCCCCTTCAAGCCTGCTTGTGTTCTCTTACAGGTTCACGATGGAATTAAGTTCTTTGGTGATTTTAGGTTTAATGGTGGCTTGCTTGCATGAGCGATGCTATGAAAAATCTTGGGACTGACCCCCAAAAGATTAATCCTTTGGTTTGTGATTGTGATTAAATGGGTTTTGTTGTTACTTTAAGAAACTTGCACAGCTGGGTTTTGTATAATATCTGACCTGGCATGTGATAGTGCTACAATAGTTTTTATTTGCAGAGGTTGTATTGAGTGGTCTAATCGTAATGTATTTGCATATCCAGGTTCCAGTAGATTGCCATTGATCACTCAGTGCAGGTTGATGTAGCAAGGTCGGAGAATGCCGTACAGTCAAATATGGAACTTGAATTTCAAAGGAACAAAGAAAGATTTGCTTTCCATAAGTGGGGATCATCTGCTTTTCATAACATGCTTGTTGTTCCTCCTGGTTCTGGAATTGTTCGCAAGGTAATAAAGTTTGGCAGATGATTGGCATTAGAATTATTTGTGTAAAATGCCTTCGAACTCATTTTAAAGGCTTAGATGACAAGTGCCAACCAGGTTGCTGCATTCTTCATCAGATGTAATTGCTTGATTTGGCATTAAGTGCTGCTCTTGATGCAATTTTGGTTAACTTGGAATTCCTTGGACGAGTTGTCTTTAACACTGATAGTGTTCTCTACCCCGATAGTGTGGTTGGTACTGATTCCCACACAACGATGATTGATGGGTTAGGAGTCAGTGGTTGGGGAGTTGGAGGACTTGAAGCAGAGGCTGCAATGCTTGGTCAGGTAGGATATACTATTCTATTTTCTCCCTCCTTTGAATCTACTGACCAACTTATATCCAGGTAGATTTAGGAATCTAATGGTGAAGAGCATACTGAACTCACTATAGTTATCCTTTTATTGGTGAACTGCTGGATATTTTATTTATTCCTTTTTGTTTGTAAAATAATACATTTTCTTGGCTAAATATGTGATTCAGTTTGTGAACAGTCGCACAGAGATGTATTGTTCTGTTTATTTAGGTTATGGAGCCTGTATCACTATCACAACATCTATTCTATTCGAAGAATTCCATTGGTGCATGCACACTCACTCTAAGTCACTATATACATGCCTTAAATTCTCTTTTTTGTCTCTAATGCTGCTGGACTATGCAAAATTGGCAGCCTATGAACATGGTTTTGCCTGGTGTTGTTGGATTCAAGTTGACTGGGAAGTTGCGTAATGCTGTCACAGCTGCTGACTTGGTTTTGACAGTGACCCAAATGTTGAGGAAGCATGGTGTTGTTGGAAAGTTTGTTGAGTTTTATGGTAAGTATAATTAAGGAGCTACACCAATTGAATTTTTTAAGTACTAGACACGTAATTTAATTATATATATGACTGGATTATATTTATGTATGTCTGTAGGGGAAGGTATGGTTGAACTATCCTTGGCTGATAGGGCCACCATTGCAAATATGTCCCCTGAATATGGAGCAACCATGGGCTTCTTCCCTGCGGATCATGTTACATTGCAATATCTCAAGTTAACTGGAAGAAGTGATGAGACAGTGAGTTTTCTGTTTTTGATTTTTATATATATAGTTTAATTATATGTTATGTGAGCCAGTACTAAAGTTTGCTTCTTTCTAGAATGCAATAATATGAACTTTATTACTTTTTTGTTTATACCTTAGGTCTCAATGGTAGTCGTATTAGCATGCAAGCAAAATGTTTGTTGACTACGAGGTAAAGATTTTCGGTTCTTGTAACTTTTGTGCTGTTATGGTAACCATTGTGATGTGATATTTAGGGTTTATTTTTATCACGTATCTGCAGGTAGACCTAGCAGAAGTTGAACCCTGTATTTGTGGACCAAAGCAGTATAATTTGTGTTTATAGCTCGAGAATCTTATTGACTAGTTCTGCATCTGTTGGTGTATCCTTAATCCATGATGGTGCATTTTTTTTCCTCCTAATAGACCTCATGACACTGTTGCTTTGAAAGACATGAAAGCTGACTGGCATTCTTGTCTTGATAATAAAGTTGGATTCAAGGTTAGCGCAAACATACTCATCCTTTTTCGTGGTCTGATCACCTCTTTCAGTTTCTATGCTGTATTATTCTAAGAAATAATAGCTGTATATGTGTCGATTTGCTTCTTGATCTATAATATATATATATATATATATATTTTTTGTGTACTTTTAACATTGAAAAACCGCGTACCAGTTTTGATGGATGTAATATTTTATGGCAGTAGACACAAGCTTGCTGCTCCAGGATTTTGTAATTTTGTCGTGATGTTGGCTTGTTCAGCTGGATAGTATTACTGTTTTATGTAATCTATTTGATTCTCCTGTAATAATATAACCCTTCTGTTTATTGCAGGGTTTTGCCGTTCCCAAACAAGAGCAAGATAAAGTGGTGAAATCCTCATTCCATGGACAGGCCGCTGAACTTAAGCACGGGAGTGTTGTCATTGCAGCCATTACTAGCTGTACAAACACATCAAACCCTAGTGTCGTGCTTGGAGCTGGTCTCGTGCAAAAGGCCTGTGAACTTGGTTTGGAGGTTAGTTTTAGAAAACACATTACTCCCATAGATTCTATACTCTACAATTCGTGTAACCCTAAGGAGTGATGAAAATTAAGGAGCAGCAAAGACAAAATTATTTGGAAAGGTTTTGAAGCAACAAAGGTTTTTAACTAATTTCAACTTTTCCACTAACTTAAGGCTTCCCTAATTGGAAATAATATTTCATAGAATTGTTTTAAAGTTTATGTGGTGAGACGAATTAATAGAAAATGTGAGAGCCAAAGAAAAAACCAATGAAAAAGGTAAGAGAAAAAAATTGTTGATTTTATGGTTCATATTTATATATATGTAACATGTGGAGGTTAGTTGATGGAGCGAAGGGGATGGACCGATAGGTTTGAACCTGAAATAGATACAGATAAGTAAATGATGTGGAGGGCAAAGCCCCCGCGGTACGGTACGATATTTGTAAGGGTATTTTTGGGATTAGGTTTTTAATATAAATATTGTTGTAATCATATTAATAATATAGTGGAAATTTTTTAGCCGTACGAAAGTAAATATAAACATACTGTCGAACCACTATAATTCTATATGTTTTCTCTCTTCTTATTTTATTATTATGTTTCTATTGTACAATATAAATACTATTATTTTATTTATCTATCTTACCATATCAGTCATGAGATAATATCATAGATGATTTTCTCACCTAATGGATGGGTAATTTCCAAATTCTAAGAATTGATAGAAAGAAGCAAAAAAGATAATTAAAATTTCAAAAAATCATCAGGAAGTTTTTAAATTATTTTCATTTTTTCCGTTGACCTGGAGTCTTTGCTATATATATATATTCTAAGGTCACAATGGGACCTCTAGCAATTAAGTCTTTGAAATATTGATGCAATGTAATTAT
Source organism: Litchi chinensis (assembly GCA_019925255.1). Classification (NCBI taxonomy): domain Eukaryota; kingdom Viridiplantae; phylum Streptophyta; class Magnoliopsida; order Sapindales; family Sapindaceae; genus Litchi; species Litchi chinensis. Next base: position 38,942,564 of record CM034462.1, read on the forward strand.
TAAGTCATTTTCCATTGACTTGGAGTTTTGGCTATATTCCAAGGCCACAATGGGACCTCTAACAATTAAGTCTTTGAAACATTGATGCAACGCCACAATGGAACCGCTAGCAATTAAGTCTTTGAAACATTGATGCAACGTAATTATTAAGTCATTTTCCATTGATTTGGAATCTTGGCTATATTCCAAGGCCACAATGGGACCGTTAGCAATTAAGTCTTTGAAACATTGATGCAACGTAATTATTAAGTCATTTTCTATTGATTTGGAGTCTTGGCTATATTCCAAAGCCACAATGGGACCTTAGCAATTAAGTCTTTGAAACATTGATGCAACATAATTATTAAGTCATTTTCCATTGACTTGGAGTCTTGGTTATATTCCAAGGCCACAATGGGACCTCTAGCAATTAAGTCTTTAAACATTGATGCAACGTAATTATTAAGTCATTTTTCATTGACTTGGAGTCTTAGCTATATTCCAAGGCCACAATGGGACCTCTAACAACTAAGTCTTTGAAAGATTAATGCAACGTAATTATTAAGTATTTTTTCCATTGACTTAGAGTCTTGGCTATATTCCAAGGCTACAATGGAACCTCTAACAATTAATTATCTAGGAAATTAGGTCTTTTCCAAATTTCTATAGTACTACTACTAGATGGATGATTTCCAAGTTATTAGAAAATTTTTAAATTATTTTTATTTTTTCCATTGACTTGGAGTCTTTGCTATATTCCAAGGCCACAATGCATGGGACCTCTAGCAATTAAGTCTTTGAAATCATGATGCAATGTAATTATCAAGGAAATTAGTTACATCCTTTCCACAATTTTATAATACTACTATTGGATGGGTGATTTTGATTGGATAGTAAGATTCTATGAATACCACACTAATTACAACTTTCTCATGCACATTTCTTCATTTTATAATTTTTAAATAAGGAGTCCATTGCAATCAAACCAAATGTGATAAATGTTGTTGCTATCTTTCTTTTCTTTCAATTATTTTTCTTTGCAACCATCAACATTAGCTATTTAGCTTCTGCAGTGGAAGCACTTATGTGGGTTGCATCCAAAGTAAGAGACGAGCATTTTTACACTTCAAGTAGATACCATTTTCCAAAAGGAAGCATTTACATGTCACCTTTAAGTTTCATATTAGCTCATACACTAAATCATTTCAAAAGAAAAAGAGGAATCCAATATAGATTATGTGATAAACACATATAAAGAAATTCAAACAAAGAAACATATTGTCTTTTAACTTGCTTCTGAAAAAGATAGTGCTTGTAGCTTTTATGTGTGGAAAAAAATTAAAAAGTAGAAAAATAAAGTTTTAACTTTCTTCTAAAAAAGATAGTGCTAGTGGCTTTTTCATGTGGGAAAAAATAAAAAAGTAGATAAATAAAGTCTTGGTCTCCGTAAACTTGCTACACACTCTATATAACAAATAATGTTATACATAATCTACAATTGACTAGACTAAACTTGAAATGATGGACAAATTTGATGTAAAAATTTTATTGTATGATTTTGTTTGTGTTAACTTAGATGTGTTTAGATTCGTTTTTAAAATAGTGGAAAAGTACTTTTAAACATAAATATCATAGCTATTTTAAAAAGTAATGTTTTTGAAAATTTAAATGCGTTTGTTAAGATTTGTTAAAGATGTTTTCGAAAAAAATGAAAATGATGTATACATATTTAGTATTATTTTTGAAAATAAGTAATAAAAAAATAATGAGTTGTTATAAATGATTGTTTTGGAAATGGTGGAATATATTTTAAAAAAGTTCTTTTTAGTAATAAATGTTAAAATGTTGTTTTCCATGAATCTTTGAAAAGACATTTAAAAAAAAATCAGACCAAATACATTTATACTTTTTTTTTAAGTGAGAAATCATTTTCAAAAATTATCCAAACACAACCTTAATTATTCTATATTACTATTTATAATCAAGTGTCAGTCTTCTACTCTAGCCATATTCATATCATTAATTTTTTATTTTCCTACCCACTCTTTGAAGTTTTAAGTAGACTTTCATTCTCCAAACAAGCCTAATCAAGGTTAAAATAGGTTATTTGGGGCTTAGGCCAAAATTTTAAATCTCAGTCTTTTATATTCAACATGTAAAAAAATAAAATAAAAATTTTTAAATTTATTTTGTTCTTTAAAAATATTTTTGAGACAACAGACTAAATTTCGTATTCTGAATTTTTAATAATAACAGTTTTTCTATACATAATATAGCTAAAAATTGATATCACTATTTATATTTTTATTAGACCTTTCTAGTATAACAACTAGTAGCAAACAAGAAAGTAATTAACTTTGTCATACATAAAGTCAAAACATAATAATAAAGCAAGACATACAATATTTTGTTTTTTATTATTATTTATGCAATCTTTAAACAGTATATCTCACACACTCTCTCTATTTTTAATACAGTATTTGTTCATAAAAACAATCAAATTCTTTCCCACCCCCTCCTTCTTTTTTTTTTTTTTTTTTTTTTTTTTTTTTTTTGTGGAGAGTTTGGTAACTATATGAAAATGTTATCAAAACTGTATGTGGGTATGTTTAAATAGTTTCCATGGAATCTTTAAGCAGTATGAAAATATTTAACTATTATGAAACAAAGATACAAATAAATTTTTTGGTTTTGTTTTTCTGATTGTACATGTTGTTTCAATACAAATACTTATCTATTTCAAAGACAAAGTACAACTTTTTGTTATTTTCATTTCACTTAGCAATATTAACAATAAAAGTGTCAGAATTTTCTTCTTAATTGACACAAAAAATCTTTTTAATTAGTTTGGAGCTAAAGCGAGGTCTGAAGCAATTTTTAAAATTTTTATACAAGACTAATCCATCTAAAAATCAATTTCTTGCAGCTTTCATGGAGAAAAACTGAGGATCCTATTGTTCAGGCTATACAAAACAATCGACTTTGAAATTTTTGATGCAACACTAAAGCATTCTTATAAAGTCTTAGAGTTGTGGGAATCAAAGGCAGCTGCATATCCAAGAGCTCATAATTAGAATCCAAAATGTTTATTATGTTCTGGGGAGAAACAGTAATACTCATATCTTGTTCCCTCGCTAACATTGTTATATACATACAACATTGTTATATATATATATATATATACAGGCACCAATGTTTTTGTTGTTTAGATATATTTATAACATAAGTTCCTACAATTTTTGAAAAATGTACAAACAATTTCCATACATTATACAAAATTTGAAAATGCTGCATAATTTTCCTGCAAAACACTCTAATGTCTAAGGTCCAATAATTTTAAACTTTCATTGGCTTAAAGTCTTTGCTAGGAATTCATTGGCTTAGATTTTTGGCATGGTAATGACTTCAAATTGTTGGTACAAAGTTTTTGTATTTAAGTGTTTGATGATGACGAGAGCAATATTAACAGTATTAACTAATGAAATCAATTGATTATGAACTAGTATTCCAATAACTTGGCTACTTTTTTAAGTCAAATTATTTAAATCTTGTTAGATACATCGATATGATACACATTTGATCTACTCAAATTGTGTCATGTTATACAGGTAATCATTTACCTTACATTATATATATGCGTCATGGCTCATCAAAGTTTCTCCCTCAAATGAGTGGTCTCAAATGGATACCAAGATAAGTTTATATGCATTGAGACACTAAAACAAATGGATATAGTTCAGGAAGGAGCTGGACAAATAAATTATGCAAATTATTCTTCGACTTTTACTTGCATTAAATTGTATTATTAAAAAAAAAAAAAACCAAACTACTAATCAAAGCATTAAAATTGTCTGCTTAATTGACTTTAAAAGTCTTTTTAATTTAGTTGGTAGCCAAAGTGGGGCAATTCAACATTACTGAAATTTCAATACAAAACAGTCATTGGTCAAAGAAATTAATTTCCTAATACTTTCAAAATTGTCTGTTTTATTGACTTTAAAAATCTTTTCAATTTAGTTGATAACCAAAGTGGAGCCTATAGCAATTCAACATTATTGAAATTTTAATACAAAACAACGATTGATCAAAGAAATTAATTTCCTACCACTTTCATTGAGAAAATCCAAGACTCCTTTTTAAAAGTCCAAACTATACAAAATAATTTACTTGGAGGATGTCAAAGCATTAGATTGAATATTCTTTTTCTTTCTAATTGGGAAAATTGTTGAACTACATGATTACACAAAACTTTATGTAAAATGTTTTACAATAACAAAAAATTATATTCTTGTGAAGATTTTTTAAGTATCTTGAATAATCAAATTGAAAAATTTGAGAAAAAGTTTACTTATGTTTTATATAGTACAAAGATGAAGTTATTCAAAGAACTAGAGAATTTGATTTCTAAATGGCAAATTTACTTCAATCAATCCAACTTTAATTTTCATTCATTTTCAGTTAAGCTTTAATGCATGCCTTCAACATTTTAAAGCTACTCAAACCAAATTTGAGAAAAAAGCTCCTACAAAGGGATTACTCTTAAATTTAAGTGCCTAATTTTAATTTCAACTTTAATTTTGAACCATCTTAAGTTATAATGTTGTCAATATTGCAGCATAATCCAAGTCCATGGCCATTGTAGGACTTAAGACAATCATGACCATTACTATTGCGAAAATCTTTTTTCCTGCATTAATCAAAATTCAATATACATGGTAGAGAATGTTTTACATGTCTTGATAAGTGAAAGAGATAAAATTAGTTCACTGTCAAGCAAATTTGTATTAAATATTGAAGTTAACACCCAACTATATTCACATGGAAGACGTGAGAAGATTTGCATATGCTCACATAAATATAATTTTTTTTAATCAGACATTTTAGAGTCTTCTCCAGATTGTCACATTGAAATGTAATTGCAAGACAATGACTTTGAATGAAAACAAAGTGATGATCAAAGAAATTTTCTGTAACTCAAGAGTCCGGTCATATTCCAATTAGCTAGCTATTTTTCAGAAACAGAATACAGCCTCCTTAATTGACTCAAAAAGTCTTTTGCATGGTTGGGAGCCAATTAAGTGAGGCCTATAGCAGGTAAACATCATTGAAATTTTGATTTAAAAAAAAAAAAAAACGGTATGACTTTAAATGCAAACAAAGTGGTAATGAAAGAAATTTCTTGCAACTCAAGAGTCTAGTCATACTTTAATTAGGTAGCTATTTTTCCAAACTGGATACCTCCAAGTCCAAGCTTATTAGACAGTGAGGAGTTAATAAATTAGAACATAATAGACACCATTACTTTTTCCTTTTTGGAATTGTTCTTGTACAATTTAGGGTGAGGAGTCATCAATTTTGTAAATGTTTTATTTTTAATTAATGTCTTTAAACAATTGAATTGTAGTTGATTAATTGATTTAAACTATTGAAAATGTTATTAAAACTGTATGCCAGTATGTTTAAGTAGTTTCCACGGAATCTGTTACCAAATTAAAGAGATAAGATTGGACGGGCTGGGGATATTAGACTGAGGGAATCTTGTCCTACATTTATCAAAGATGAGTATAGCAAAAATACTCTGTTTCGGAAACAAAGGACAGGTCTATGTTCTCGTCATTTCACTAAGAAGTATTAACCATTAAAGTGTCAGAATTTTCTCTTTGATTGACACAAAAAGTCTTTTTGATTGGTTGGGAGCCAAAGTGAGGACTGTAGCACTATACAAAACCAATGCAGGAATCAATTTCCTGCAGCTTTCATGGAGTAAAACCTAAGATCCGACAGTCCAGGCCATACAAACAATAAACTTCAAAATTTTTGATGCAATACAGTGATTACGAAGAAAATTTCCTGCAACTCTAGGAAGGAATAAATGGATTTATTTTTGCTTTTTGACATTTGTGTAACTAAAATAAGGAGTCTATGAATCTATTATAATTTATTACTTTTTATGATATTAAACTAAACTATAATAGTTATCTCTTTTTCATTGACTTGGAGTCCTTATAATTCCAAGATCATAGTGGGACCTATAGCAATTATGTCTTTGGAATTAGCTGCCTACTTTCCAAATTTTAAGCTGTTATATGGGTAATTTCTAAAATTGATAGTGGGATTAGTTGAGATCTATTGAGAGAAAAGCATAATAGAGATCTATTGATAGTGAGTCAAGCTATTTTTTTTTTTTTTTTCAATTGAGGACATCAAAACGCAAACCAATTTCTTGTTTTTTTAAATTGTATATCTTGTTTCAATTCAAATGCTTTGTTTCAGAAACAAAGAATACAGTTCTCCTTAATTGACTTAAAATGTCTTTTGCATAGTTGGGAGCCAAAATGAGGCCTGTAGCTAGTCAACATCATTGAAATTTTGATTAAAAAAACAATTAAAGAAATTAATTTCTTGCATCTTTCATAAAGAATAACTGAAATACCTATTTATTTAAATTTTGATGCAACAACGTGATTATCAAGCAAATTTCCTGCAACTCTAGGAATAAATGCAAGTCTCCATTTTTGCTTTTTTGACTTTTGGTTGTATACTTAAAATAAGGTGTCCATCAATTTATTTATTTACATTAACTATTACTTTTTAAAATTAATTATCATTCTCGAAAAATAGCATTATTACAACCAAATTATCTATATATACTATTTGAAAAGGTTATCTTGCATGCAATTTAATTAAAATTGATTCATATTATATAAAAGTGATTATGTTTCTTTCACTTGAGGCAAGCCTGTCCATTACTTCATGGGACTCTTTGTCTTGCTTTCATCAAAACTCAATTTATGTGGTAGGAATTATTTTGTATGTCTTAATTAATGAAAGATGTCAAATTAGTTTGCTATCAATTAAATTTAGAGTAATGCTAGGTTGTCCAAAAATTTTATTCAAATTCATGTCCAAATAATATGATATATGAGTTGTCAAAATCTTATAAATCATGAGATAATGTGATAATTAATAGGATCTCAGAACCTCATATATTATATCATTTGGACATAGATTTCAACAAAATTTTTGGATAACCTAGCATTTTTCTTAAATTTATATCAAATCAATAAGTACGCAACTATATTTTTATGAAAGATCATAAAACACTAACATATTCTTCGATCAATATGATATTTTGGAACCAATATTGATATTAGATTAATTAAAACAATCTAAAATCCATGTATTAAAATTATGTATCCTTAATGCAACTTAAGCATAGTTGAAGCTATTGGTTTTCTTTTTTTTTTTCTTTTTTTATTTTTAATAAAAAGGCTTTAATATTATACAAAATATTGAGCTTTAGAAATTGATGATAAATATTTAAACTAATTTAAAATGAAAAATAGAAGGCTCCAAAAATGTCCTCTTTTGCATTGACTTGACTTCGAGTCTTCTTTAGATTCCAAGAATAAAGTGGGGTCTAATAGCAACAAATTGTCATTAAATTTTGAAGCGACAACATGATAATGATGAAGAAATTTCACAACTCCAGTCACAATACTAACAATCCATCAATTTTATTTTTTATTTTATATATTGTAATTTTTTAAATTTTACATCTTCATTTGACATAAAACTAGGCTACTATGTGTGAAGTTAGATTAACACATGTAATCACAAAAGCAGAGTTGGGGATATATTTTTAGAAAATTAATTTGTATAAAATTAATTCTCTGTTAATTCTCTGAAAGCAAAGCAGAGTTACACACTCTGTTTACTTCATTATCCCAACAGAATGTACAATTAATTTGGAATGTTTTCCATTGACTTGGAGTCTTCCAAGGCCACAATGGGACCTGTGAAACTTCCATACAAATAAATTGTTTGGGAAATTAAGTACCTACTTTCCAAATTCTAAGCATACTAAGATGGGTGATTTTGAATGGACACTGACATTCGTGGGGACACTATAAATACCACAGTAGTGTGATAAGCTTCTCATCCATATTTCCCCTTTTTATTATTTTAAATACAGAGTCCATTGCAATGAGACCAAACATGATCAGTGTTGTTTCCGCCTTTTTTTTCTTCGAGTTACTTTCCTTTGCAACCATCAACATTAGCTTCTGCAGTGGAAGCACTTATGTTGGTTGCATCCAAAGTGAGAGAGAAGCGCTTTTACGCTTCAAGCAGGATCTCACAGATCCTTCCAATCGGCTTGTGTCTTGGATTGGTGATGGAGACTGTTGTAAATGGGCTGGTGTTGTTTGTGACAACTTTACTGGCCATGTCTTTCAACTCAATCTTCGAAATCCTCATTTGGAATATTTCACTTCTAGGTACTTTTCTGAAGCAGAATATGAAGCTTATAATAGGTCAACACTGGGAGGTACGATAAATCCATCTTTGCTTGATTTGAAGAATTTAATCCACTTGGATTTGAGCTATAATGATTTTGAAGGAATTCAACTTCCTGCATTTCTTGGTTCTATGGAGAATTTAAGATATCTTAATCTCTCTAGAGCTGGATTTAGGGGAATGATTCCTCAACAACTTGGAAATCTTTCTAACCTTCAGTATCTTGACCTTCAATATAATTCGGATTCCTATGAGTTATATGTCGAGAATTTAGTGTGGATATCCAGTCTTACTTTATTGAAACACCTTGATTTGAGTGGTGTAAATCTCAGTAAAACCTCTGATCAATGGTTGCTAAAGATAAGTTCACTTCCCTTTTTAGAAATACTAAGATTGTCAAGGTGTCAACTTCAACACTCTCCCCAAATATCAATTGCAAATTTTTCGTCTCTTACCACCCTTGATCTTTCCTCTAACACTTTTGATAAGTCCTTCATTCCAAATTGGATTTTTGGTCTTAATCACTTAGTTTTTCTTGATTTAAGTTGGAACAATTTTCAAGGTCCAATTTTTAACGGACTTCAAAACTTGACTTCTCTTAGACATCTTGATTTAACGTACAATAATTTTAATTCTTCAATACCTAATTGGTTGTCAAGAATTAGCCATCTTGAGTTCCTTTCTCTAGGGGGTAATTACTTACATGGAAGTATTTCTAGATCAAACCTTTGCAACTTGACTTCTCTTAGATATCTTGATTTATCATCTAATCATTTTAATTCCTCAATACCTAGTTGGTTGTCCAAAATTAGTCATCTTGAGTACCTTTCTCTTTCACATAATGACCTGCAAGGTTCTATTTCTAGTTCTCTTGGGAACCTGACTTCCATCAGGTCACTTGATCTCTCATTTAACAGACTTCAAGGGAGAATTCCAACATCATTTGAAAGACTTTGCAACATGAGGTCAATCTCCTTGTCATTTCTAAATTTGAATTCAAATATCTCTGAAGTCTTAGATATCTTCTTAGGATGTGTTTCAACTAGATTAGAGTTTTTGTATCTTAGCAATTGTCAATTATCTGGACATTTGACTGATCAACTTGGAAGATTTAAAAATCTAGAAACTCTTGATCTACATAACAACTCTATTTATGGTCCCATTCCATCATCTTTAGGGGAACTTTTATACTTGCAAAATCTAGATCTATCTTATAACAAATTGAATGCCACCCTTTCCCAAATTCACTTTAGTAATTTCACAAGACTTGTTACACTCAGTTTGGCTGAAAACTCACAAATTGCAGTGAATGTCAATTCTGATTGGGTTCCTCCATTTCAACTTTTTAAGTTAAATTTGAGATCTTGTAATACGGGACCTCACTTTCCATTATGGCTTCATTCACAAAAGAGTTTATCTAATTTAGACATATCCAATAATGGAATTTCTGATGTCATTCCCAATTGGTTTTGGAAATCACTTTCTCAGTTTTTTGAATTATCTATCTCCCACAACCAAATCCATCAGAAGATTCCAAATCTTACCAATGCGGATGCAGCTTTCATACTTGACTTGAGTTCAAACAAATTCTTTGGTCCATTACCTCAGATATCCTTTGATGTGGTAGGCGTATTGGATCTTTCAAATAATGCTTTTTCTGGATCCATTCTCCCGTTTTTGTGTTATGAAGTGAATAAGTCAAGGTCCACACGTATTCTCAATCTTGAGAACAATTTTTTGTCCGGAGAACTGCCAGATTGTGGTTGGATGAATTGGCAAAATTTATGGGTCTTGAATTTAGGTAACAATAAATTTACTGGTACACTTCCTACCTCCATAGGAAATTTAACCAATCTTTTTTCACTGGTCCTTCGCAAAAATAACTTCTCCGGAGTAATACCGGTCGAGGCACTTGAAAATTGTACATCTTTAGGGGTGTTGGATGCATCTGAAAATCGGTTTGTCGGAAATCCTCTCAAATGGATAGGAGAAAGATTTTCAGACATGATGATTCTCAACTTCCACTCAAATAACTTACATGGTTTTCTACCAGCAGAACTTTGTCATCTATCATCTCTACATATCTTGGACCTTGCTAATAATCATCTCTCTGGCAATATACCAAGTTGTATCAATAACTTCAACGCTATGCTGACTATGGATCATTTTGACAGAAGCGATTTTATATATTACTCAGGAACAATAATAAACTTCCGCGAACATTCTTCACTTGTAAGGAAAGGGATAGCTTATGAGTATTCCACCATTCTTAATTTGGTAAGAGCCATAGACCTTTCCAACAATGATTTTTTAGGAGATATTCCAAGAGAAATAACAAGTTTGAAAGCGCTATGGTGGTTGAATCTATCACATAACTCACTAACCGGAAGAATTCCTGAGACTATAGGTGCTATGGGAGAGATAGACTCAATTGATTTTTCTGCAAACCAACTTTGTGGTGAAATCCCACCGAGTATATCAAACTTGACATTTTTGAGCTACTTGAACTTATCCAACAATAAGTTGACTGGAAGAATTCCTTCGGGCACTCAACTGCAGGGCTTTGATCCATCCTGTTTTTCTGGCAATGATCTCCATGGATGTCCACTTCCTACAGATTGTAACGTGTCTGTTCAAACACCAAGCCGCCAAAGTGGTCGAGGAAAAGAAGGTAAAAAACATGAAGTGGATTGGTTTTACATAAGCTTGGTCCTTGGATTTGTGGTGGGCTTCTGGGGCTTCATAGGTCCTTTGCTTATCAACAGAAAATGGAGGTGTTTATACTGTGGTTTCTTGGACAGTCTTGGAGACAAAATTTACTTCATTGTAAAAAAATATTGGTAGTTTTTTTTTTTTCCTCTTTTCTGTAATTTTACTTTTATTGAAATGTGTACATTAAATGAAATGATTTGAACATTAAATCGGATGGTTTTTTTTTTTCATCAAATATGTTCGCATTCAAGATTATATAACTTTTGGGTTCACTACTAATTACAAATGGGATGGTTTTTTTTCATCAAATATGTTTGCTTCCGGAGATTATATAACTTTTGGGTTCACTACTAATTACAAAAACAATAAATTAATTATGAATTGATTGTACATTGAACCAAATTTGAGGTATATGTATTTTAATCTTGCATCTATCAATAGATTTATAACTAGTGATAAGATATCTCCACTGATAGAAAAAGGTTTTGGACTTAACTCCACCATAAAAACTAGTTTATGAATGGAGGTTTACTCTCATCTTATAAACCAATACAAACTTACTTTTTCAACTAATGTGGAATTATCTAACACTCATAATACAATAGTTAAACTCTTTCCATTTGGTACAACATAACATTCTACTATAACATGCCAAGGGAAGAGTAACAACTTTATTAGTTCTTTAATTGGTCAATGAATTCACTTTCAATGAACTTTATGAAATAAAATGTATCTTCTTTCTATGATTCTCTAATCATAATTCTTATCGTTTGTGTTCCTGAAAATTGACATGTCCTGTAACTTGAACATGCTCCACAACTTCCGAAAAGTTGACAAAAAATTATCTATCAGGAGATTAAAAAAAAAAAAAAAAAAAAATCTACGCAGTCATGCAATGTAAGATCATAAAGAAAACCGGAAAGCTAGGTGACATTTTTTTATGTTTGCTTTTAGTGTGGTTTTTAAGGTATTCATAGTTCTTGCGATTGAGGAATAACCTGCTGCCCGACCACTCCAATTTGACATACCCAACAACACAAAGTGAAGTTGACGGTATCCGTATAGCTCCTTTTCCAAAAAAGTGGCAAGACAATTAAACACAATGATACATCATTAGTCAACATTAACATTCCATAGTTCAAAATTAACGAATAATAACAAATGTTACATGATCATGTGGACAATAACAATTCCAGCCTCTACACTGGAACTAAGATTGTGTTGCATACTATTTGATTTACGAATGAGAATACAAACAGCCACTTGTATAAGTAGAACACAATACAAACAGCCACTTGTAAAAGTTGAACATAAACACATAACAGCAATAGTATTTATGGGGAGCACTTAGAGAAAAAAAAATTGAGACAAATGATGAAAGCAAGAGCAGGTAAATGAACAAAGGTTATTACCATCGCATCTTGCAATCCCTACTTATTCAGTAGCACCAAACCTATAATTCTAATAATGGATGCCTGTTCTGGATTCTAATCTGCTTCTCTCAAGGTTGCTTTCTTTCATAACCAATAAGAAATCTGACAAAGAATCCTTACATCAGTAAGATCCAATCATTCAAAACCATCACTTTCTTCATATACAACTTTACAAAATTTCTAATTTACAACTGTATAAAGAAACAACAGGGAAAAATGGCTAAACAAAAAATGGACATCATAAAGAAACTGTTAATAGTCTGTGAGTAATGCAGCATATTCAATTGATACAGATTCTACTACTTCCTGGTGTGAAGTGACTTGCTAGCTTTTGAAGCCAGAGCTATGGCCTTGGCACTTGTATTTCCCATCATCCACTCTCTCTCTGCACGCCGCTGATGTTGCCTTGCATTCTTTGCTCGTTTTGGTGCCAGCCGTGTGTCTCTTTCTACGTAGGCAAGTCTAAATCTTTCAGCAATGGGCAATTCGTTTGGGTTCACAAGTGATAGAGACGTGGTTTTTGTAGTAAACCTGCATACTGCCCATGTTTGGGGATCAACGTCCCTGACAAAGGGATCATCCAATGTGATATATGGGAATGCTTCCCTGGGAACTTCGAATCCTCTGAATCTGAAAGGTGATGGCTTCGGATTTACCATTATACGTGGGCACTCAGTTGATAACATCTCCAAGGAATCTTTATCAACGTTTGGCTGCAAAACAGAGTGACTGAGTTAAAAAGAAAGGAAAACAATTTCACCGCATCACATGATAGTCAAACTACATTGTTTTCTTACGAGTTTTCAGTAGCAGGAACGTATTCAAAGTCACTTAATCTGATACCATACTAATGCGGTTTGATTGTACAACCAACCAGTTAGGTGAAGAAAGTAACACTACTATATTAACCTCATGTAAAATATATAACAAATGTACATACCCATACAAACCAGCGCAATGACTGTGCACCAACACCAATCTCTGTGGTATCAAGTTCCTCCCACGACTCCCCCTCCACATCATTCAGCTTTGGTTTCAATATACCCAAGCATGTGCGTGCTGTGTGGTTGCTCCTTGGGCTCCCTCTGCAACATTAAATTTGGTTCATTACCTGTTGTAAGGTTTATATCCTAGTCAAAACTTAATATCAAAACCAATAAAATCCACATGAGACCTTAAATATCACTCACAGTAGATGATGACATACAAGGTTCAAGGATTAGAAAAGTAAAAATCATTCGTTTCTTTAAGAAGTCTCGTTTTCACATCTTGTGGAAATATAATGAAGTTAGGAAGTGCAAACTAGCATTAAAGCTGAAGTTAATAATTTCTTAACTTTCAGAACATGCCGACAGGGTATGATTACTTAGTTTTCAATTCTTAACGAACTCTCTCGAATTGATCTTCTTCCTATATAATGCAATGCCATGTTCATAATGTCAAGTAATGTTATACCACTAAAGCATGTATATAAATATCCAGAAGCAAGATGACTGAGAGTGAAAAAGGACTTAGATTTTTTATGTTGAAGGATATGCACTGTCACGTTCTATTTTTTATCATTTCAAATTGTTATAAAGTCATAGAGTTGTGGGAATCAAAGGCAGCTGCATATCCAAGAGCTCATAATTAGAATCCAAAATGTTTATTATGTTCTGGGGAAAAACAGTACCCGCATCTCAATGTCTCCAAGGACTGGCAGTGCTGCACAAGTTCAGAAACGCCAGTAGCAGTAATTTTGTCACATTGGCTACACTAAAACTGTGTCAATACAGCTGAAGATTTCCCAAAATGGAAGTTTCTAAGAACAGTAATGCAGTTAACAATTATTATAAGAAAAGTAATTGATTGACAACAATTAAGAAAGAAAATGAAATAGATATCAATCATCAAGTAGTTCTTGTGGAACTTCAACAATGCAAAACAATTAAGAAAACAGAGTACAGTCATTTGGGATCCACCAATCTATATTAGTCATTGATCAAACAATGTGATAAAAAATTTATTGCCCTTCATACAGATTGCCCATGATATCATCACTAACCTTTTCTTTTCAGTAAGTAAATGAAAAATTTTTCAGCTCAAAGGAATGATGAAAATAGAGAAAATAGAAAATTAGTTTACCAATTTGTATCATCGGTCCATTTGTTGGCATAACAATCACTCTTGCCATATATCCGATGGTCCATTTTATTGTGAGATATATGATTAGTATTTAACCAATTAGTTTAGCTTAACTGTTTCATAGTGCTACAGCATTTTAATACTAATACCTTGTTCCCTGATTTAAAATAAGCAAAGGAAAAGGAATTTTGTACCTTATATCCACCGCTCTCAGAGATTTGCACCTGTTGGCCACCACCTCTAAACCAGAATCAGAAACATCTGAACCAGAAATGTCAAGAATTTCCCAGGAACTATCAGCTAGTGATATGATAACATCATCATTTAGTAACTTTCTCCTGCGAGCAATTGCGGCTAAAGCAATCTGTCACACAATGATGTAGGTTTAAATGTTACAAAAAACAAAAAACATACTTCTCAAGCGAAAGTTTAGTCTATGGAGATCAAATATAAAGACCAAAAAGAACCCACACAATCTCATTACAGAGTAAAAAACGAAGCAATATATACAAACTTAGGAAATGCAACAGAAAACTTTGTCAATCAGACAACCTTAATATCAGCTGGAAAGTTGACTGCAATCTCACCCAAATCCACAATGATGTCCTCCAAATGTTTCCCAACAACTCCGAGACACAAGGCAAGTAGACTTGGAGGTTTTGCCTTCTCACAAGGTGCTCCTGCAACTGACACATCTCAACAAATAAGTTACCAAATTTACACCCACACTGCCAGAATGCACCTGGCAAAAGCAATATCATACCTTATTGTTTGCACATTCTAAAATCAATCAAGTATATTTATACTTTCATTACTTAATCCACACTACAACTTAATTATAAATGCTATTCGAGAAGTTAAACCCTAAAGCAAAAATTGATTTCAGAAAAGCCCTAACTAATAGAAATTACAAAAAAGAACTTCAATGAAGCTTCATTTCTAGTTTCTAGCAAGAACGATAATGAAATAGAAACAGATTTATATCAATTTTTATCATCTGGGTACTTTTCCTTCACTTTCTCAGCAATCAAACAAACCACATTATTCACTAACACAACAAAATCACATACAAAAACATACGAAAATACATCAGTTTCCTGTCTTTAACCTTCAATATCGATTTCCACAATAACAAAACTATTTAATTGAAGTCAACAAACATACCCAAACATGCATAAATGCATACATACACATACAATTTAACTCCAAATGTTATTCGAGAAGCTAAACCCCAAAGTGTATTCTGAGAAGGCACAAAGGAACTTTAATCAAGCTGAGTCCATAGTTTCTAGTAAGAACAAAAAAAGACAACATATTCATATCAAAATTTTATCATCTGGGTAATTTCCTTCAATACAAATTACATATAAGAAACACATAAAAAGCATCAATTTCCTATCTTTAACCTCCAATAAAAATCCCCACAATAACAATGCTATCAAATTGAAGTCAATAAGCACACAAATGCATACATACATACACACACACACAATTAAACTCAAAATGCTATTTGAGAAGCTAAACCCTAACGCGTAATTTCATTTCAGAAAAGGCCCTGAATCCATAGTTTCTAATAAGAACCAAAACCAGAACATATTCATATCAATTTTTATCATCTGGGTAATTTTCCTTCACTTTCTCACCCGCCAAACAGACCATACTATTCACTAACAAGACAAAATCACATACTAAAACACGTAGAAACCATCAATTTCCCATCTTTAACCTCCAATACTGGTTTCCCACAACAACAAACAATTCAATTGAAGTCGATAGATACACTCTAACCACACAAAAATCAATTAAGTTTCAATCTTTTCAATACATATAATTATGGAAAACACAGAGAGAGAGAGAGAGAGAGAGAGAGAGAGTTACTGGGAGTCAAATGGAGTTTCTGCAAAGAAGCAGCGACGTTTCTACGAGCTTTGTTTTTTTCAATCAAATTAGGAGAAACTTCATTTTTGCTACTTGCCTTGTTTTTGTCCATCAAATTCAAAGAAACCCACAAAATTTTTATGTGATTATTGTGAAAGATCAGAGTTTTATGGCGTGACTCCAATGCCAGGCCAAAACAATCAAAGATTTGGTGCGTTTTAAAGAGGTAGGAGAGGGCTTTTGTGAATTTACCAAAAACGCCTTGCGGCCTTAAGTTAGAGATAATTTATTTTTATAGATAATAATGACAATTTTTGATACTTAAAAATTAAAATTGGTTTTGTTTTAGAATTTTATTAGCACCCTAAGATTGGGTTTTGTCTTTTGAAAGTAACCCTCTAATCACGGGTTTAATCATAAACACTCCACATTTTTAACCGTATTTTAAAATTATAAAGTTAAAAAATATATATTACTAATCAAACTATTTAAATTTCCCTTTTTTATATAATGGATAATTCATGACTCAAATTTCTTTAATATATGTTTATAAATTTAAATTGTTTCACATTTAATTTTGAAACCTAAAATCGAACTCAATATATTATAGCATATCTTTGATATAATTCAAGTATTCAAAAGGCCGGCCATTTCTTCACCACCACCCCCAACAACAACAACCGTCGTTTAAAAAGAAAATGGTGAAGAGCGTGCAAGGGGACAAGAAGCTGCCACCAGATTTAAGCGCCGTGATTGATCTGCTGGAACGCCATTGCTTAGCTCCCGATGGCTCTCTCATCTCCAAATCCTCCTTCAACGATCTCCAACTCGTACTCTCTCTCTCTCTCTCTTGTCACTTTCTTTTATAAAAGTTTAGTCTTGCATTATATTTCAATTATTTCGCAGGCGAGAGAGGAAATGTCCAGAGAGAGACTGCGCTACTTAGAAGCCATGGTAATTTTCGTTGAATTGTTAGAGTGTGTGGTTGTTGAGAAGAATGTTGTGTTTTGATTGAAGCTGTGACATTGTTGTAGGCGATTTATAGTGACGCGATTGCGATGGTGGAAGCGTATCAGCAGGCTGTTTCAGTTGCTAATCTTGGAGGCATTCGTGATGCTCAACCGCTCTTTTCCCAGCTTGGTTTGAACAACTCTCCTCAGGTCAATTTCCATTTTGTTCGGTGTTATGCAATTGAGACACAAATAATAAAATACAAAGAAGAAAACACAATATAGAGAATTATAGTGGTTTTTAATAGGGTTACAGTAGTTATTTATATCAAACTCTAATCCCGAATGGTTCCTTACGAATTACATGTGGTAATGTACCTTCAATGAATTCAGATCCGGGCCTAACAGTCCGCCCCCTCTGTTCGATTTACTAGCCCCACATGTTACACATATATAAATATGAGCTATATAATTTCGCATTGGGAAAGTTGTCTTCTGTATGAATAACTGTTTTTGATAATGTAGATTTAGTATGAGTTGTTTTGATGAATTATTAAGTTATATGCATTGTACAATTTAGGTTTATGAGAGTCTAGAGCACCGGTTGGTTGTTGCGGAAGCAGCACAGAAATTGAGGCTGCCACTAATATCAAAAGATGGTGAAGTTGTTGAGGAGGAAATTGAGAAATGGAATGCGTTATCACGTACTTCGCTTGATAGTACAACCACCAATGTAACAATCAGCTCAAGTTCTAACTCTATGAGCGGCACATCAGTTGCAAACAGTGCCCTTAATGCTGCTGATGCCGACCCTGGGGTTGGTGGTGTTCCTAATCGTTTTCTTGGCATAACACCTGCTTATTTGTGGCAGACTCAGCTCCGACAAGCACCATTATCAATGGTATGATGATAAGCACCAGCAGTTATTTAATATGAAATTTTTAGTTGGTTTATATTGCAAAAATGTTATTAGCTTATCAGGGTATTTTGGATTTATTATTTCTTATGTTCTTGTTATTATTAAGTAAAGTGCTCTTTTTTAATTAATATGGAACGTGGAATGTCTTGTAGGATATGGCAGAATATCAGAATTCTGTTTCTAGTGAGATTGAAGCTCGTCTAAAAGCTAAATGTGAAAAGTTAGCTGATGCATTCATTGATGACATTGGTAATCTCATGTAACCCATCTGTTCACCTGCTTTTTCTTTTTGTCTTTATTGAACTTCTAATTATTTCAATGACATATATTGTGTTTTTGTTATTAATGTAATGCAACAATTTGCCTTCCTTCATATCATTCTTGAGGAAAAAAAAATCAGATTTGCAATTTAATTTTGCTTGGGATCATAAATTTGAATGTATAACCCTGTTTATTATATTAGTAATAAACTTCTGAAATTACTATAATACTAAGCAATCAGGCTCATATTTTGCATGTGAAATGATTCGAGGGGATGGATGCCTGCCCTTGACACTTGGGTGACTGATGCTTAATATGCATAGTTTAACAAGTAGGTTTTTAGTATTGTACTGTGTTTATGAGCTTAACATTAAGCTTCCTTTGCTATTGCAGATTCGTCTTCTGTTAATCACACTTCAAGTGCTCGTCTTCCAGAAAGGTGGAGCTACTTTTTGACGTTAATTGTTCTACGCATTGTTTTCTTGCATGTGACTATTTGTCGATTGTGTGCTGTTCTATTATGAACTTGTTTAATTTCTCACATGCTCTGCCTGGACATGGTTATTTGTTTACAAATTCATTCAGTTTTTTTTCTTTTCTTTTCTTTTTTTTCTTTTTTTTAATAGGGATGTATCTTACTGATGGAAATTCTGTTATAAATTTTATTTTATCAGGGTTAAAATGATAATTGAAGAGATTGAAAGGGAAGAAGTGGCTTTGCAGGAAGACCTCTACTCCGCAGATGCCAAATTTGCAGAATATTACCATGTCAGTGAAGGAAATTCACTAGTTTATTTTTGTTTTGCATTAAATTTAATAAAGGTTTTTATATTCACATCATGCTTTTAAGCTGAGAATGTGTTATTTATTTGCAAGGATATGTGACTTATGAATTAACATATTGTGTTCGAAAGGTCTTGGAACAAATTCTTGGAGTGCTCATTACACTTGTGAAAGATTTGAAGTTAGAACATCAACACAAATATGTAAGCAGTCCTTACTGCAAATATGGAGTAAATCATATGCATTAATGCTTCTGTGTTTAATTTGATTCTCTCCCCCTCCAAGTGGTTTTTAAACTTACTGTTTGAATGTTGTACAGGACGAACTACAAAAAACTTGGTTGTGTAAAAGGTGTGAGACCATGAGTGCAAAATTAAGGTTAGTTGAAGTAGGTGCTTATTTTGAGTTGTTTCTTTTGACATCAGAGCTGCAAAACCTTTCATTGAATAAACCAGTTCTAAATTTATTGAAATAATGCATTGAAATGAATTATATGCTTCTCAACCACAAGTTCCAGAACCATGAGATAACTTGTGGCGTGCATAGGGTTTACTGTCGCATTAAGTTTTCCTATAAGTATTTTGTAATACGTTCATTCACTTTTTACAGGGTTCTCGAGCACGGCCTTTTGCTTGCAACATACACACAGGAATCACTACCAGCCTTGCATAAGATAAGGTATTCAACAAATAAGCTCTCAATTGCGTATATATGGACATATGGTTTCCGTTTCACTTCTATTAATTTGATCAACCTTCTACATTCCTTGCCAGAAAATATCTTGTTGAGGCTACAGAAGAAGCTTCAGTTGCATACAATAAAGCGGTTTGTTCCATTTCTTTTGTTTCAGTGCCTTAATTAATTGCAATTAAAATTAAGTAATATATTAACAATAACTAATTAGCAGTTAAAATTGACTGAAGAAATCTATTTGTTTCAATCATTTGAACCTAAGCACTACTTCAATATATGCTGAGCCATCTCCTGGCTAGAGATGCTTTGATTTAACATATTCTATCATTAGATTTTGGATCATGTTCCGAGTTTTCATATCAATTTGCGTTTCAACGTCTTACCAGGTCACCCGCCTTCGCGAGTATCAAGGTGTAGATCCTCGCTTTGATACAATTGCAAGGCAGTACCATGACATTGTAAAGGTAAACATCAGCTTGCTAACAGTTAGTATTTTCTCACTTGGTTCCTACAACTCATACCAACAAGTCTCTACAGAAATTGGAAAATATGCAGTGGACAATCCACCAAGTGGAGATGGACCTCAACCGTCTTCCAAATCGTTCAAGCACGTAAAACTTCAGTCTCTACCTCACCATCGTATCATGGCCAAGTAACCATCACCATCCAATTTAATCACCTGCCTGTTGTTTTTTATGTAGAGTTTGCTTCTTGTTTTGTGTTAGATCAACTCCAATGAATACACCAAAATGGTATTGTGCACCATTTTGATGCACTTTTCCAATCCACTGTATGCACCAAATGTTCTTTTCCAAGAAAAATAACATTTTGGTGTCAATGAATTGGTGTTGTACTGTTCATGACACCAAATTTAGTATGAATTTATAAATTAATTTAGTTAAAAATATATATTAAATTATTATAAAAAAAATATATCATCTAAAATATTTTGTTGAGATCTTCAAAATGAGTATAATATTGAATATATTTTAATATATTTTTAAACATTAATATATATTAGTTAAAGAATTATGTATAAAATATTCTTTGAAAATATCGTTTATACCAATTTAGTGTAAAATACATTGAAGTATAAGAAAATTTGGTATTGACACCAAAATGATGTAAAATTTGGTGTTGAACATTGAAGATGAACTTAGTAGTATAAGGTAATGAAAATGTTTCTTAGTCTTGTCCTGTTGAAATTCATGCAAAGAGATTCTCATCTTTGCCACATTTGATTTGCATGTAAATACAACAGTTGAGTATGTTAGTGAGATGTGAAATGACCATTTTAATCGTTACAGCTATGATACAAGGGGTTGGCAATTTGGAATCTGACATGACGAATCGACACGAAATCGGCATGATTATTATGGGTTAGGATTGAGTATTAACGGGTTGGGTAAATAAATGGATCAACCCGTCTAACCCGTTTAATTATCGTGTCGGGTTCGGGTTCTATTTAACGGGTTACGGGTTGACCCGTTAAATAAGAGTAAAAAAATAATTTTATTTTAGAGGGATAGTCATGTAATTTTAGTGGTAGATATATATATCCTTCAAAGTTCAAACCTCTAACCTAAACACAAGTCTCCAAACTTTATCTCTATACTTCATCACATCACAAATTGTCATGCAATAGTAAAATTTTATTGGTTTTGATAAAATATTTGTTAAACTATTTTTTTCATGTATAAATGTATAATTTCTTAATTAGTTAACTTTTAATTATTATCTTTTGACAAGTTTAGTTTGACGGATATAATCAACGTTTGATGATGTTTTTCTATTATAAAAGACTACATCAAAAAAAAATTTATGTTTTTTTTTTTTTTAATATGAAGGACTATATTTGCAAAGATATTTTTATAATCATCTTTGTAAACATTTGTATTTTTATGATTTTGATTATATTTGTGGATGATTGTATTTTTTATGTCTTATGTATCTTTATTTTAATTTTTTTTATTATATCTATATTAAAATTTAAATGTATTAACTATCATTAAATGGGTCATAAACAGGTCGATTAAACGGATTATTATTCATGTCAGTTAAACGGGTCACTAACATATCGGTTAAATGAGTCATTAATCACTTGCCTGTTGTTTTCTATATAGAGTTTGCTTCTTGTTTTGTGTTAATAGTATAAGGTAATGAAAATGTTTCTTAGTCTTGTTCTGTTGAAATTCATGCAAAGAGATTCTTATCTTTGCCACATTTGATTTGCATGTAAATACAACAGTTGGGTATGTTAGTGAGATGTGAAATGACCATTTTAACCGTTACAGCTAAGGTACAACAGTCAATCACATCTCATTTTTTAAGTGATGTAAGCTAGTTTGGTCGTTCATGCTTCAATTCTTGGAATTTAAAAGGCAAATGCATGAGCCATCTAACTGGGGTCCAGGTTCTCTGTCCCGGATTGTGGGTACGGTCAGGCCCAATTTGAGTATTGTACTTTTTATATATATATATATATATATATAAAAGAGATTAGTACTTCTTTATTATATAAAATTAAAAGATAAATAATATTTGACATTAGACAATCAAATAAAAATAAAATTGCATAGGTATTGTGAAGATTAATAAATCTTTAGAGGTTTTAGATAGTCTAATAATATCATCAATATGGAAACTATAGGGGCATTTTGGTAAAGTCAGAAACAAACAGTCTCTCTCCTCACACGTAACATTCAAGTATTCAAAATAAAATCAAAATACTAAGTATTTTAAACGTTTCATTATTCATTTTATGTCTTTTATGAAAAATAAAATTTCTAATGTTTTATTAATAATCCCAACATCACTCCACATATCAATAATTACAACGATCCTCCATTCATTAACATACTCTTTTTGTTTTATTGAGTTTCAAGAAATGAGTTAAAATCATTTATTTTATTAACTAGTAATGATGAAGATAATGAAAATTCGTAGATATTGATAGACTTTTATAGATTATCATTTACTTCTAAAATAAAAATGTATTCCTTTGACAAGCTCATACAAATTATACACCATGTAAATTATATTCTCATCTCAATGAAAATATTTTCTTTCGATATAACATAAATAAACTGGTAAAAAACAACTATCAAAACTAATATTTTACAAAATTCAAGCTTGTTAATTTTATGATATTTTACAAATATCAAAAATATTTTCTATATTAATCAAATTGACTATTCAAAATAAAAAGTTCCAAAAAGTCTCCCAACAAGTACGTATTAGAAATAAAAGTTGAAAAAAAAATCACATATATAGATATAATTAAACAATAAAATTTAAAATTGTATTTAATTTTTTATTAAACCGCTAGTTAAAAGAACTCCAAATATTAATTTTTTTTTATTTGAAATAGAAGTTTTTCCTCTTATTTTTTAGTATAAAAAACAAAGATTACATTGATTTAAAGCAATGTGATTTTTTATCTGTACATTTGTGAGTTCTATTTTCATTAGTTGTACACAAAAAATGTTAAACTATTAGCTTATAATACAATCGTTTATATTAGTTGTACTATTTATAATAAGAATAATGAGATAATTTCAATTAATATCTATCTAGATTTATTTTTTTTTTGGTATTATATATATAAACATAAATTATAAGATGTTTCCTTTTCTTAAATTTATTTTATCGAGATCTAACTTCTCAATTTTGATTTAAACTTTAAATCTTCTATAAAATAATAAATTGATGTCCTACGAAAAAGAGTGAGCCTAATAAGATTCAAAAACTAAAAAGCTAACAATTTGAACATAAAAAATATATATAGATAGCGACTATTATAATTCACAATAAAGTAGGGGGTGAAATATATATATTTGTGTGTGTGTATTTTTATAAAATAAGTGAAATATTTTTATTTATAATTGTCACTAAATTTGAGGAGATTCGAATATTAAAAAGATTGTGAGGTTTGCTTTTTATAATCAACAACAAAAGTATATAAAAGTTTTTGAGGGGAGTGAGAGAGAATTTGTGAAGTTTGATTATTATAAATTTAATATAAAAGTCTACCAAGATTATTAAAATTTAAAATTCTATCAAAGTCATTGATATCATAACTTTTATAAACTTTTTAATAGTCATTAAAAGTTTATATTGAATATCCCATAACTTTTATAGAGTGTTTATAAGTTTATATTGAATGCATCTAAATTTAATTTTTAAATTCTATAAGAGTTATTAAAAATTTAAATTGAATACATCTCCCTTAATCCATTTATCACTTTTGTATATGCGTCACGTTGTAGCTACTCACTATCAGTAATGCTTATCTCACTCTTATACATAAATATAACAAGTTAATCTCAAATGCATTGCCCTTTTTATGCCTTTTATTTTTTCATTATATATATAATTCAAGTTGAAAATTCATAACTTATTATATTTTATAACTTATAAATATTTTGCGCTTCAGAGTTAAACCTTGTTTGATCTCAACTGATTATTGGACTTGTTCTAACCATTAAAAAAAAATTCAAGTTGAAAATATTTTACACAAAATAACTTATTATATATTTATACAATATAGGTTATTCTATACCTTATTACTAAAATAATGTAGAGTTGATTTTTTCTAAATGTAATTTATAAGTTTGTACGATGATTATCCTTTAATTGTTGGAGTAATTGTTTCTCAATTCTAAAAATAGATATTTAAATCGAATAAATAATGATCTATTTCAATAAATTATAACATATCTCTAATCCATTTGTTACCACCTTCAAAATGAAAAGAAAAGCTATTATATCATATCGTTGGCCTTAATGATATAAGTTTTTCCTTCTATATAAATATCAAAATATTCAAATTTTTGCTTTAATATTATGGAAGTAAAATATTCAAATTATAAGTTGTATCTGATGTCTATTAATGTTGAATTAATCTATCATGTTTGAAAAGAAAATTAATTAGACTTGTGAAGGACACGCGCCTTGGAAAGTTACAATTTACTTGAAAATAAAAAAATGAAAAGACCAAAACAAAACAAAATCCAGAGCCCATCGGTACCGTCCATTTGACCGCTGCAAACACCACATCCAAGGGTAGGGAAAAAACCCCACTCCAATTCAACCACCTGTATAAACCCCCCACCTCTCCACTGTATTTTCACTCCTCCAAGGAGCTTCCACTCCTCTCTCTCTAGCAGCTTCTAGCAATCAGGGTTTGATATATTCAATTTTCAATTTTAATTTAATTTTTAAATCTCCATTTTAATTGCTCCAAAAAGGAGAAGAGCTTTTGAAAACAAAAAACATGTATAGATCCACCTCTTCTGCTTCTCGCGCACGTTTTGCCACGTCATCTCTCTCCAGGTTCTCTTCCTCCTTCTGTAAACAGCTGTCGTTGTCGGCCAGTCGAGTGTTTTGTTCGTCAAGCAGAGGTATCAGTCTTCCAGCTTCTCGTCAACGCTAGGCTCTCTCCGGTGTTCGACGCCACGGTGGAGCTATGGCGCCGACTGGAGTTCGCTGGTCAGCCTCCGTGCTCAGGCGAGGAATGCTGCTCCGGTTCTGGAGCGGCTCGAGCGGAAGATCGCCACTATCGGTGCGTTGTTTTCGTTTTGTGAAAGTAGTCGCTTTTGATGATGGTGATTGTTGAGTGGATTTCGTGTTTCGTGTTTGTTTTGTATTGTCAAAAAGGTCATAGATATTTTGTGGAGCTTTGAACTGTTTTGTTATGTTTCGGTGATTAGAAATTGGCGGGAAATGAATTTGAACTGTTGAGTGTGGCTGTCGAGCATATGAATGTAAGCTAATATTTCACTGCATTCAGCTATTAATTCTAATATGATGTTTATTGTTTGAAATGAATTCAGCTTCTGAACATGCTTACAAGGATATACTAATCAGTCTTCCCAAGCCTGGCGGCGGAGAGTTTGGAAAATTTTACAGCTTGCCTGCTTTGAATGATCCAAGAATCGGTGAGCATTCGACTTCTACTATTACTGCATTTAGATTGAACTACATATTACGTTTAGTTTATTGATGAATGTTTATGTTCTACGAGGCTAATGGGAATTTTGCAAGCGATGCGATTGAGTTGTTTAATAGGATGAGGGAGGAGGGTTTGTTTAGGCCTAATGAGGTTATGGCTCTTGGAGCTCTCTCTACGTGTTCTCATTTGGGTGCGTTAAAAGAAGGCAAAAAGATTCATAAGTATGTTGGAGATGAGAAGCTGGATATGAATGTGATAGTTTGTAGTGCGGTTATTGATATGTATGCTAAATGCGGGGGTTTGTTGATAAGGATTTTGTAGTGTTTGATAGTGTCAAGTGTAGGAAGAATGTTGTTTTTTAATTCATATAGCTATAATTTTTGTTTTGGTTTTTGATTGTGCAGACAGGCTACCGTACTCTATAAGGATTCTTTTGGAATTTGCAATACGGAATTGTGACAACTTCCAAGTCACCAAGGACAATGTTGAGAAGATCATTGATTGGGAGAATACTTCGCCGAAGCTAGTTGAAATCCCCTTCAAGCCTGCTTGTGTTCTCTTACAGGTTCACGATGGAATTAAGTTCTTTAGCGATTTTAGGTTTAATGGTGGCTTGCTTGCATGAGCGATGCTATGAAAAATCTTGGGACTGACCCCCAAAAGATTAATCCTTTGGTTTGTGATTGTGATTAAATGGGTTTTGTTGTTACTTTAAGAAACTTGCACAGCTGGGTTTTGTATAATATCTGACCTGGCATGTGATAGTGCTACAATAGTTTTTATTTGCAGAGGTTGTATTGAGTGGTCTAATGGTAATGTATTTGCATATCCAGGTTCCAGTAGATTGTCATTGATCACTCAGTGCAGGTTGATGTAGCAAGGTCGGAGAATGCCGTACAGTCAAATATGGAACTTGAATTTCAAAGGAACAAAGAAAGATTTGCTTTCCTTAAGTGGGGATCATCTGCTTTCCATAACATGCTTGTTGTTCCTCCTGGTTCTGGAATTGTTCACAAGGTAATAAAGTTTGGCTGATGATTGGCATTAGAATTATTTGTGTGTAAAATGCCTTGGAACTCATTTTAAAGGCTTAGATGCCAAGTGCCAACCAGGTTGCTGCATT
Organism: Litchi chinensis; assembly: GCA_019925255.1. Taxonomy (NCBI): domain Eukaryota; kingdom Viridiplantae; phylum Streptophyta; class Magnoliopsida; order Sapindales; family Sapindaceae; genus Litchi; species Litchi chinensis. Next base: position 38,969,670 of record CM034462.1, read on the forward strand.
CTTCATCAGATGTAATTGCTTGATTTGGCATTAAGTGCTGCTCTTGATGCAATTTTGGTTAACTTGGAATTCCTTGGACGAGTTGCCTTTAACACTGATAGTGTTCTCTACCCCGATAGTGTGGTTGGTACTGATCCCCACACAACGATGATTGATGGGTTAGGAGTTGGTGGTTGGGGAGTTGGAGGACTTGAAGCAGAGGCTGCAATGCTTGGTCAGGTTGGATATGCTATTCTATTTTCTCCCTGCTTTGAATCTACTGACCAACTTATATCCAGGTAGATTTAGGAATCTAATGGTGAAGAGCATACTGAACTCACTATAGTTATCCTTTTATTGGTGAACTGATGAATATTTTATTTATTCCTTTTTGTTTGTAAAATAATACATTTTCGTGGCTAAATATGTGATTCAGTTTGTGAACAGTCGCACAGAGATGTATTGTTCTGTTTATTTAGGTTATGGAGCCTGTATCACTATCACAACATCTATTCTATTCGAAGAATTCCATTGGTGCATGCACACTCACTCTAAGTCACTATATACATGCCTTAAATTCTCTTTTTTGTCTCTAATGCTGCTGGACTATGCAAAATTGGCAGCCTATGAACATGGTTTTGCCTGGTGTTGTTGGATTCAAGTTGACTGGGAAGTTGCGTAATGCTGTCACAGCTGCTGACTTGGTTTTGACGGTGACCCAAATGTTGAGGAAGCATGGTGTTGTTGGAAAGTTTGTTGAGTTTTATGGTAAGTATAACTAAGGAGCTACACCAATTGAATTTTTTAAGTACTAGACACGTAATTTAATTATATATATGATTGGATTATATTTATATATGTCTGTATGGGAAGGTATGGTTGAACTATCCTTGGCTGATAGGGCCACCATTGCAAATATGTCCCCTGAATATGGAGCAACCATGGGCTTCTTCCCTGCGGATCATGTTACATTGCAATATCTCAAGTTAACTGGAAGAAGTGATGAGACAGTGAGTTTTCTGTTTTTGATTTTTATATATATAGTTTATTTATATGTTATGTGAGCCAGTACTAAAGTTTGCTTCTTTCTAGAATGCAATAATATGAACTTTATTACTTTTTTGTTTATACCTTAGGTCTCAATGGTAGTCGTATTTGCATGCAAGCAAAATGTTTGTTGACTACGAGGTAAAGATTTTCGGTTCTTGTAACTTTTGTGCTGTTATGGTAACCATTGTGATGTGATATTTAGGGTTTATTTTTATGACGCAACCTGAACAAGACAGCCTACTCATCTTATCTGCAGTTAGACCTAGCAGAAGTTGAACCCTGTATTTGTGGACCAAAGCCGTATAATTTGTGTTTATAGCTCGAGAATCTTATTGACTAGTTCTGCATCTGTTGGTGTATCCTTAATCCATGATGGTGCATTTTTTTTTCCTCCTAATAGACCTCATGACACTGTTGCTTTGAAAGACATGAAAGCTGACTGGCATTCTTGTCTTGATGATAAAGTTGGATTCAAGGTTAGCGCAAACATACTCATCCTTTTTCGTGGCCTGATCACCTCTTTCAGTTTCTATGCTGTATTATTCTAAGAAATAATAGCCGTATATGTGTCAGATTTGCTTCTTGATCTATAATATACATATATATATATATTTTGTGGTACTTTTAACATTGAAAAACTGGGTACCAGTTTTGATGGATGTAATATTTTATGGCAGTAGACACAAGCTTGCTGCTCCAGGATTTTGTAATTTTGTCGTGATGTTGGCTTGTTCAGCTGGATAGTATTACTGTTTTATGTAATCTATTTGATTCTCCTGTAATAATATAACCCTTCTGTTTATTGCAGGGTTTTGCCGTTCCCAAACAAGAGCAAGATAAAGTGGTGAAATCCTCATTCCATGGACAGGCCGCTGAACTTAAGCACGGGAGTGTTGTCATTGCAGCCATTACTAGCTGTACAAACACATCAAACCCTAGTGTCGTGCTTGGAGCTGGTCTCGTGCAAAAGGCCTGTGAACTTGGTTTGGAGGTTAGTTTTGGATTTTCAGTCTGATGATCTCTTTCAGGCATTTTTTTTTTCCTGCACTTGACAGGACGATATAATTTAGCACGGAAGTTATCTGGTAGGAAAAAAGAACTAAGTCAGTTGACACTCTGACCTCTGGTTTAGACCTGGTGTAAGTTTCTAATTTGTAGTTGACATTGTAATGTATCAGGTTAAGCCATGGATTCAAACAAGCCTTGCACCTGGCTCTGGTGTTGTTACAAAGTATTTACAACAGAGGTATGTATTTAATATTCAGTTAGTCAATTGTTCTATATTTCAGTTAGAAGTTACACTTTGTTCTTGTTTTGGTTTCTGTAGTGGCCTGCAAAAGTACTTGAATCAACAAGGGTTTCATCTCGTTGGTTATGGCTGCACAACTTGTAAACTCTGGAGACCTTGATGATTCAGTTACTAATGCCATTTCTGAAAATGGTAGAATTTGTTCTAAGTTTATTATTTTGCATTAAAATTTATGTTTAATTGAAAAGTCCTATCTTGTCTGCATGTGGACGTCTAAACCATTTGCATTAGTTTGTGTCGCTACTTTTGCACTTGAAGCTAATATGTCTCTGCTATTGCTGCACTTGGTACTTTCACAGACATTATTGCGGTAGCTGTGCTTTCTGGTTATAGAAACTTTGAAGGGTGTGTACATCCTTTGACTAGAGCTAACTATCTTGCTTCGCCTCCATTGGTTGTTGTTTATGCCCTCACTGGCACGGTATGTATATAATATATATGTACTTAGGTGGTAACAGTAACATATCTTTATTTCGACTCTTAATGGGGCATTCTCTACCTACTGGTCTAGTTACCATCCAAAATTTCTTATAGACTTGCTGCAATATATATGCTGTGATGCTAAGTATCACAAATGTGGATCGGGAAAATTTGTGTGTATATATATTAAAAAATAAAATTCAGAACCGCATGTTGAAGTTTTTCTACTAATAATGAACCTTTATTCATAAATGACAGATATGTAATGCTCATTTGCTTCGTTCTTTTTCTTTTTCTTTGAATTTTCAGGTTGACATAGACTTTGAAAAGGAGCCAATTGGAACAGGAAAGGATGGCAAGAGTGTTTACTTCAAGGATATATGGCCTAGCAATGAAGAAATTGCACAGGTAAACTATAGATATTCTCAAAGAAATGTACTTGTTGAAGTCAGCACTGTAATTATTTTGGCCTTAATATGGAATCTTTTTTTTTTTTGGGGTAGGTTGTTCAATCTAGTGTCTTGCCGGATATGTTCAAGGGCACTTACGAGTCTATCACAAAGGGCAATCCTATGTGGAATGAACTCTCTGTTCCCACTTCGACTCTTTACTCTTGGGATCCAAACTCAAACCTACATTCATGAGCCCCCATATTTCAAGGACATGACCATGGAGCCACCAGGTCCTTTTGGAGTCAAGGATGCCTACTGCTTGCTCAATTTTGGTGACAGTATAACTACTGATCATATCTCTCCGGCTGGAAGTGTCCACAAGGATAGCCCTGCTGTGAAGTATCTGCTCGAGCGTGGGGTAGACTGCAAAGACTTTAACTCCTATAGTAGCTGTAGGGGCAATGATGAAGTGATGGCAAGAGGCACCTTTGCAAATATTCGCCTGGTCAACAAGCTCTTGAATGGAGAAGTTGGCTCAAAAACAATTCATATCCCAACCGGAGATAAGCTTTATGTCTCTGATGCAGCCATGGTGAGTACCATCAGAACAATACTGGATATCAAATTTGTTGCTTTGTTACCCAAAAGTGGTTGCTAAGTAATGACAAATCATATTATTTGCAGAGTACAAGTCTGCTGCTTATGATACTGTTGTCCTAGCTGGAGCTGCATATGGAAGTGGCAGCTCTTGAGATTGGGCTGCCAAGGGTCCAAAGCTTCTGGTGAGTTTTCATATTCCCTCAACTGCTCACTTCCCTTGGTGGATAAATTTCGAATCTCACTCTTTTTATGCCATATGATTGTATCAACTTTGTCAGGGAGTGAAAGCAGTGATTGCCAAGAGCTTTGAGAGAATTCACCGAAGTAACCATGTTGGTATGGGAATTATTCCTCTTTGTTTCAAAGCCGGTGATGATGCAGACACGCTAGGATTAGCTAGTCAGGAGCGCTCCACAATTGACCTACCAAATACGGTCAGCGAGATAAGGCCTGGCCAATAAGTAACCGTTACAACAGACACCAGAAAATCCTTCACATGCACAGTTTGCTTTGATACAGAGGTATTTTTTGCACACTTCTCTTTATTAGATCCTTACTCTTTAGTTTTTCCAAATTTTAACGTAATTTATCAATTGTCAAATCAATCTGTAGGTGGAATTGGAATATTTTAACCATGGAGGCATTCTCCCATTCGTTGTCCGCAATCTCAGCAAACAGTAAATAGTTTTGAGTTTTGAATTCAGCGGCTCCTCACTCGCACCATGTAAAACCATCTTGTTAATCAGGGGAGGTTTATAATAAGAACATGACTAGAAGTACATTGTTTTTGTGTAGTTTTCGCATGTAAATTCAGTCGAAATGGAATGTTGAGTTGATTCTAGTTCGTCCAACAATGTGAAAATTTTCAATGGACCTATTTTGAAATCGACGCTTTTCATTTTTGAAGCTATATTTGTTTTGCAATGTTATTCAAATGGTGTTTAATTTATAGGTAGTAGTTTTGTCTTAACTATATTGATTTAATAAATGAGGTAACAAATTATGTGTTCTCTATCACACTTCTCCTTTATATTTATGAGTTTGATTTTTAACTTTGTAAGTAAATTTACAAATTGTGGGAGATCTTTTAATTTGGAAGATCTTTTATGTTATATCAAATCAATTTGAAGTATAATCAAAGCAAAGCAAATAGTCATGGTATCCATTCATGTGCATTTTCCAGTAAACACGCTATATTTGGCATATGTTTATGGTCGAAATTATAAAAGATGGGTCCATAAAATTTGTTTTTGGCTTGAAAGATACTCGTTTCTGGATTTATCTATTTCCTGGAGTTAAATATTTTATGTAGATTTAAAATTATTTGATGTGTAATTTTAGAATCCATTGAGGTTTTGTTTAGGGTTAAAAAGTAAAAGATTTCTACTTTTGAGGTAAAAGTAAAATTTTCATTTTCACTCTAATTAGGTATGACTCAAAGATTGTTTGGAACAGTATGTTTCAAAGGATGTGGTAAATATCTTCGTTTAATGTAATTTGATAATAAAAAGTTTTCATTTTTAATTTAGCAATAATTTTGGTTCGAATGATTATATAACAAATTGAAAAAATAATTAAAAATTATGTAATATATTATTCTTTAAATCGTAAGAGATCATTTTGATCATCGATGAAAAGTATTAATTTAAATTGATAATAATGTGAAATTGATACGGGTAGTCTTAAAAGAATTTTATGATATAGAATATATTGTTATAATGTTAATATTACAGTATAAATTCTTTTTATTTTTTAAAGAAATTAGAGTCTTTGTATTCATGGTTCGAACCTTTGTTATGAGTCCTAGACCGGAACATCTTTGCTAGGGCAGATATCAATAAACCACTTTTTTAACAAGGATAAAATTGGAGAGATAAAATTCACATTGATTCCTTTTTATTTTTTCTAAAAACAAAAACTTATTCAAATTTTAATTCAAAATATTCATATGGTTCCTTAATATTCATATGGCTCCAAAAAGTTTTTTCTTTTGCATTGACTTAAGTCTTCTCTAGATTCCAAGGCCACACAATGAAATCTAAGTGATGATGAGAGAATTTTTCCAACTCTAGTCACGATCCAATAAACTAGCTACTATTTCAAAGTGGACTGCTCCTAGCCTATTAGACGAGTGGCATTTTGCTTGTACAATTATGGTAACACGCATAGTTTAACACATGCTACCTCAATCAATTTTTGTTTAACACCATAAAATAGTGATATAAAGGTGCTTTATTAATTCTTTCGAAACAGAGTTTTGATCCCTGTTTAATTTGAAAAATATAATTTTTTTTTTTTTTAATTTAGAAGACACATTATTCCCCTAGATTTTATACTCTACAATTCGTATAACCCTAAGGAGTGATGAAAATTAAGGAGTAATAAGGACAAAATTATTTGGAAAGGTTTTGAAGCAGCAAAGGTTTTTAACTAATTTCAACTTTTCCATTGACTTGAGGCTTCCCTAATTGGAAATAATATTTCATAGAATTGTCTTACAATTTATGTAGTGAGACGAATTAATAGAAAATGTGAGAGCCAAAGAAAAAACCAATGAAAAAGGTAAGAGAAAAAAATTTGTTGATTATATGGCTCATATACATATATAATATGTGGAGGTTAGTTGATGGAGTGAAGGGGACGAGCCAATAGGTTCGAACCTGAAATAGATACAGATAAGTAGAGGGTGTGGAAGGCAAAGCCCACGTGATACGGTACAATATTTGTAAGGGTATTTTCGGGATTAGGTTTTTAATATAAATACTGTTGTAATCGTATTAATAATATAGTGGAAATTTTTTAGCCGTACGAAAGTAGATGTAAACACACACTATCAAACCACTATAATTCTGTGTGTTTTCTCTCTTCTTCTTATTTCATTATTGCGTTTCTATTGTACAATAGAAATACCATTATTTTATTTATTCGTCTTACCACATCAGTCATGAGATAGTATCATAGATGATTTTCTCATCTAATGGATGGATAATTCCAAATTCCAAGAATTGATAGAAAGAAGCAATCAAGATAATTAAAATTTCCAAAAGTCATCAGAATGTTTTTAAATTATTTTCACTTTTTCCGTTGACGTGGAGTCTTTGCTATATATATTCCAAAGCCACAATGTGACCTCTAGCAATTAAGTCTTTGAAATATTGATGCAACATAATTATTAAGTCATTTTCCATTGACTTTGAGTCTTGGCTATATTCTAAGGCCACAATGGGACCCCTAGCAATTAAGTCTTTGAAACATTGATGCAACGTAATTATTAAGTCATTTTCCATTGACTTGGAGTCTTAGTTATATTCCAAGGCCACAATGGGACCTCTAGCAACTAAGTCTTTGACACATTAATTTAATGTAACGTAATTATTAAGTCGTTTTCCATTATTAAGTCATTTTCCATTAACTTGGAGTTTTAGCTATATTCCAAGGCCACAATGGAACCTCTAGCAACTAAGTCTTTGAAAGATTGATGTAACATAATTATTAAGTTTATTTCCATTGACTTAGAGTCTTGGCTATATTCCAAGGCTCCAATGGAACCTTTAACACTTAATTATCTAGGAAATTAGATACGTCTTTTTCAAATTTCTATAGTACTACTACTAGATGGGTGATTTCCAAGTCATTAGAAAATTTTTAAATTATTTTTACTTTTTCCATTGACTTGGAGTCTTCGCTATATTCCAAGGCCACAATGCATGGGACCTCTAGCAATTAAGTCTTTGAAATCATGATGCAATGTAATTATCAAGGAAATTAGCTGCATCCTTTCCACAATTTTATAGTACTATTATTGGATGAGTGATTTCATTGGATAGTAAAATTCTGTGAATACCACACTAATTACAACTTTCTCATGTACATTTCTTCATTTTATAATTTTTAAATAAAGAGTCCGTTGCAATCAAACCAAATGTGATCAATGTTGTTGTTATCTTTCTTTTCTTTCAATTATTTTTCTTTGCAACCATCAACATTAGCTATTTAGCTTCTGCAGTGGAAGCACTTATGTGGGTTGTATTCAAAGCAAGAGACGAGCATTTTTACACTTCAAGTAGATACCATTTTCTAAAAGGAAGCATTTACATGTTCACCTTTAAGTTTCATATTAGCTCATACACTAAATCATTTCAAAAGAAAAAGAGGAATTTAATATAGATTATGTGATAAACACATATAAAGAAATTCAAACAAAGAAACGTATTTTCTTTTAACTTGCTTCTGAAAAAGATAGTGCTTGTAACTTTTATGTGTGGAAAAAAATTAAAAAGTAGAAAAATAAAGTTCTAACTTTCTTCTAAAAAAAATAGTGCTAGTGGTTTTTTCGTGTGGAAAAAAACAAAAAAGTAGAATAATAAAGTCTTGCTCTCCGTAAACTTGCTACATACTCCATATAACAAATAATGTTATGCATAATCTACAATTGATTAGACTAAACTTGAAATGATGGACAAATTTGATGTAAAAATTTTATTGTATGATTTTGTTTATGTGTTAACTTAGACGTGTTTAGATTTGTTTCTAAAATATTGGAAAAGTACTTTTAAACATAAATATCATACCTATTTTAAAAAGTAATGTTTTTGAAACTTTAAATGCGTTTGTTAAGATTTATTAAATGATGTTTTTAAAAAATGAAAATGATGTATACATATTTAGTATTATTTTTGAAAATAAGTAATAAAAAAATAATGATTTGTTATAAATGATTGTTTTGGAAATGGTGGAACATAAAAAAAAAAAAAAGTTTTTTTTAGTAATAAATGTTAAAATGTTGTTTTCCATGAATCTTAAAAAAGACATTTTAAAAAAAATCATTACCCTTTTTTTTTTTTTTTTTTAAAGTGAGACATCATTTTCAAAAATTATCCAAACACAACCTTAATTATTCTATATTACTATTTATAATCAAGTGTCAGTCTTCCCCTCTAGCCATATTCATATCATTAATTTTTTATTTTCCTACCCACTCTTTGAAGTTTTAAGTAGACTTTCATTCTCCAAACAAGCCTGATCAAGGTTAAAATAGGTTATTTGGGGCTTAGGCCAAAATTTTAAATCTCAGTCTTTTATATTCAACATGTAAAAAAATAAAATAAAAATTTTTAAATTTATTTTGTTCTTTAAAAATATTTTTGAGAGAAAAAAACAACAGACCAAATTTCGTATTCTGAATTTTTAATAATAACAGTTTTTCTATACATAATATAGCTAAAAATTGATATCACTATTTATATTTTTATTAGACCTTTCTAGTATAACAACTACTAGCAAACAGGAAAGTAATTAACTTTGTCATACATAAAGTCAAAACATAATAATAAAGCAAGACATACAATATTTTGTTTTTTATTATAATTTATGTAATCTTTAAACAGTATATCTCATCTCTCTTTTTAATACAGTATTTGTTCATAAAAACAATCAAATTCTTTCCCTTCTTTTTTTTTTTTTTTTTTTTTTGTGGAGAGTTTGGTAACTATAGGAAAATGTTATCAAAACTGTATGCAGGTATGTTTAAGTAGTTTCCACGGAATCTTTAAGCAGTATGAAAATGTTTAACTATTATGGAACAAAGATGCAAATAAATTTTTTGGTTTTGTTTTTCTGATTGTGCATGTTGTTTCAATACAAATACTTATCTATTTCGAACGCAAAGTACAACTTTTTGTTATTTTCATTTCACTTAGCAATATTAACAATAAAAGTGTTAGAATTTTCTCCTTAATTGACAAAAAATTTTTTTTTAATTAGTTTGGAGCTCAAGTGAGGTCTAAAGCAATTATTAAAATTTTTATACAAGACTAATCCATCTAGGAATCAATTTCTTGCAGCTTTCATGGAGAAAAACTGAGGATCCTATTGTTCAAGCTATACAAAACAATCAAATTTGAAATTTTTTATGCAACACTAAAGCATTGTTATAAAGTCTTAGAGTTGTGGGAATCAAAGGCAACTGCATATACAAGAGCTCATAATTAGAATCCAAAATGTTTATTATGTTCTGGGGAGAAACAGTAATACTCATATCTTGTTCCCTAGCTAACATTGTTATATACATGCAACATTGTTTTATATATACATATATACGGGCACCGATGTTTTTGTTGTTTAGATATATTTATAACATAAGTTCCTACAATTTTTGAAAAATGTACAAACAATTTCCATACACTGTACAAAATTTGAAAATGCTGCATAGTTTTCCTGCAAAACACTCTAATGTCCAAGGTCCAATAATTTTAAGCTTTCATTGGTTTAAAGTCTTTGCTAGGTATTCATTGGCTTAGATTTTTGGCATGGTAATGACTTCGAATTATTGGTACAAAGTTTTTGTATTTAAGTGTTTGATGATAATGAGAGCAATCTTTAATAGTATTAACTAATGATATCAATTGATTATGAACTAGTGTTCCAATAACTTGGCTACTTTTAAAATCAATTTATTTACATCTTGTTAGATACATCAATATGGTACACATTTGATCTACTCAAATTGTGTCATGTTAGACAGGTAATCATTTACCTTACATTATATATATGTGCCATGGCTCATTGAAGTTTCTCTCTGCCATGAGTGATCTCAAATGGATACTAAGACAAGTTTATATGCATTGAGACACTAAAACAAATGGATACGGTTCGCGAAGGAGTTGGACAAATAAATTATGAAAATTATTCTTCGACTTTTACTTGCATTAATATGTATTTAAAAAAAAAAAAAAAAACCAAACTACTAATCAAAGCGTTAAAATTGCCTACTTAATTAACTTTTAAAGTCTTTTTAATTTAGTTGGTATCCAAAGTGGGGCAATTCAACATTACTGAAATTTCAATATAAAACAGTCATTGATCAACGAAATTAATTTCCTAATACTTTCAACACTGTCTGGCTTATTGACTTTAACAGTCTTTTCAATTTAGTTGGTAACCAAAGTGGAGCTTGTAACAATTCAACATTATTGAAATTTTAATACAAAACAACGATTGATCAAAGAAATTAATTTCCTATTACTTTCATTGAGAAAATCTGAAACTCCTTTTTAAAAGTCCAAACTATACAAAATAATTTACTTGGAAGATATCAAAGTATTAGACTGAATATTCTGTTTCTTTATAATTGGGAAAATTGTTGAACTACATGATTACACAAAAATTTACATAAAATGTTTTACAATAACAAAAAATTATATTCTTGTGAAGATTCTTCAAGTATCTTGAATAATCAAATTGAAAAATTTGAGAAAAAGTTTACTTATGTTTTATATCATACAAAGATGAAGTTATTCAAAGAAATAGAGAATTTGATTTCTAAATGGCAAATTTACTTCAATCAATCCAACTTTAATTTTCATTCATTTTCAGTTAAGCTTTAATGCATGCCTTCAACATTTTAAAGCTACTCAAACCAAAATTGAGAAAAAGCTCCTACAAAGGGATTACTCTTAAATTTAAGTGCCTAATTTTAATTTCAACTTTAGTTTTGAACCATCTTTAGTTATAATGCTGTCAATATTGCAACATAATCCAAGTCCATGGCCATTGCAGGACTTAAGACAATGATGACCATTACTATTGCGAAAATCTTTTTTCCTGCATTAATCAAAATTCAATATACATGGTAGAGAATGTTTTACATGTCTTGATAAGTGAAAGAGATAAAATTAGTTCACTGTCAAACAAATTTGCATTAAATATTGAAACTAAACCCAACTATATTCACATGGAAGACATGAGAAGATTTACATATCCTCGCATAAATATAATTTTTTTTAATTAGACATTTTAGAGTCTTCTCTAGATTGTCACATTGAAATGTAATAGCAACATAATGACTTTGAATGAAAGCAAAGTGATGATCAAAGAAATTTCCTGCAACTTAAGAGTCCGGTCATATTCTAATTAGCTAGCTATTTTTCAGAAAAAGAATACAGCCTCCTTAATTGACTTAAAAAAGTTTTTGGCATAGTTGGGAGCCAATTACATGAGGCCTGTAGCAAATAAACATTATTGAAATTTTGATTAAAAAAAAAGAAAAAGAAAAATAAAGTATGACTTTGAATGCAAATAAAGTAATGATCAAAGAAATTTCCTATAACTTAAGAGTTTGGTCATTTGGAATGGAGAGTGAGAATATTCATTCAGACACCATAAATACCACACTAGTGTGATAAGTTTCTCTCATCCTCATTTCCCCATTTTATTATTTCACATACAAAGTCCATTGCAATGAAATCAAACGTGATCAGTGTTGTTTCCGCCTTTCTTTTCTTCCAGTTACTTTCCTTTGCAACCATCAACATTAACTTCTGCAGTGGAAGCACTTATGTTGGTTGCATCCAAAGTGAGAGAGAAGCGCTTTTACGCTTCAAGCAGGATCTCACAGATCCTTCCAATCGGCTTGTGTCTTGGATTGGTGATGGAGACTGTTGTAAATGGGCTGGTGTTGTTTGTGACAACTTCACAGGCCATGTCTTTCAACTCAATCTTCGAAATCCTCATTTGGAATATTTCACTTCTAGTGACTCTACTGAAGCAGAATATGAAGCTTATAACAGGTCAACACTGGGAGGTACGATAAATCCATCTTTGCTTGATTTGAAGAATTTAATCCACTTGGATTTGAGCTATAATGATTTTGAAGGAATTCAACTTCCTGCATTTCTTGGTTCTATGGAGAATTTAAGATATCTTAATCTCTCTGGAGCTGGATTTAGGGGAATGATTCCTCAACAGCTTGGAAATCTTTCTAACCTTCAATATCTTGACCTTCAATATAATTTGGATTCCTATGAGTTATATGTCGAGGATTTAGTGTGGATATCCAGTCTTACTTTATTGAAACATCTTGATTTGAGTGGTGTAAATCTCAATAAAACCTCTGATCAATGGTTGCTAAAGATAAGTTCACTTCCTTTTTTAGAAATACTAAGATTGTCATGGTGTCAACTTCAACACTCTCCCCAAATATCAATTGCAAATTTTTCAGCTCTTACCACCCTTGATCTTTCTGAAAACAGATTTGATGATTCCTTCATTCCAAGTTGGCTTTTTGATCTTAATCACTTAGTTTTTCTTGATATGAGTGATAATGGTTTTCAAGGTCCAATTCTTAATGGACTTCAAAACTTGACTTCTCTTAGATATCTTGATCTATCGAACAGTAATTTTAATTCTTCAATACCCAATTGGTTGTCGAGAATTAGCCATCTTGAGTTCCTTTCTCTAAGTGGTAGTTTCTTACATGGAAGTATTTCTAGGTCAAGCCTTTGCAACTTGACTTCTCTTAGACATCTTGATTTATCGGCCAATTATTTTAATTCCTCAATACCTAATTGGTTGTCTAGACTTAGTCATCTTGAGTACCTTTCTCTTTCATATAATGACTTGCAAGGTTCTATTTCTAGTTCTCTTGGGAACCTGACTTCCATCAGGTCACTTGATCTCTCATTCAACAGATTTGAAGGGAGAATTCCAACATCATTTGGAAGACTTTGCAACATGAGGTCAATCTCGTTGTCATTTCTAAATTTGAATTCAAATATCTCTGAAGTCTTAGATATCTTCTCAGGATGTGTTTCAACTAGATTAGAGTCTTTGGATCTTAGCAATTGTCAGTTATCTGGACATTTGACCGATCAACTTAGAAGATTTAAAAATCTAAAAACTCTTGATCTAAGTAACAACTCTATTTATGGTTCAATTCCATCATCTTTATGGGAACTTTTATACTTGCAATATCTAGATCTATCTTATAACAAATTGAATGCCACCCTTTCCCAAATTCACTTTAGTAATCTCACAAGACTTGTTGTACTATGTTTGGCTGAAAACTCACAAATTGCAGTGAATATCAATTCTGATTGGGTTCCTCCATTTCAACTTCGGGTGTTACATTTGAGATCTTGTCATATGGGACCTTACTTTCCATCATGGCTTCATTCACAAAAGAGTTTATATAATTTAGACATATCCAATAATGGAATTTCTGATGTCATTCCCAATTGGTTTTGGAAATCACTTTCTCAGTTTATTGAATTATCTATCTCCCACAACCAAATGCATCAGAAGATTCCAAATCTTACCAGTGCGGATGAAATTTACACACTTGATTTGAGTTCAAACAAATTCTTTGGTCCATTACCTCAGATATCCTTTGATGTTGTAGGTGTACTGGATCTTTCAAATAATGCTTTTTCTGGATCCATTCGCCCGTTTTTGTGTCATGAAATGAATAAGTCAAGGTCCCTAGATGTTCTCAATCTTGAGAACAATTTTTTGTCTGGAGAATTGCCAGATTGTGGTTCGATAAATTGGCAAAATTTATGGGTCTTGAATTTAGGTAACAATAAATTTACTGGTACACTTCCTACCTCCATAGGAAATTTAACATCTCTTCATTCACTGATCCTTCGCAAAAATAACTTCTCCGGAGTAATACCGGTTGAGGCATTTGAAAACTGTACATCTTTATGGGTGTTGGATGTGTCTGAAAATCGGTTTGTCGGAAATCCTCTCAAATGGATAGGAGAAAGATTTGCAAGAATGAAGATTCTCAAGTTCCGCTCAAATAACTTACATGGTAATTTACCAGTAGAACTTTGTCGTCTATCATCTCTACATATCTTGGACCTTGCTAATAACCATCTCTCTAGTAGTATACCAAGTTGTATCAATAACTTCAGCACTATGGTGACTGTGGATCATTTTGACAAGAGTGATTTTATATATTTTTCGACAAACATAATAACCATTGATGAACATTCTTTGCTAGTAAGGAAAGGGAAAGCTTATGAGTATTCCACCATTCTTAATTTGGTAGAACATTCTTTGCTAGTAAGGAAAGGGAAAGCTTATGAGTATTCCACCATTCTTAATTTGGTAAGAGCCATAGACCTTTCCAACAATGATTTTTCAGGAGATATTCCAAGAGAAATAACAAGTCTGAAAGCGCTATGGTGGTTGAATCTGTCACATAACTCATTAACCGGAAGAATTCCTGAGGCCATAGGTGCTATGGGAGATATAGACTCAATTGATTTTTCTGCAAACCAACTTTGTGGTGAAATCCCATCGAGTATATCGAACTTGACATTTTTGAGCTACTTGAACTTATCCAACAATAAGTTGACTGGAAGAATTCCTTCGGGCACTCAACTGCAGGGCTTTGATCCATCCTGTTTTACTGGCAATGATCTCCATGGATGTCCACTTCCTAAAGATTGTAACGTGTTTGTTCAAACACCAAGCCACCAAAGTGGTCAAGGTAAAGAAGGTAAAAAACATGAAGTGGATTGGTTTTACATAAGCTTGGTCCTTGGATTTATGGTGGGCTTCTGGGGCTTCATAGGTCCTTTGCTTATCAACAGAAAATGGAGGTGTTTGTATTGTGGTTTCTTGGACAGTCTTGGAGACAAAATTTACTTCATTGTAAAAAAATATTGGTAGTGTTTTTTCCTTTTCCTCTTTTTTGTAATTTTACTTTTATTAAAATGTGTACATTAAATGAAATGATTTGAACATTAAATCGGATGGTTTTTTTTTTTTTTTCATAAAATACGTTTGCATCCAAGATTATATAACTTTTGGGTTCACTACTAATTACAAATGGGATGGTTTTTTTTCATCAAATATATTTGCATCCGGAGATTATATAACTTTTGGCTTCACTGCTAATTACAAAAACAATAAATTAATTATGAATTGATTGTACACTTAACCAAGTTTGAGGTATATGTGCTTTAATCTTGCATCTATCAATAGATTTATAACTACTAAGATATCTCCACTGATAGAAAAGGGTCTTGGATTTAACTCCAATATAAAAATTAGTTTATGAGTAGAGGTTTACTCTCATTTTATAAACCAATATAAACTTACTTTTTCAACTAATGTGGAATTATCAAACACTCACAGTACAATAGTGAAACTCTTTACATCTGGTACA
The DNA here is from genome assembly GCA_019925255.1 of Litchi chinensis. Classification (NCBI taxonomy): domain Eukaryota; kingdom Viridiplantae; phylum Streptophyta; class Magnoliopsida; order Sapindales; family Sapindaceae; genus Litchi; species Litchi chinensis. The sequence continues at coordinate 38,985,376 of CM034462.1, forward strand.
ACATTACATTTTACTATAACATGTCAAGGGAAGAGTAACAACTTTATTAGTTCTTTAATAGGTCAACGAATTCACTTTCAATGAACTTTATGAAATAAAATATATTTTCTTTTTGTGATTCTCTAATCATAATTCTTATCGTTTGTGTTCTTGAAAATTGACATGTCCTGTAACTTGAGCATGCTCCACAACTACCGAAAAGTTGACAAAAAATTATCTATCAGGAGATTTAAAAAAAAAAAAAAATCTACACAGTCAAGCAATGTAAGATCGCAAAGAAAACCGCAAAGCTAGGTGACATTTTTTTATGTTTGCTTTTAGTGTGTTTTTTGAGGTATTCATAGTTCTTTTGATTGAGGAATAACCTGCTGCCCGACCACTCCAATTTGACATACCCAACAACACAGAGTGAAGTTGACGGTATCCGTATAGCTCATTTTCCAAAAAAGTGGCAAGACAATTAAACACAATGATACATCATTAGTCAACATCAACATTCCATAGTTGAAAATTAACGAATAATAACAAATGTTACATGATCATGTGGACAATAACAGTTCCAGCCTCTACGCTGGAACTAAGATTTTGTTGCATACTATTTGATTTACGAACGAGAATACAAACAGCCACTTGTACAAGTAGAACACAATACAAACGGCCACTTGTAAAAGTTGAACACAAACACATAACAGCAGTAGTATTTATGGGGAGCACTTAGAGAAAAAAAAAATTAAAATCAAACAAATGATGAAAGCAAGAGCAGGTAAATGAACAAAGGTTATTACCGTCGCGTCTTGCAATTTCTACTTATTCAGTAGCACCAAACCTATAATTCTAATAATGGATGCCTGTTCTGAATTCTAATCTGCTTCGCTCAAGGTTGCTTTCTTTCATAACCAATAACAAATCTGACAAACAATCCTTACATCAGTAAGATCCAATCATTCAAAACCATCACTTTCTTCATATACAACTTTACAAAATTTCTAATTTACAACCGTATGAGGAAACAACAGGGAAAAATGGCTAAACAAAAAATGGCATCATAAAGGAACTGTTAATAGTCTGTGAGCAATGCAACATATTCAATTGATACAGATTCTACTACTTCCTGGTGTGAAGTGACTTGGTAGCTTTTGAAGCCAGAGCTATGGCCTTGGCACTTGTATTTCCCATCGTCCACTCTCTCTCTGCACGCCGCTGATGTTGCCTTGCATTCTTTGCTCGTTTTGGTGCCAGCCGTGTGTCTCTTTCTATGTCGGCAAGTCTAAATCTTTCAGCAATGGGCAATTCGTTTGGGTTCACAAGTGATAGAGACGTGGTTTTTGTAGTAAACCCGCATACTGCCCACGTTTGGGGATCGACGTCCTTGACAAAGGGATCATCCAATGTGATATATGGGAATGCTTCCCTGGGAACTTCGAATCCTCTGAATCTGAAAGGTGATGGCTTCGGATTTACCATTATACGTGGGCACTCAGTTGATATTATCTCCAAGGAATCTTTATCAATGTTTGGCTGCAAAACAGAGTGACTGAGTTAAAAAGAAAGGAAAACAATTTCACCGCATCACATGATAGTCAAATTACATTGTTTTCTTACGAGTTTTCAGCAGCAGGAACGTATTCAAAGTCACTTAATCTGATACCATACTAATGCGGTTTGATTGTACAACCAACCAGTTAGGTGAAGAAAGTAACACTACTATATTAACCTCATGTAAAATATATAACAAATGTACATACCCATACAAACCAGCGCAATGACTGTGCACCAACACCAATCTCTGTGGTATCAAGTTCCTCCCACGACTCCCCCTCCACATCATTCAGCTTTGGTTTCAATATACCCAAGCATGTGCGTGCTGTGTGGTTGCTCCTTGGGCTCCCTCTGCAACATTAAATTTGGTTCATTACCTGTTGTAAGGTTTATATCCTAGTCAAAACTTAATATCAAAATCAATAAAATCCACATGAGACCTTAAATATCACTCACAGTAGATGATGACATACAAGGTTCAAGGATTAGAAAAGTAAAAATCATTCGTTTCTTTAAGAAGTCTCGTTTTCACATCTTGTGGAAATATAATGAAGTTGGGCAGTGCAAACTAGCATTAAAGCTGAAGTTAATAATTTCTTAACGTTCAGAACATGCCGACAGGGTATGATTACTTAGTTTTCAATTCTTAACGAACTCTCTCGAATTGATCTTCTTCCTATATGATGCAATGCCATGTTCATAATGTCAAGTAATGTTATACCACTAAAGCATGTATATAAATATCCAGAAGCAAGATGACTGAGAGTGAAAAAGGACTTAGATTTTTTATGTTGAAGGATATGCACTGTCACGTTCTATTTTTTATCATTTCAAATTGTTATAAAGTCATAGAGTTGTGGGAATCAAAAGCAGCTGCATATCCAAGAGCTCATAATTAGAATCCAAAATGTTTATTATGTTCTGGGGAAAAACAGTACCCGCATCTCAATGTCTCCAAGGACTGGCAATGCTGCACAAGTTCAGAAACGCCAGTAGCAGTAACTTTGTCACATTGGCTACACTAAAACTGTGTCAATACAGCTGAAGATTTCCCAAAATGGAAGTTTCTAAGAACAGTAATGCAGTTAACAATTATTATAAGAAAAGTAATTGATTGACAACAATTAAGAAAGAAAATGAAATAGATATCAATCATCAAGTAGTTCTTGTGGAACTTCAACAATGCAAAACAATTAAGAAAACAGAGTACAGTCATTTGGGATCCACCAATCTATATTAGTCATTGATCAAACAATGTGATAAAAAATTTATTGCCCTTCATACAGATTGCCCATGATATCATCACTAACCTTTTCTTTTCAGTAAGTAAATGAAAAATTTTTCAGCTCAAAGGAATGATGAAAATAGAGAAAATAGAAAATTAGTTTACCAATTTGTATCATCGGTCCTTTTGTTGGCATAACAATCACTCTTGCCATATATCCGATGGTCCATTTTATTGTGAGATATATGATTAGTATTTAACCAGTTAGTTTAGCTTAACTGTTTCATGGTGCTACAACATTGTAATACTAATACCTTGTTCCCTAATTTAAAATAAGCAAAGCACAAGGAAGTTTGTGCCTTATATCCACCGCTCTCAGAGATTTGCACCTCTTGGCCACCACCTCTAAACCAGAATCAGAAACATCTGAACCAGAAATACCAATAATTTCCCAGGAACTATCAGCTAGTGATACAATAACATCGTCATTTAGTAACTTTCTCCTGCGAGCAATTGCGGCTAAAGCAATCTGTCACACAATGATGTAGGTTTAAATGTTACCAAAAAAGAAAAAAAAGGTACTTCTCAAGCGAAAGTCTAGTCTATGGAGATCAAATATAAAGACTGAAAAGAACCCACACAATCTCATTACAGAGTAAAAAGCGAAGCAATATATACAAACTTTGGAAATGCAACGGAAAACTTTGTCAATCAGACAACCTTAATGTCAGCTGGAAAGTTGACAACCTTAATATCAACAGAAAACTTCAAGTATTCAAAAGGCCGGCCATTTCTTCACCACCACCCCCAACAACAAAAACCGTCGTTTAAAAAGAAAATGGTGAAGAGCGTGCAAGGGGACAAGAAGCTGCCACCAGATTTAAGCGCCGTGATTGATCTGCTGGAACGCCATTGCTTAGCTCCCGATGGCTCTCTCATCCCCAAATCCTCCTTCAACGATCTCCAACTCGTACTCTCTCTCTCTCTCTCTCGTCACTCTCTTTTATAAACGTTTAGTCTTGCATTATATTTCAATTATTTCGCAGGCAACAGAGGAAATGTCCAGAGAGAGACTGCGCTACTTAGAAGCCATGGTAATTTTCGTTGAATTGTTAGAGTGTGTGGTTGTTGAGAAGAATGTTGTGTTTTGATTGAAGCCGTGACATTGTTGTAGGCGATTTATAGTGAAGCGATTGCGATGGTGGAAGCGTATCAGCAGGCTGTTTCAGTTGCTAATCTTGGAGGCATTCGTGATGCTCAACCGCTCTTTTCCGAGCTTGGTTTGAACAACTCTCCTCAGGTCTATTTCCATTTTGTTCGGTGTTATGCAATTGAGACACAAATAATAAAATACAAAGTCGAAAACACAATATAAAGAATTATAGCGGTTTTTAATGAGGTTATAATAGTTATCTGTATCAAACTCTAATCTTGAAAGTTTCCTTACGAATTACGTACTGTAATGTACCTTTAATGAATTTGGGTCCAGGCCTAACAGTCCGTCCCCTCTGTTCAATTTACTAGCCCTACATGTTACATATATATATATATATATATATATATAAATATGAGCCATATAATTAACATTGTGGTGGTTGTCTTGTGTATGAATAACTGTTTTTGATAATGTAGATTTATTATGAGTTGTTTTGATGAATTATTAAGTTATATGCATAGTACAATTTAGGTTTATGAGAGTCTAAGCACCGGTTGGTTGTTGCGGAAGTAGTGCAGAAACTGAGGCTGCCACTAATATCAAAAGACGGTGAAGTTGTTGAGGAGGAAATTAAGAAATTGAGGAACCGGTTATGATACAAACATCAAAACCCGTTCGTATCATACATACAAAATAAATGGAGGTTATCCAGCCGTCGGATGAAAAAAAATTGCATCCAATGGTTAGGAAGGTTAGAAAAAATAATAGTAATAAAAAAATAATGGGAATAGGCTACCGGTTGAGTGAGTGGAGAAGAGAGAAAAGGTGAATTAAACAAAAAAACCCGTTCAGTTATCTTGTCATCCGTCACCAAAAAAATATAGAAAATCCCTAAATCTAACACCATCAAAGCCGATCTGAACGACAAGGAGGCCAAAATTGAGTAAAGAGACAAGTTTTGTGATTTGATCTGCGTCGACGGCAAAACAAGCCAAGTACAAGACCTACATCAAGGAACTGATGCTCAAAAAGATTGGTAACATTTTCTTCTTAGTCTTTTTCTATTAAATATGATGATGGAATTTGGTGTTCGGTTGGTGGATTCTGGGTTGATGTTGGTAGTCGTCTGAATGTATTTGATGGGTGATTGTGGTGGGTGTTTGATATTAATGGTGGTGGTGGTGGGTAGTTATCGTGGGTGGGTGGTTTCTGAGTGTGGTGGATATGTTTGATGGGTGGCTGTGGGTGAGTGTGTGATATTGGTCGCTGTCTATGGTTGCCATCCGTGGTGGTTTCGTCATCTTCTTATCTTCTTCTTCTTCTTACTTTTATTCTTTAATTATTTTTCTTCTCTTATTCTTCATATATTCAAACCATATTTGTAGGTTCGATGTTCGAATCGAACCCAGTTTCTGCGTTCGAATCAAAACCAGAAAACTGGGTTAAATTTGAACCTAAAATATGGGTTCAAATCGAACCCACTATCCCAGTTCGATTGAACTGGGTTCTGAAATCTAGGTTTGACTCGAACCCAGATTTCAGAATCTGGTTCTCATCTGGGTCAATTAGATGATGATTTGATGTTGGTTTTTGGTTTGATTCGATGTTCGAACACCGATTTCAGAACCTGGCTCTCATCTAGGTCGATTTCATAATGATTTGTTGTTGGTTCTTGGTTTGATTTGATATTGGGTTGATTTTCTGATTTAGCTCGAACCCAAATGGATGTAGGTTAGATGCAAATCTTATCATCTAAGGGCTGGATGATCTGGCTTGCTTCATTTATACAGTTGCAGCAAGTGTCTTACTTCATTAATACTTAGATAGTGATTTTTTTATCTGGGTTTGATTTGGGCTTATGTTTAGGTTTTGCAGTGATTTGGAGATTGTTTAGTGTTGGATTTTGATGGTCATGGTTGTTGTTGATATTATTGATTGAGAGTTGAGAAAATTGAAAAATTGAGAAAATTGAACATATTGAAATTGTAGATGATTTGTGGAAATCAAATATTAGATTGAAGTAGAAATGTAAGATTTCTAGTAGGTTAAGATTTGTTTAAGTATGTTTAGATTGATTTTCTTGTAATAGTTTTGTTAAAAACTTATTTTCATGTGATTTTGTGGTATAATAGTAATATTAAGAGTTGACATACGTAAGGATAATGCTATATGGAATCTTAATTTGAATAATGTCTTACCTGTTGATGAAAGATATTTAGTGCATTATTAATTTGCAGATTTTTGTTATATTCGTTGTAACTATGGAAAGTTCGTTGTCGTACATAAAGGTTGAAACTTAGAGTCCAAAAATGACGGATAAGTCGATTGGAACCAGTACTGACATTGGGGAGAGGGTTGACCCAACAGAAACACGAAAGGGAAGACTTAAAATTGGTTAAAGGGTATGGATTAACTACTTGTAAGTATTTGAACTATGTACCATTAATATAGCAAGCTTTATTGTTATTTTTCATTGGTTAACCATAATTTGTTGTTACGTTACAATAGCTCTGAATGCAAGAAGATGAACGATAATGGTATAAAGAATGTACTATTTGGCCTGCAATACTTGATGAATTTCTTGATTTTGGTGCATAGTAGATGTGGTTAAACAGATGATAATATTTTATGTGTGCATGTGGCTTGTGTAGACAAGATAAGAACTAGGTAAAATTTTTAGGGATTTGCCGGAAGAAGAGAAGGCGAAGTATGGGGAAATGCAATTGTCAAGTAAATTGGGTAAACGAGATGGCCGTCGAAAGAAAGAAGAGAATTGTGATGAAGTTGATGCAGATTTGGAGATGGGAGAAAAGGATGCGAAGATGGACGTTGAATCATTGCAAACACGTTGTTCTCCGACTCGCTTTTGTCGGGTTTTGAACAACTTGACTGAAGATCAGAAGGAGACTATACGAGGGGTTGGTTTTGGGAACTTCTTATTATTAAACTGTGGTCAACTTCAATTAACACTTTATCGGTGGCTGGTTGATCATTTTGATGTTGACACCTGCACACTTCAAGTTCATGGGCAGTCATTACAATTGAACGACACTATATTTGGAGAAGTAATGGGTATACGTGCTGATGGAGATGAAGTTGTAACATCTGGGGAGGTGCCAAACCTACAGGCATGAGGTGAAAAGATGATACTCTCACATGGGAAGTTTTGTAGGAAGTCGATAAACTCTCGCATCAACCAACTTACATCATCCGATGATGAGTTTGCCATTACATTTTGCTTGTTTTTGTTAGGCACTATTCTTGCACCTACCAATGGGGAATATGTGCATGTGGGGTACTTGAATGCCCTACTTGATGTAAGAGGTATTGCAAGGAAGAATTGGGCTAGTTGGTGTTTTAGGAGCCTCTGTAATGGGATTCGAGTTTTCCAAACATCACAGGAGTCGAAGCAGAACAAAGTGCTTTCTGGTTGTGTTATTTTCTTACAGGTGAAGTTATATATTTAGTTGACATTTTTGTATTGTTTGATCTTGTACTATGCTCTGTAATGAAAGTAATATTGTCTGACTTTGGCTTTCGTTTTTGGTAATTGAGCAGATGTTCTATCTACATTCTATACAGATATCTCTTGCCATCGTCGATAGGTCAGTGATACCTATTGTTGGTTGGACTAAAACAAATATTAACAAGTGCTTAGGTCGTGTTATTAAGAAATGGGGTTTTGATTCTGATAAGGTATTTGTTATATATTGAATGTATGCAAATTTGGTTTCAGCACATATCGTTGGTGCTTAATATACTTTGTTCGCACTCTATGCAGATTTCAATTGGACCATATCTTCCCCGTGAACACCGTCCCTCAAATCATCATTCTGACCAGCAGAAGACGTCAACTGATGAACGAGAGGGTACTGTACAGCACACATCTTGTCGAAGGAAACATGTTGATGTAATTCAACTTGATGCTCTCAGTACAACTGTGACAGTACTACGGAATGATTTTCAGTCACTTGTTAGTGAGGTTCAACTAGTAAGGCGTGACATTAAAGATGTCAAAATGCAGGTGGATAGGTTAGTGGATGCTATGTCTATGTTGAAAGAGAAGAACTCCCCTCTGAAAACCAATGTTGATGATTATGCTGAAGCGTACATGCCTGAAACCAATAAAGCATGTGGTAGAGTCTCTTTTTGTCATGTTTCTACAGTAGATCCATCATCATCTCGAAAACCTGTAGTCATTGCAACTACACAACCCATACCCGTTGAACTTGAAGATCAACCACCAACACCACAGACTCTTTCACCCCAAACATCCAAACATCGAGTTCGTGAACATTCATCTACAAATACTCTTACAAAAGGGAAATCCACAGCAAAGAAGAAAACTTCCTCCTCTGATATGTGGCCACACCTTGATTCACTCACACCGTCGTTGGATTGCAATGCCAATGACATGTCCAAACAGAATACCATTGATTCATTTTACCGAGTGAATGAGCCTGTCATTTTGAATGCTCCGAGCCGTCATGTATGCCTTGTAAACAATTAATAAAAAATTATGTGATATGGTTGTCAATGCATAAGTTGTAAAATTGTAACCATTGTAAACTGTTTTATAGGATGAGCACGATAAGTTGGCGGACCATGAATTACTTTCCAACTCATCTAGTCAGCTCACAATCATGAAAACACGCTTGGCCTCGAGGCGAAAGCTTAGCACGCATGTGCTATCTCCATACATGGTGCCACACCCCCGTGGTAAAAAGGCTAAGACATTTCAGTATGGGCCATTCAAAATTGTGTATGAGTTACAAGACCATGAACGGTTGGTCATTGAGTACATCTATGACAAAGATTTACCAGCATCGTAAGTTTTAGTTATATAGCTTTAGTTTGTCATTGTGAACAACATGTGCAACATGTTGCCTATCTTTTATTACATTTTGATTTCATTGTTTTAAAATGCATGATAAGGGTAGCTGCATATTCTGACCTTTTTAATTATTATGGAGCTGTAGGGAGCATATTATAGACATTGATAATTTGCAAGTGTGTCGTGAAAGTTTTAGAAGCTTGGAGCCGAAAAAGTTCATTAATAGCGAGGTTTGTCGGTTCTGTTTTGCGTGATTGTTGTTTTGTCATGAAGCATATTAGTTTGGGTACTATATTGTACTATTTGTGTTGATAGTAATAGTTTTATTGACTATAGATTATATTCGCCCAAGCTGAATATAGGAACATCATTATGAGAGCAAAAGACATAAAAGAGTGCATCTGTTGGTACTTTTCAACATACTTTCAGGTATCTACTTACGTGAAACGTTTTGTCGTAAAGCAACTCGGTTTGTACATATTGGTCCATTGATATTGTGAACATTTTCTAATAACTTCCATTGAATGCAGTATGCAATTCTGAATTGTAAAGCAGATAACATGTCATTTTTAAAAAAATCATTGTCTAACTTTAAGGAGACGTACATGACCGATATTGCCAAATGTGATCGGGTATGCCATGTCTGTATATATTTATTTTGTCAAAGTGTATGCCATTATTGTGATATGATTTTTCTGTTTAGTTGGTTTATATTTTAGTTGTTATGTTTACTGGTGTAGATATTTGGTTCCTTTGGTTGCGTTTGCCTTGTGACGTCTTATTTTGAATATGTATGACAGATATATATTCCTATTAATGATCAACACGATCATTGGTTTCTTGGTGTCGTCCATATTGAAGAAAAAAAGGCGGAACTTTGGGACTCATGCAGACCTCGAAGGACATCGACAAATGCACCTCGTAATGGGCAGTTAAAACGAATGGTATGTTCACTTTATTGCTGTAATATTCATTACATAACTTTGATGTTGATGTAAATAAAGATTTATTGACACATAATTGGGTCACTTTGGTGGTGCATTAGTTTTGTAGCTGCAGGCGCTTGATTTTATGTTAGGGGAGGATATTATATACTCATTTCAACATTCATTCTCCTTTAGCAATTTCACAGTGGTAGAAGCGAATGCACCTCAACAACCCAATGCATATGATTGTGGAATGTTTGTGTGCATGTTTATGGATGATATCGTGCCTACTGTGGAACAACTTGAAATGGTAAGTTACATAAGTCAACTTCAAAAATTCATTTGTCATACGTCCATCTGACAGTTTGAATATCATTTTTAGTGTACTACCTAACTATGTTATTTGTTACAGTTTGATTCCACTTGGCAGCGACTCTTGTTTGCTCGATACCTTGCTCTGTTCCTCGGTAACAAAATGTCCGTAGGGATTAATGAAAAAGTCAAAGCTTGTCATGATGAATTGGTCAAAGCTAAGTTGAAGCGTAAGCTTCCGAATCGAGATGTGCCACCCATAAAAAAGCTTAGCAAGAAAGCAATGCGTCATCTACTATGAAGTTGTGTGAATAGGATATTAATATATGATCATTTTTGGCATACTCTAACAATAACTGTTTCACTTGTTTGGATACAAAGTTTCTGAACAACTATTTCCACCATTTTGTTATTATATTTCCATATGTTGATGGGTTACAGGCAGTTGGTAATCTTTTTGTCCACCACTTTATCCATCGTTTTGTATAGTATTTAACATATAAAGAGACATAGATAGATGCTATGTATATACCTAAAAAAATGTAAATACTAGCTTTTTATTGGTATTTAATCTTAGGTTGGTCATTGCTTGTATTTGTTTTGTTTATTCAGCTTCAATGTCATCTTCCATATTTAGATATTCACGATATAGTAGTGTTTATTAACTTTGTTCATAGTAAAGTGTGAATTATGTATGTTAACATATCAACATTATAATGTTATGCAATATAGGATTGACATGTCAGATGTAGCATGTTATCATCCCATAAATGTCTGTTGTGGCAATCATTTTTGATAATGTCCGTACACATACCAATATGTGTGCAAAGACAACAAGTTTGCTGTGTGAATATAAGTAGCAAGTTCAAAACCAGTATAGGACCATTTGTTCGCAACAATCCACTCTCCTTGACCTTTAGTAATGGTGAATGTCAGCATTCAATTGGCACTACGTTGGCATCAGTCATGATCGGAGTCATACCAGGCATTTCCTGAAGCATGATATTACTACCAACTCTACTTATATCTTCTAGCTGCATATGTGGACATGTCTTTACTGTGTGCCCAACTTGTCGACATTTTCCACAATGACGTATCTTTGGGCAGGTTTTCTTAGCCCTCCTTTAGTTGTAGTTTTTAATGGATCTTTTACATGTTCAATGTTGGACATTGTATCCTGCCCCTCATCATTATTCATTGCTGTCTTTTCTTTTACCAAGATTCCTTCTATTCTCTTAGTGAGAAAATGGATGTTGCCTTTTGTCTCTGCAAATCCTTCTGTTGTTTGAGAAGCCAAGTAGCATAGCTTTGTACACTGATTGGTTAATGCTCCATACCTAACATGTTCAAGCATCATCATCATAATGTAAAATTATTTGTGTTACCAAAATATAGAAAGACATTACATTCTTACTTCTATTACACAATTTGTTACAGTTACCCCTTTATTAGATACGTACATATATGTATACATACATTAATATATACAACTCTATGAGGTAGGAGTATGAAGGCATGGTGTTAAAGGAATGGACGCATGAACAACATAATAAGGCATCAATTGCTTTGGCCAAGTGGGGACGTTGTCATTGCGGTGTGGTCGCGCACACATTAGTACTTAAAGGCATGTCTTCAATGGAGGTATGCGGCCGCACTCACAATTTGGTGCAGTCGCGCAGTTAGGGCAGTGTTGCTGCGTAACTACACTAGTCTTATGGTGCAGTTGCGCACTTATGGCAATGCAACGGCGCAACTGCACCTTTTCAATGGTGTGGTCGCGCACTGATGAACACCTTCATTGAGCGTCCAGAAGACAAGTGCGCGGGCACACCAGCATGGTAGTGCAGCTGCGCCGAAACACTGCATTAATCGCGCAGCTACGCATGCACTTGCAAGCGGTTGTGCACCCATGGGGGAGTGCAATGTTGTTGGTTACACTCCTCATGTGGTGGTGACTGGCCTCACATCATGATGCACCCACCGACGTTTGATGCATTGTTCGTGCGCACTCTCACTATTACTAAAACGTGGCCGCATAGCATTCCTATACAATACATGAATGAAATTAATATAAAAAAGAGATGTACATCATGTAAAGTAAACTGAAAATAAAGTTTACCGTGCCGTATGAGCAACATTTGCTTCACATTCGTGCACCACCTTATGAACGTTGTCGCCGGCCTTTGCATTTTTTGTCCATTGATGCAGTATCAGTGACTCTGGTAAACAGTCAAAGTTCATAGCTTTCATTACACTGAATATATGGCAACAAGGGATACCAAGTGTTTGAAACAATTTGTATGAGCATAGGAAGTTATTTTTAGCTGGGTTATATACCACATCCCAAGTTGTCTCACCGCACGCAAACTTTTTAAATATAAATGTCTTTTGCGTCATATCAGTGGCACAATTTATGATGCTTAGCGTTGCTTCTGAGTTGATTTCATCCCTTACTTTTAGGAAAATGTTTCGAGTATAAACTTCTGATGAATGTGTCTCTATTTGCAATAAGTGGGTTTCCAGCATTGGATACGAATTAATATTCTCAAAGTTGTCTTTTGTCTCATTGTGCCGAAGTCTTTCCATCACCCTATGTGTTTGGCTGACGAACTCGAATAATTTCAAACGACGGCTCAAATATTTATTAAATACACGGTTTATGCTCTCAGAACGTTGCGTGCTTCGCATCCCGCCAAAGAATGTGGTTCTCAAAAACGTTTCTGCCCATTGCTTCCGTCTCCCAAACAACTTTCTAACCCAAACTTTGTCCTCTAATTTATACGTTGCAACCATCATCGACCAATACTGTTGAAAGTCAAGCTCGGTCATGTACGTAAGCATGCAGTTCGTGAACTCCCTAGTGAAGGCAACATTGCAGATATTTGTTTGCACATTTCATTCCAGATGTCATGCACATAATCGCCTAGTTGCCTCAAGCATTACTGTTTTTAGTGCTTTATGCATCGCGATATCGCCATCCGTCACAACAGCTACAGGATGTTTATGTTGCATTGCTTCCAGAAAAGTTTTGAGGACCCACGTATATGTGGCTATTGTCTCATCCACCACCAAACAGAATCCAAAGATTGTAGTTTTGTTATGGTTATTCACGTCCACAAATATAACAAGAGATCGGTTGTATGCATTTGTCTTGTACGTCGAATCGAAAGATATGACATCGCCAAAATAATGGTAATCAATATGAGACTGCGAGTCAGCCCAAAAAATGTTCCCTAATGACCCATCTTCACTTACAGTAAACTTGAAAAAAAAATTACCATCCATTTACTGTTTTCCTGTCATGTACGCAATAACTGCGTCAGCATCCCCATTGGTTGAGGTACACCTATGTTTGGAGTCCAACCCATTTTGCAAGTCTTTACGACTGTGACCAACAGCTGTATGACTGCCAGCTTGGTAAACCTTATGCTCCATCACTTGATAGGTGCGAACCCCAATATATTTCCACGATTCAGCTTGTGCAATGTTGGCAGTCGGAACATGACGATGCGAACGAAGAAACTGCGTCTGGTTTGAAGTCGTAAGGCATGACAATGTTCTGTTATGAACTCGTTGACAACCCACATACTTTTTTCACGGTTGAATTTTATTCGCATTGCAGCTCGACAACCTTCTCGAGTTATGCCTTTGGACTCACATTGCATATCTCGTCGCTCCAAGTACTTTTTCTGTATGAACCCCTCCTTCGAGCAAACCTAACGTCGACATGTTATTAACCAATTTGCATCCTTTCGCAGCATGTCCTTACGCACACTAAAGCCAACCACAAATGAATATTTATGGTAAAATGCTTCTGCATCATCAACAGAAACGAATTCTTTTCCCATAACATCGGATGTACTTAAACAAGAGAAGTTATTAGGATCGTCCAACGGACTTTTGCAACCTCCAACAGCAGCATCAGCATCACCAGTGGTCTGGGAAAGTGACTGTGTTCGTGTACATTGATCTGCAGAGGGTGATGCATGGAAGCTATTGTTGTTAACATCCGGAAACCACTGGTGAGTAAAATAATCCACCTTTTTTTCATTCATCCCTGCACGATCCAAATAAAATAAATATCACTTACTGTGGAATGTACCGATCTACCGTAGCTACGGTGTTCCATGTATTATTATATGTTAATGCCATAGATTTATATATATATATATATATGAATATGTATGTGTGTCTGTGTGCATATAAGTATATATACAAGCATATTTATATATGGGTGTATGATGACCATGAGAATGTGTGTCACGTTTCATGAGTATAACCAATACCAGAGTACACCCACATTTTGTTTACTTGCAAAGCAACTACACTACTAGCACATATATTATTACCTATGCATTTGTGGGACAATTGATGATGACCTCTTAAGCTTCTATGCAGCAACGACAACCATTGTCTGTGTTGTTTGCCCCAAGTTGGATGTTGCAGGAAATAGGCAAAATAGAGCTGTATAACACCTAATATGTGTTTGTTTTAGGGTAGGTGGTTGGTTGATATAAATCCATTAATGAGACAGTTGCTCACGTAACCAAACTGAGTGGTTGGTTGGCACACCTGTTTCATTTAACATAATTGAAGACGTACCCAAGGCAGGATGTGGTTGGTTATAAGGTATGTTCACAAAATTAAGAGGGGTGGTTAAACAATTTGTTAATGGATTTTCATATTGTAACTTCCAATAATCGAGCACAAATAAAATAAATATCCTGAATGTTAAATGAAACCGTATATCCTGCGTACTTTATTTTCACATTTGTTATTCAATCTCTTGAAATTTTTAAAATTTTATCTATGTCATCATAAAATGACTTAAACTAAAATGTCAACAAACTTGTTATGATATACATGGCCTCAACCTTCAAAAAAACATACCTGTTAAAAAAAATAAAATGTCGATTACATTGGATGAGCAAACAGTAAATTACTAACACACACACATATATAAATATATATAGTTATATATGTAACTATCCATAATGTGGTATTTTAACCACACCAGTTTGCAACTTCTCCTCATATCAACTATCAGCGTCGAGATGTTAAATGGCAATTAGATGTAGCTGCATGGCATTCCGTACATCCGCAAAACAAACAACACATAAAATTGTATAAACATTACAAAACAATAAGTTCATACATGGTAGTACTACACCATGCCTATCAGCACATGCTTAAACTTGCACAAGACAAATACCAAGTCAGTAAAGTCACAACGAAAACAAAAACGGCAAGCATAAGCTTCCCCCGTGGACCGTCCACTTAAACCAAAAGCGCCGATAGTGTTTGGTTTAAATACAACTATTGTGTTAACTTCAATTTTGCCACTTTTATGTACCTTACAATCTGCATCCCACTGCCACCTATACAACATCTACCATATATGTTATCTCTCACCCAGTACATCGCCCTGCTATAGAGTTGTGTCATTTGTGGCAGGTGTTTTTGCCTCATGTAGTAGCTGCGTAACATGAGCAAGGGACTGTCCATGACTGGAGAGTTAGGAGCACATTGATGCGAATAATTTCTCCTGCTCTACCTTAAGGTTTGCAATGGCCTGTTCTTGACTCTCCTATAATGCATTAAGCGCACCAAAAATCTCAGAAACCCAAGCAGGTGGTTCTGCATCATTAGTACATGTTGACGGCCAACTGTCCTTACGCATTTTCTATGCTTTTCACTCTGCAATCGGTTTGTTACCATTCATAATGCGGTCGTGCAATGTGTCATATGTGACGCCATCAATTGGCTTAGGTGGAGACAACCATAAATCCCCCACTTCCGTTGGAACACCAGCATTCAAACAAAATTGAGTTATAAGGGCAGGAAAAGGGAATCCATACCTTGTAGCAGTGCCGGCATCATATATTGCAGTGAAAATACACTTCCCAACGTTGGTGGGTCGGTTAATGCCAATAGCATGTACAAGTAGGGCTCTGGGTTCCCTGATTTTGGCGAAGTGCTTACTTGGAAGGAGATTGTGTGAAGCAAATGTACACCAGAATGCATACTCGACAGTGAATTTCTGATACAATATTTGTTTACTTTGAATAGTTTCTGAACCATATAGATCCTTAACCATTTGAGCTTTTATGATATGCTCAACATTATACTCGTCAGACTCAGCAATTTCAGGAACTTTGAAGTACTTATTAATCAAAGTTGGGGTGATGATGACATTAGTACCCCTTACTAGTGTGCCTTTCCCTTCCATAAATGGCTATGGCAGGAAGTTTGCATAAAACTCGCGAACCATGTTTTCACAGGACTTTGCTGGTGTAGCGGTCAATTTCACCCATTTTCTACCACGAAGTACCTCCATAAGACCGGTGTCCTCCAAATCTTTAAAACTCACAACCCTCTCAAAAATGAACAGACGACCGAAAAATGTCTGATATCTACAACGAGCCTCAAAAGATATGAAACGATGGTTTGTTGATGCTGCTCTTGAATCAATGACATTTTTGTTTCCCAATGATAAGGTCTGGTTTTTACCCGCCTTCTTACCCTTACTAACATGCGAGTGCTGTGACCGAAAACTGTTTTTCCTATCATGCTGATTCTTTGAAACACTATCGTATTTGGACTTCCCCATTTTTTCTGTAACTGCAACCGTAATGATACAACTCAATATGATAACAAATAACGTTACCAATTGTTCACACTGTACAATCAAAGTTCTATGCTATGGGTATGCATATAAAAAGCTGTATGGTTTTTGTTCATAATCGATACTTTGCAATAACAAATATTCTAACAAAAAACTATCACACCATGTTTGAACACTAATACGACACCAACAGGTGCCACAGAAATATGTAATCAACATCATAGTCCTACAAATAGAAATCTCATGCTTAACAGCAACCTATCACACAGACTTCTTCATAGAATGTAATACTACTACAACCGTGAAACCCATATCAGAGACACCATTTTATAATGAACTACCAACAGAAATAAGAGCAAAAGATAGAAAATGGCACACCTAGTCCAAGTGTATTTCATTTGCACCATTTCAACACATAACACACTTATGTAGCACAATGACATCAATTAATCTATAAAAATCCTTTACTGTTCACCCCATGAAAACACAATGGTATGTAATATATGCATGCAAAATATATCCCTATAAATAAACCACAAATCATTTTTTAGAATGGAAAAGAAACCCCAACATCTTAAACACAATCCAAACATGTCAAAATCAATATAACTTTTCATACAAGGAATAACTGAAACTATTATACCATTGTCATGCAAAACCCCCAAAATTCATCATACCAAGCAACCAAAATTTCAGGAAAACAAAATTCGGATTTTAACCCTAAAATCGAAACACACATTCACAACAAATCCAAACAAGTTTATAACAGCAAAAATAACTTCGACAACTTCAAAACCAATCTATTGAAACACAAAAAAGTCAAAGCCTCAAAAGAATACATCAAACCGACTCCAATTTCCTCACAAACGACGGTATTCATGCTCAAACACTAACCTGAAAAATGTTTGTGCTGCCTACTTGGTCGCCGATAAAGCAAACGACTGCAAAAAACGAGATGAAATTGGCAAGTTACACGGATGACAACTTGGAAGCGGCGCACGGTGTTGGGGACCAGAGGAAGTGTTGCTTTTCTTTTACAATGACATGTTAAATGACTTTCTAATTACTTTTTCCCTTTCATTGTTTTGATTTATTATTTTATTATGTTTATTTTGTAAATAATTTAAACCTACAAATAATATTCAATTTACAAACATGTGTTGATATATCCCACATTAAACTATAATGACCAAACTAACCCTCTTCATGTTAAGATTGAGTAATACTTGACTAATAGAAGGATTACATTGATACAAGTAAACTAATTTTTTTCAGTTGATACAGGTAATTGTTTATAAATAATTTTTTACAATCCTTAACCAGGTTAAATTGTAAAATTGAAAAACCATTACTGTTGACTGTCGTTGGATTTTATTTTATTTTTTATATTTCAAGTCTTTTCCTATTAAATTTAAATTGTAAATTATTGATTTATTAATTGAAGAATTAATATATTTTTCAGATGATAACTTCATTTCATATAAAATGAAATTACATGTTAATTCAAAATTAAATGCATAATTTCAATTATATCACTGTATAAGTAATACATTTATTTGTACATGGCGAAAAAACAAAATATTAAGTACTAACATCTGAAAGCTTTACAATTTCATTAAAGTAATCTTAGTTAAAAAATCTTATGTAGAGATATTAGGTGTTAAAATAATATTAAATTGTATATATAGCGACAATTGCCATTAAAAAACCTCAATACGTCACAACTTAACTGGTAAATAAAATCTTCAAAATATGATTACATATTATTTTTATCCAATTTAAGTTGTTTTCTATAAAAAATTCAATTTAACTTAGTATTTTTAAACATAATTAAATTTTAGTTATTATATTTGTCAACCTTTTAACATTTTAAAATGCAATCGCATTGTACCGGTATTGGTGTTTTACCACGCTACAACAATGGTGTGTCCATATCATTTGCACTGGTATAAGATAATTTTACCCATGAAAATTGTAAGACTTGAACTGGTATATGAGCGCGGCCACCCTAAAAATAGTGGTGTAGCTGCACACGAATATCAAAATAAGTATGTTATTATATTACAGTGTCGCACTGCAGTCACACATCTATGATGGCTGCAAGGCTTATGCGTTAGTTGCGTGTGAAAATTTTATATTTTAGAACTTATTACTTGGATGTGTGAAACTAAAATTAATAAATATAAAAATAATCAAGGAAACTTTCAATTTTGCTCGTAACGTTTAACGAATTATTAATTTATGCAATTTTAATACTCATCCTTCTAAAAGTCTTATAAATTAATCACTTTATTTCCTTTTATCATTTAACTACAGTTAAACACGCTACAAACTCTATGAATACTACAATATCCATCATTAACATTTAAACAAATATTAAGAAATAATAATATCGGTAACTTGTTAATCCGAACGTTGGACTTGTTCACAGAACAAGTATAACATTTGCTGACGTCATACGTATATTTTTGTTTAGTTTTAACAACTTCGGACGTTGGGATAATGTTAAACTTGATTACTAAATAAGTTCGACGTTGATCTGAACAGGATGACGTCACACAACTTGTTAGCATAACATTAGAATTGTTCATACAACAATTTTGCTGTTTGAACAACTCCAACGTTATGATAACAACTTTTTGTCAAGTTTGAACAACTTCGGACGTTGTCCTAATATGAAACTTGTTCACAGGACAACTTCAACGTTTGTCTAAACAACATGACGTCATCTAACTTGTTATCATAACATTGGAGTTGTTCCACGAACATCTTTGACGTTTGCTGACGTCCTACCTGTACTTTTTGTCACGTCTTAACAGCTTCTGACGTTGTCTTAACGTCAAACTTGTTCTTAGGACAACTTCAACGTTGGTCTCAACAAGATGACGTCATCCAACTTGTTAGTATAACGTTGGAGTTGTTCCTAGAACAATTTTGACGTTTGCTGACGTTATACCTGTACTTTTTGTCAAGTTTGAACAACTTCGGACGTTGTCTTCATGTCAAATTTGTTGTGGGGACAACTTCGACGTTAGTCTCAACAAGATGACGTCATCCAACTTGTTAGCATAACGTTGGAGTTGTTCATAGAACAACTTTGACGTTTGCTGACGTCATACATGTACTTTTTGTCAAGTTTGAACAACTTCGGACGTTGTCTTCATGTCAAACTTGTTCTGATGACAACTTCGACGTTGGTCTCAACAAAATGACGTCATCCAACTTGTTAGCATAACGTTGGAGTTGTTCATAGAACAAGTTTGACGTTTGCTAACATCATACACCCATTTTTGTTAAGTTGGAACAACTTTGGACGTTATTCTAACGTCAAACTTGTTTCGTAAACAACTTCGACATTATCTAAACAAGTTGACGTATTGAACTTGTTAAGATGAACGTTGTAGTTGTTAATTGAACAACTTCTACGTTAATGTTAATTTTTATTAATAAAAAATAGTTAATATAATATAATATTTTATAATAAATTATTATATTTATATATTATTTTAATTATAATATAATATATTTTAATTTAATAATAAAATATTAATAATAACATAAAATATTATGAAATATTATTATAATACCATATTTCATAATATTATATATTATGTTATTATTAAACTATTATTTTAAAATAATTTATTAAAAAATCATTATTTTAAATCTGCAGCAACTGGTTGAAACCGGTTGCTGCAGGTTTAAATGGAAATTATTTGGCTGCCAACTGGCAACCAAATATGTTTGTATGGTACAAAAAACTTTTGTTGTTTGTACCATAGCCATTCCCAGAAATTGAATGCGTTATCACGTACTTCGCTTGATAGTACGACTACCAACGTCACAATCAGTTCAAGTTCTAACTCTTTCAGCAGCACGTCAGTTGCAAACAGTGCCCTTAATGCTGCTGATGCCGACCCTGGGTTTGGTGGTGTTCCTAATCGTTTTCTTGGCATAACACCTGCTTATTTGTGGCAGACTCAGCTCCGACAAACACCATTATCAATGGTATGATGATAAGCACCAGCAGTTATTTAATATGAAATTTTTAGTTGGTTTATATTGCACCAGCAGTTATGAGATTGAAAGGGAAGAACCGAAGAAGCGACTTTTGCAGGAAGACCTCTACTCCGCAGATGCCAAATTTGCAGAATATTACCATGTCAGTGAAGAAAATTCACATAGTTTATTTTGTTTTGCATCAAATTTTATAAAGGTTTTTATATTCACATCATGCTTTTAAGCTGAGAATGTGTTATTTATTTGCAAGGATGTGTGACTTATGAATTAACATATTGTGTTCAAAAGGTCTTGGAACAAATATTTGGAGTGTTCATTGCACTTGTGAAAGATTTGAAGTTAGGACATCAACACAAATATGTAAGCATTCCTTACTGCAAATATGGAGTAAATCATATGCATTAATGCTTCTTTGTTTAATTTGATTCTCTCCTCCAAGTGGTTTTTAAACTTACTGTTTGAATGTTGTATAGGACGAACTACAAAACTTGGTTGTGTAAAAGGTGTGAGACCATGAGTGCAAAATTAAGATTAGTTGAATTTTGAGTTGTTTCTTTTGACATCACAGCTGCAAAACCTTTCATTGAATAAACCAGTTCTTAATTTGATTGAAATAATGCATTGAAATGAGTTATATGTTTCTCGACCAGAACCAAGAGATAACGTGTGGCGTGCATAGGGTTTACTGCTGCATTAAGTTTTCCTACAAGTGCTTTGTAATACGTTCGTTTACTTTTTATAGGGTTCTCGAGCACGGCCTTTTGCTGGCGACATATACACAGGAATCACTACTGGCCTTGCATAAGATAAGGTATTCAACAAATAAGCTCTCAGTTGCATATATATGGTTTTTGTTTCCCTTCTACTAATTTGATCAACCTTCTGCATTCCTTGCCGGGAAATATCTTGTTGAGGCTACAGAAGAAGCTTCAGTTGCAAAGCGGTTTGTTCCATTTCTTTTGTTTCAGTGTCTTAATTAATTACAATTAAAATTAAGTAATATATAAACAATACCTAATTAGCAGTTAAAATTAACTGAAGAAATCTGTTTTGTTTCAATCATTTGAACCTCAGCACTACTTCAATATTTGCTGAGCCGTTTCCTGGATAGAGATGCTTTGATTTAACATATTCTATCATTAGATTTTCGATCATGTTCCGAGTTTTCATATCTTTTTGCGTTTCAACATCTTACCAGGTCACCCGCCTTCGCGAGTATCAAGGTGTTGATCCTCGCTTTGATACAATTGCAAGGCAGTACCACGACATTGTAAAGGTAAACATCAGCTTACTAACAGTCAGTATTTTCTCACTTGGTTCCTACAACTCATACCAACAGGTCTCTGCAGAGATTGGAAAATATGCAATGGACAATCCACCAAGTGGAGATGGACCTCAAGCGTCTTCCAGATCGTTCAAGCACGTAAAACTTCAGTCTCTACCTCATCATCGTATCAAGGCCAAGTAACCATCTCCATCCAGTTTAATCACCTGCCTGTTGTTTTCTATATACAGTTTGCTTCTTGTCTTGTGTTAATAGTATAAGGTAATGAAAATGTTTTTCTAGTCTTGTTCTGTTGAAATTCATGCAAAGAGATTATTATCTTTGCCACATTTGATTTGCATGTAAATACAATAGTTGGGTATGTTAGTGAGATGTGAAATGACCATTTTAACCGTTACAACTAAGGTACAACAGTCAATCACATCTCATTTTTTAAGTTATGTAAGCTAGTTGGGTCATTCATGCTTCAATTCTTGGAATTTAAAAGGCAAATGCATGAACCACCTAATTGGGTCAACTGTCCAGGTTCTCTGTGCCGGATTTCGGGCACCGTCCGGGCCATTTTGAGTATTGTACTCTTTGATTTTATAAGAGATTAGTACTTCTTTCAGTTTCCAAAAAAAAAAAGAAAAGAAGAGCGAGTACATCTTTATTATATAAATTAAAAGATAAATAATATTTGACATTAGACAATCAAATAAAAATAAAATTGCACCGTTATTGTGAAGATTAATAAATCTTTAGAGGTTTTAGATAGTCTAATAATATCATCAATATGGAAACTATAGGGGCATTTGGGTAAAGTTAGAGACAAACAGTCTCTCTCCTCACACTTAAAATTCAAGTATTCAAAGGGCCGGCCTTTTCTTGACCACCACCACATATTTTCATGGACCTTAATCGATTTCTATGTATTTTTATAGACACTTTTACTAGCTTATAATATAATATACATTTATAAGTTAATAAAACCATATTTATCATGTTAATAATGAAAAAAGCATGACACGCAAAATAAAAGCAAAATCATCTCAATTACGTAAACCGATAACCAAAACATTAAATATTTTAAGTGTTTCATTATTCATTTTATACCTCCTATGAAAAATAAAATCTCTAATGTTTTATTAATAATCCCAACATCACTCCGCATATTAGTAGCTACAACAATCCTCTATTCACTAACATGCTCTCTTTGTTTTTTTGAGTCTCAAGAAATGAGTTAAAATCATCTATTTCAGTAACTAGTAATAACACACAAAATAAAAGTAAAATCATCTCAATTACGTAAACCGATAACCAAAACATTAAATATTTTAAGTGTTTCATTATTCATTTTATAGCTTCTATGAAAAATAAAATCTCTAATGTTTTATTAATAATCGCAACATCACTCCACATATTAGTAGCTACAGCAATCCTTCATTCACTAACATGCTCTCTTTGTTTTTTTGAGTCTCAAGAAATGAGTTAAAATCATCTATTTCATTAACTAGTAATGATGAAAATGATGAAGAAAATGAAGATTCGTAGATTTTAATATACATGTATAGATTTTCATTAACTTTTAAAATAAAAATATATTCATTTTGACAAGCTCATGCAAATTATACACATTATAAGTTACATTTTTATCGCAATAAAAATATTTTCTTTTGACATAGTGTAAATAAATTGGTGAAAAACAACTATTAAAACTAATATTTTATAAAATTCAAGCTTGTTAATTTTACGATATTTTATAAATATCAAAATTATTTTCTATACTAATCAAATTGAGTATTCAGAATAAAAAGCTCAAGAAATTCCCCCAGCAAGTATGTAGTAGGAATAAAAGTTGAAAAAAAATCACATATATAGATATAATTAAACAATCAAATTTAAAATTTTATTTTATTTTAATAAACAACTAGCTAAAAGATCTCCAAATATTTATTATTTTTTTTAATTTGAAATAGAAGTTTTTTCTCTTATTTTTTAGTATAAAAAACAAAAATTCCATCGATTTAAAGCAATGAGATTTTCCATCTATACATTTGTAAGTCTCATTTTCATTAGTGGTACACAAAAAATGCTAAATTGTTAGCTTATAATGTAATGGTTAATATTAGTTGTATTATTTATAATAAGAATAATGAGATAATTTGGATTAATATTCATCTAGACTTTTTTTTTTTTTGTATTATATATAAATAATGAGATAATTTATTTTATTAAGATCTAGCTACTTAATTTTGATTTAAATTTGAAATCTTCTACAAAATAATAAATTGATGTCCTTTGGAAAAGAATGAGCCCAATAAGATTCAAAAACTAAAAAACCAATAACTTGAACATAGGAAAAAATATATTGACTATTATAATTCACAATAAAATAGGGGTGAAATATATATATATATATATATATATATATTTGTGTATGTATATTTTTACAAAATAAGTGAACTATTTTTATTTATGGCTATCACTAAGTTTGGGGAGATTCAAATATTAAAAAGATTGTGAGATTTGTTTTTTTATAATCAACAATAAAAGTTTATAAAAGTTTTTGAGACTTTGTGTATGTATATTTTTACAAAACAAGTGAAATATTTTTATTTATGGCTATCACTAAGTTTGGGGAGATTCAAATATTAAAAAGATTGTGAGGTTTGTTTTTTATAATCAACAATAAAAGTTTATAAAAGTTTTTGAGGGGAGTGAGAGAGAATTTGTGAAGTTTAATTATTATAAATTTAACATAAAGGTCTACCAAAATCATTAAAATTTAAAATTCTATAAAAGTCATTGATATTTTGAATATTTCATAACTTTTATAAATTTTTTAAAAGTCATTACAAGTCTATATTGAATACCACATAACTTTTATAGAGTGTTTGAAAGTTTATATTGAATACATCTAAATTTCTAAATTCTATAAGAGTTATTAAAAATTTAGATCGAATACACACCCTTTAATCAGTTTATCACTTTTGTATATGTGCCACGTTGTACCTACTTACTATCAATAATGCTTATCTCACTCTTATACATAAATATAACAAGTTAATCTCAAATGCATTGCCCTTTTTATGCCTTTTATTTTTTTCATCATATATATAAAATTCAAGTTGAAAATTCATAACTTATTATATATTATAAGTTATAACATATAAATATTTTGCGTCTCAAAGTTAAACCTCACTTGGTCCCAACTGATTCTTGAATTTGTTCCAATCATGAAAAAAAAAATTTCGAGTTGAAAATATTTTATATAAAATAACTTATTATATCTTTATACAATATAGGTTATTCTATACCTTATTACTAAAATAATGTAGAGTTGATTTTTTCTAAATGTAATTTATAAGTTTGTACGATGATTATCCTTTAATGGTTGGAGTAATTGTTTCTCAATTCTAAAAATAGATATTTAAATCGAATAAATAATGACTTATTTCAATAAATTATAACATATCTCTTATACATTTGTTATCACCTTCAAAATGAGAGGAAAAACTATTATATCATATCGTTGGCCTTAATGACGTAAGTTTTTCCTTCTACATAAATATCAAAATATTCAAATTATTTCTTTAATATTATGGAAGTAAAATGTTCAAATTACAAGTTGTATCTCATGCCTATTAACGTTGAATTAATCTATCATGTTTCAAAAGAAAATTAATTAGACTTGTGAAGGACACGCGCCTCAGAAAGTTGCAATTTACTAAAAAAAAAGACCAAAACAAAACAAAATCCAGAGCCCATCGGTACCGTCCATTTGACCAATGCAAAAACCACATCCAAGGGTAGAGGAAAAACCCCACTCCAATTCCACTAACTATATAAACCCCGCCTCTCCACCATATTTTCATCCCCCCATTTTCAGTCATCCAACGAGCTTCCACTCATCTCTCTCGAGCAGCTTCTGGCAATTAGGATTTTATATATTCAATTTTCAATTTTAATTTAATTTTTAAATCTCCATTTTAATTTCTCCAAAAAAGAGAAGAGCTTTTGAAAACAAAAAACATGTATATATCCACCTCTTCTGCTTCTCTCGCGCACGTTTTGCCACGTCATCTCTCTCGGGGTTCTCTTCCTCCTTCTGTGAACCGCCGTCGTTGTCGGCGTCTGCGGCGACTGCGTCGGCGTCTCAGTCGAGTGCTTCGTTCGTCAACCAGAGGTATCGGTCTTTGAGCTTCTCGTCAACTCTAGGCTCTCTCCGGTGTTCGACGCCACGGTGGAGCTATGGCGCCAACTAGAGGTCGCCGGTCAGCCTCTGTGCTCAGGCGAGGAATGCTGCTCCGGTTCTGGAGCGGCTCGAGCGGAAGATCGCCACTATCGGTGCGTTGTTTTCGTTTTGTGAAAAGGAGTCGCTTTCGATGATGGTGATTGTTGAGTGGATTTCGTGTTTCGTGTTTGTTTTGTATTGTCAAAAAGTTAATAGATATTTTGTGGAGCTTTGAACTGTTTTGTTATGTTTCGATGATTAGAAATTGGTGGGAAATGAATTTGAATTGTTGAGTGTGGCTGTCGAGCATATGAATGTAAGCTAATATTTCACTGCATTGAGCTATTACTTCTAATATGATGTTTATTGTTTGAAATGAATTCAGCTTCTGAACATGCTTACAAGGATATACTAAACAGTCTTCCCAAGCCTGGCAGCGGAGAGTTTGGAAAATTTTACAGCTTGCCTGCTTTGAATGATCCAAGAATCGGTGAGCATTCAACTTCTACTATTACTGCATTTAGATTGAACTGCATATTACGTTTAGTTTATTGATGAATGTTTATGTTCTATGAGGCTAATGGGAATTTTGCAAGCGATGCGATTGAGTTGTTTAATAGGATGAGGGAGGAGGATTTGTTTAGGCTTAATGAGGTTATGGCTCTTGGAGCTCTCTCTACGTGTTCTCATTTGGGTGCATTAAAAGAAGGCAAAATGATTCATAAATATGTTGGAGATGAGAAGCTGGATATGAATGTGATAGTTTGTAGTGCGGTTATTGATATGTATGCTAAATGCGGGTTTGTAGATAACGCTTTTGTAGTGTTTGATAGTGTCAAGTGTAGGAAGAATGTTGTTTTTTAATTCATATAGCTATAATTTTTGTTTTGGTTTTTGATTGTGCAGACAGGCTACCGTACTCTATAAGGATTCTTTTGGAATCTGCAATACGGAATTGTGACAACTTCCAAGTCACCAAGGACGATGTTGAGAAGATCATTGATTGGGAGAATACTTCGCCGAAGCTAGTTGAAATCCCCTTCAAGCCTGCTTGTGTTCTCTTACAGGTTCACGATGGAATTAAGTTCTTTGGCGATTTTAGGTTTAATGGTGGGTTTTGAATTTTATTATACAAAATGTTGACACTTTTTGCGGGATTTTACTGGAGTAACTGCTGTGGTTGATCTTGCTTGCATGAGGGATGCTATGAAAAGTCTTGGGACTGACCCCCAAAAGATTAATCCTTTGGTTTGTGATTGTGATTAAATCGGTTTTGTTGTTACTTTAAGAAACTTGTACAGCTGGGTTTTGTGTAATATCTGACCTGGCATGTGATAGTGCTACAATAGTTTTTATTTGCAGAGGTTGTATTGAGTGGTCTTACGGTAATGTATTTGCATATCCAGGTTCCAGTAGATTGTCATTGATCACTCAGTGCAGGTTGATGTAGCAAGGTAAGAGAATGCCGTACAGTCAAATATGGAACTTGAATTTCAAAGGAACAAAGACAATTTGCTTTCCTTAAGTGGGGATCATCTGCTTTTCATAACATGCTTGTTGTTCCTCCTGGTTCTGGAACTGTTCACAAGGTAATAAAGTTTGGCGGATGATTCGCATTAGAATTATTTGTGTAAAATGCCATGGAAATCATTTTAAAGGCTTAGATGCCAAGTGCCAACCAAGTTGCTGTATTCTTCATCAGATGTAATTGCTTGATTTGGCATTAAGTGCTGCCCTTGATGCAATTTTGGTTAACTTGGAATTCCTTGGACGAGTTGTCTTTAACACTGATGGTGTTTTCTATCCCGATGGTATGGTTGGTACTGATTCCCACACAATGAAGATTGATGGGTTAGGAGTTGGTGGTTGTGGAGTTGGAGGAATTGAAGGAGAGGCTGAATGCTTGGTTAGGTAGGATATACTATTCTATTTTCTCCCTCCTTTGAATCTACTGACCAACTTATATCCAGGTAGATTTAGGAATCTAATGGTGAAGAGCATACTGAACTCACTATAGTTATCCTTTTATTGGTGAACTGATGGATATTTTATTTACTCCTTTTTGTTTGTAAAATAATACATTTTCATGGCTAAATATGTCATTCAGTTTATGAACAGTCACACAGAGACATATTGTTCTGTTTATTAAGGTTATGGAGCCGGTATCACTATCACAACATCTATTCTATTCGAAGAATTCCATTGGTGCATGCACACTCACTCTAAGTCACTATATACATGCCTTAAATTCTCTTTTTTGTCTCTAATGCTGCTGGACTATACAAAATTGGCAGCCTATGAACATGGTTTTGCCTGGTGTTGTTGGATTCAAGTTGACTTGGAAGTTGCGTAATGGTGTCACAGCTGCTGACTTGGTTTTGACAGTGACCCAAATGTTGAGGAAGCATGGTGTTGTTGGAAAGCTTGTTGAGTTTTATGGTAAGTATAACTAAGGAGCTACACCAATTGAATTTTTTAAGTACTAGACATGTAATTTAATTATATATATGACTGGATTATATTTATATATGTCTGTAGGGGAAGGTATGGTTGAACTATCCTTGGCTGATAGGGCCACCATTGCAAATATGTCCCCTGAATATGGAGCAACCATGGGCTTCTTCCCTGTGGATCATGTTACATTGCAATATCTGAAGTTAACTGGTAGAAGTGATGAGACAGTGAGTTTTCTGTTTTTGATTTTTATACATATAGTTTATTTATATGTTTTGTGAGCCAGTACTAAAGTTTGCGTGAGCCAGTACAAAGGTTTGCTTCTTTCTAGAATGCAATAATATGAACTTTATTACTTTTTTGTTTATACCTTAGGTCTCAATGGTAGTCATATTTGCATGCAAGCAAAATCTTTGTTGACTACGAGGTAAAGATTTTTGGTTCTTGTAACTTTTGTGCTGTTATGGTAACCATTGTGATATGATATTTAGGGTTTATCTTTACGATGCAGCCTGAACAAGACAGCCTACTCATCTTATCTGCAGTTAGACCTAGCAGAAGTTGAACCCTGTATTTGTGGACCAAGGCAGTATAATTTGTGTTTATAGCTCGAGAATCTTAGTGACTAGTTCTGCATCTTTTGGTGTATCCTTAATCCATGATGCATTTTTTTCTCTCCTGATAGGCCTCATGACCCTGTTGCTCTGCAAGACATGAAAGCTGACTGGCATTCTTGTCTTGATAATAAAGTTGGATTCAAGGTTAGCGCAAACATACTCATCCTTTTTCAAGGCCTGATAACCTCTTTCAGTTTCTATGCTCTATTATTCTAAGAAATAACAGCCATATATGTGTCGATTTG
Source organism: Litchi chinensis (assembly GCA_019925255.1). Classification (NCBI taxonomy): domain Eukaryota; kingdom Viridiplantae; phylum Streptophyta; class Magnoliopsida; order Sapindales; family Sapindaceae; genus Litchi; species Litchi chinensis. Next base: position 39,014,830 of record CM034462.1, read on the forward strand.
CTTCTCGATCTATAATATATATATATATATTTTTTTTTTTTTGTGGCACTTCTTACATTAAAAAACTGGGTACCAGTTTTGATGGATGTAACCTCAGTTGTAATATTTTATGGCAGTAGACATAAGCTTGCTGCTCCAGGATTTTGTAATTTTGTCGTGATGTTGGCTTGTTCAGCTGGATAGTATTACTGTTTTATATAATCTATTTGATTCTCCTGTAATAATATAACCCTTCTGTTTATTGCAGGGTTTTGCCGTTCCCAAACTAGAGCAAGATAAAGTGGCGAAATCCTCATTCCATGGACAGCCGCTGAACTTAAGCACGGGAGTGTTGTCATTGCAGCCATTACTAGCTGTACAAACACATCAAACCCTAGTGTCGTGCTTGGAGCTGGTCTCGTGCAAAAGGCCTGTGAACTTGGTTTGGAGGTTAGTTTTGGATTTTCAGTCTGATGATCTCTTTCAGGCATTTTTTTTTTCTGCATTTGAGAGGACGATATAATTTAGCACGGAAGTTATTTGGTAGGAAAAAGGAACTAAGTCAGTTGACACTCTGACCTCTGGTTTAGACCTGGTGTCAATTTCTAATTTGTACTTGACATTGTAATGTATCAGGTTAAGCCATGGATTAAAACGAGCCGTGCACCTGGCTCTGGTGTTGTTACGAAGTATTTACAACAGAGTGATGTATTTAATATTCAGTTAGTCAATTGTTCTTCTATATTTCAGTTAGAAGTTACACTTTGTTCTTGTTTTGGTTTCTGTAGTGGCCTGCAAAAGTATTTGAATCAACAAGGGTTTCATCTAGTTGGTTATGGCTGCACAACTTGTAAACTCTGGAGACCTTGATGATTCAGTTACTAATGCCATTTCTGAAAATGGTAGAATTTTGTTCTAAGTTTATTATTTTGCATTAAAATTTATGTCTAATTGAAAAGTCCTATCTTGTCTGCAACGTCTAAACCATTTGCATTAGTTTGTGTTGCTTCTTTTGCACTTGAAGCTAATATGTCTCTGCTATTGCTGCACATGGTACTTTCGCAGACATTATTGCGGCAGCTGTGCTTTCTGGTAATAGAAACTTTGAAGGGCGTGTACATCCTTTGACTAGAGCTAACTGTCTTGCTTCGCCTCCGTTGGTTGTTGTTTATACCCTCATTGGCACGTTATGTATACGATATGTACTTAGGTGGTAACAGTAACATATCTTTATTTCGACTCTTAATGGGGCATTCTCTACATACTGGTCTAGTTACCATCCAAAATTTCTTATAGACTTGCTGCAATATATATGCTGTGATGCTAAGTATCACAAATGTGGATCGGGAAAATTTGTGTGTATATATGTATTAATAAATAAAATTCAGAACTGCATGTTGAAGTTTTTCTACTAATAATGAACCTTTATTCATAAATGACAGATATGTAATGCTCATTTGCTTCGTTCTTTTTCTTTTTCTTTTAATTTTCAGGTTGACATAGACTTTGAAAAGGAGCCAATCGGAACAGGAAAGGATGGCAAGAGTGTTTACTGAAAGGATATATGGCCTAGCAATGAAGAAATTGCACAGGTAAACTATAGATATTCTCAAAGAAATGTACTTGTTGAAGTCAGCACTGTAATTATTTTGGCCTTAATATGGAATCTTTTTTTTTTTTTTTTTTTTTTTTGTGGTAGGTTGTTCAATCTAGTGTCTTGCCGGATATGTTCAAGGGTACTTACAAAGCTATCACAAAGGGCAATCCTATGTGGAATGAACTCTCTGTTCCCATTTCGACTCTTTACTCTTGGGATCCGAACTCAAGCTACATTAATGAGCCCCCGTATTTCAAGGACATGACCATGGAGCCACCAGGTCCTTTTGGAGTCAAGGATGCCTACTGCTTGCTCAATTTTGGTGACAGTATAACTACTGATCATATCTCTCCGGCTGGAAGTATCCACAAGGATAGCCCTGCTACAAAGTATCTGCTCGAGCATGGGGTAGACCACAAAGACTTTTAACTCTTATGGTAGCCGTAGGGGCAATGATGAAGTGATGGCAAGAGGCACCTTTGCAAATATTCGCCTGGTCAACAAGCTCTTGGATGTAGAAGTCGGCTCAAAAGCAATTCATATGCCAACCGGAGATAAGCTTTATGTCTTTGATGCAGCCATGGTGAGTACTATCAGAACAATACTGGATATCAAATTTGTTGCTTTGTTACCCAAAAGTGGTTGCTAAGTAATGACAAATCATATTATTTGCAGAGGTACAAGTCTGCTGGTTATGATACTGTTGTCCTAGCTGGAGCTGCGTATGGAAGTGGCAGCTCTCGAGATTGGGCTGCCAAGGGTCCAAAACTTCTGGTGAGATTTCATGTTCCCTCAACTGCTTACTTCCCTTGGTGGATAAATTTCGAATCTCACTCTTGTTTTGCGATATGATTGTATCAACTTTGTCAGAAAGTGAAAGCAGTGATTGCCAAGAGCTTTGAGAGAATTCACCGAAGTAACCTTGTTGGTATGGGAATTATTCCTCTTTGTTTTAAAGCCGGTGATGATGCAGACACGCTAGGATTAACTGGTCAGGAGTGCTACACAATTGACCTACCAAATATGGTCAGCGAGATAAGGCCTGGCCAAGATGTAACCGTTACCACAGACACCGGAAAATCCTTCACATGCACAGTACGCTTTGATACAGAGGTATTTTTTGCACACTTCTCTTTATTAGATCCCTACACTTTAGTTTTTCCAAATTTTAACGTAATTTGTCGATTGTCATATCAATCTGTAGGTGGAATTAGAATATTTTAGCCATGGAGGCATTCTCCCATTCGTTGTCCGCAATCTCAGCAAACAGTAAATAGTTTTGAGTTTTGAATTCAGCGGCTCCTCACTCGCACCATGTAAAACCATCTTGTTAATCAGGTGAGGTTTATAATAAGAACATGATTAGAAGTACATTGTTTTTGTGTAGTTTTCACACGTAAATTTTCAGTCGAAATGGAATGTTGAGTTGATTATAGTTCGTCCAACAATGTGAAAATTTTCGATGGACCTATTTTGAAATCAATCCTTTTCATTTTTGAAGCTATATATAGTTTGCAATGTTATTCAAATGGTGTTTAATTTATGGGTAGTAGTATTATCTTAATTTACTATCTTGATTTAATAAATGAGGTAACAAATTATGTGTTCTCTTTTATATTTATGAGTTTGATTTTTAACTTTGTAAGTAAATTTACAAATTGTGGGAGATCTTTTAATTTGGAAGATCTTTTATGTTATATCAAATCAATTTGAAGTATAATCAAAGCAAAGCAAATGGTCATGGTATCCATTCATGTGCGTTTTTCAGTAAACACGCCATATGTGGCATATGTTTATAATCAAAATTATAAAAGATGCGTCCAAAAAATTTGTTTTTGGCTTGAAAGATATTGGTTTCTGGATTTATCTATTTCCTGGAGTTAAATATTTTATGTAGATTTAAAATTATTTGATGTGTAATTTTAGAATCTATTGAGGTTTTGTTTAGGGTTAAAAAGTAGACAATTTCTACTTTTGAGGTAAAAGTAAACTTTCATTTTCACTTTGATTAGATATAAACTCAAAGATTGTTTTGAACTAGTACATTTCAAATGATGTGGTAAATATCTCCGTTTAATGTAATTTGATAATAATAATTTTTATTTTAAATTTAGCAATAATTTTGGTGCGAATGATTATATAACAAATTAAAAAAATAATTATGGTAATTAAAATTATGAAATTGTAATATATTATTTTTTGAATTGTAAGAGATCATTTTGATCATCGATGGTAATAATATGAAATTGATACGGTTAGTCTTAAAAAAATTTTATGATACAGAATATATTGTTATAATGTCAATATTGTAGTATAAGTTCTTTTTATTTTTTAAAGAAATTAAAGTCTTTGTATCCATGATTTGAACCTTTGTTATAGTTCCTACAAGACCTAGGCTGCAATATCTTTGCTAGGGCTGATGGGACCTCTAGCAATTAGGCCTTGGTTAGACCTTCTCCGATGGAGCACTATGTAAACACTATTTTGGTGCTCAAAACAAGTCCAATCCAGCACCAATTTGGTGTTGGTGCATGAACTCTTATGCAATTTTTGATGTTGGATGAACAATTGAACATCAAATTTGGTGTTTAACTGTTCACAACACCAAATTTCTCATGGGGTCCATGTGAAGTTTTTTGTTTTCTCAAATTTCCAACAATAGCCCTTATAGAATAACTACAATAATTTTTTGGACATTTATATCATTTACCACGACTAATATATTTATACAATTTGGTTAATAATTATAAATAGAAATTACATTATTATAAAAAAAAAATTATACTGTTGAAAATATTTCATTGAGATCTTTAAAATGAGTATAATATTGAATATGTTTAAATATATTTTTAAGTTTTTAATATATATTATAAGTAATATATTAATATAAAATGAATTGGTAATATTTTTAATGCAAAAACTCAATAATTTTTTAAATAGCAATAACATTAATATTACCATTACCTTAAATTAAGCATACATGATTAAAAAAAATTTAAAAAAAAAAAAAAAAAAAAAGAACAACAACAACAACAACATAACTTAAAAATAAAATACTTAACATTAGAGATTCTAAACATCATTTAGAATTTTGGAAGGTCATCTTTACTTCCTTCATAACCACCAAAATTCTTGTCAAATGCATTGGATGATTCGCTTCCTCCTTGAAATTGTTGCTCATGAAACATTTTTTCATAAATTCTCTTTTGTTCACTTCGAAAAACATCACGTAGAATTGGATCTTTTATGGAATCCACATCCTTTTGTAAAATTTTATTTTCTTCGCGTCGTTCTCGCAATTCTATTTTTTTTTGCCTCATTTTGAGCCCGTAATAGTTGGAGTTCATAACTCTTTTGGAGCATAGATTGAGTTTCATTAAACTTATCCATAATTTGCTCACTATCTTTTTTTATGGATTTAAAATATTGTAGCATCTCATCCCCTTGTTTCTTTTTCATTTTTTCTTTATTCCTCCCAACAAGCCGCTCAATTGAATCATTATTATCATTAATATCATTAACTTGCTCTTTAACAGTAAAATCTGTATTTAAATCAATATTAAATGAAGACGTTCCCGCAGACTTTGACGCAGTCGAGTCTGATTGTGATACTTCGGTGCAATCATATCTTTTTCGACGGCCTGGAGTTTGCATGCTATTAATATCGGAATATTTCTCTGTATCTTTAAGGAGGAGCCAGACATGATCAAATTTAAATAATTTACTATAATTTGGATCTTGTGTCAATAAGACTTTGGTTTGATTTAACTGCATAATGCGACCAAAAATTAAAACTATAAAAAATGGAATCGAAATTAGAATAAAAGGAATTTCATAAAATTTGCATAATTGCAATTTAGAAAATACTTACAATATCTTGTTCAGAAGCACCACTTAGATTTAAATTTTCAATTTGTCGAACGCATCCTCTTAACTTGCTAATTGCTGCATTGATAACTTGCATTCGAGCTGTAAGAGATCTTCTAGGTCGAACTTGAGTGATATGCGTCGGTAACGTCATATGATTTTCAGTCTCTATGCGAGACCAAAATTAAAGGCTAGATTGGTTATGCCTATAATTGAATTTTGGGAAACATCAAGATATACATGACAAAGAAGTTGGTCCTCTTCATTTGAATATGAAGAACTTCGTAAAGTATTTTTAGACTTATCACCTAAACTTTTGCTTGATGATATTTTTGTAAAGATATATGTTTACTGATTTGAAGTAAAAGATAATGATGTTTTAATTTTGAGAAAGAGTCATTATTTATAGATCAATTGTGGAAAAGATAAGCATACCATTTAACGGTTAGAATTAAACCATTTTTTATCCAACGGTGGAGATCATATCATGTTAGATTTTTATGTCAGACCTAGGATAGAGTGTTGAAGAGATAAGAATACTGTTTAACGGTTAGGATCAAACCACTTTTCATCAAATGATGGAGATTATATCATGTTAGATTTTTATGTCAGATCTAGGATAGAGTGTGGAAGAGATAAGAATACGGTTTAACGGTTAGGATCAAACCATTTTTCATCCAACGGTGGAGATCATATCATGTTAGATTTTTATGTCAGACCTAGGATAGAGTATAGAAGAGATAATAATACGATTTAACGATTAGGATCAAACCACTTTTCATCTAACGGTGGAGATCATATCATGCTAAATTTTTATTTCAGACCTAGGATAGAGTGTAGAAGAAATAAGAATATCATTTAACGGTTAAGATCAAACCACTTTTCATCAAATAGTGGAGATCATTTCATGTTAGATTTTTATGTTAGACCTAGGATAGAGTATGGAAGAGATTTTTATGTCAAACCTAGGATAGAGTGTGGAAGAGATAAGAATATGGTTTAACGGTTAAGGTCAAACTACTTTTCGTCCAACGATAGAGATCACATAATGTTAGATTTTTGTGTCATACTTAGGATAGTGTTAGATTAATTATTAGGATAAAACCATCATCTTCTTTTTGGTAAAACAAACATACTTTATTAATGATAATAATATTTCATAATAAATTAAAAAATTATGTGCGAAATTAATAACTTTTTTTTTATATATATATTATGCGTAATTTATTTGAGAATAAGATTTTATAATGGGGTAGATAATAAAATAGTTAGATAAAAAATTAGTCGGAAAAATGAAATTGATAAAAAATTAGATGAAAATATAATGAGAATAATTTATGGTAAAAAAATTTTTAAAAAAAATTGTGAGTATTTAATAATTTTTTAATATTTTATGAGTAATTATTTGAGAATAAAATTTTATTTGAAATAAATTAATTAATATTTGTTAAAGAATTATATATGAAATATTCTTTTAAGGTACTTTTTGCATCAATTTGGTGTTAACACATTGGAGTAAAAAAAAGTTTGGTGTTGACACCAAAATTGTGTCAAATTTGGTGTTAAACATTGGAGAAGGCCTTATATTCCAAGACCACAATGGGACCTCTAGCAATTAAGTCTTTGAAACATTGATGCAATGTAATTATTAAGTCTTTTTCCATTGACTTGGAGTCTTGGCTATATTCCAAGGCCACAATGGTACCTCTAGCAATTAAGTCTTTGAAAGATTGATGCAACGTAATTATTAAGTCTTTTTCCATTGACTTGGAGTCTTGGCTATATTCCAAGGCTACAATGGAGCCTCTAGCCATTAATTATCAAGGAAATAAGATACATCTTTTCCAAATTTCCATAGTACTACTACTAGATGAGTGATTTCCAAGTCATTAGAAAGTTTTTAAATTATTTTTACTTTTTCAATTGACTGGGAGTCTTCACTATATTCCAAGGCCACAATGCATGCATGGGACCTCTAGCAATTAAGTCTTTGAAATCATGATGCAATGTGATTATTAGGAAAATTAGCTATATCCTTTCCACAGTTTTATAGTACTACTATTAGATGGGTGATTTTGATTGGATAGTGAGATTATATGAATACCACACTGATTACAACTTTCTCATACACATTTCTTTATTTTATAATTTTTAAATACGGAGTCCATTGCAATTAAACCAAATGTGATCAATATTGTTGTTATCTTTCTTTTCTTTCAATTATTTTTCTTTGCAACCATCAGCATTAGCTATTTAGTTTCTGCGGTGGAAGCACTTATGTGGGTTGCATCCAAAGTAAGAGACGAGCATTTTTACACTTTAAGTAGATACCATTTTCCAAAAGGAAGCATTTACATGTTCACCTTTAAGTTTCATATTAGCTCATACACTAAATCATTTCAAAAGAAAAAGAGGAATCCAATATAGATTATGTAATAAACACATATAAAGAAATTCAAAAAAAGAAACGTATTGTCTTTTAACTTGCTTTTGAAAAAGATAGTGCTTATGGTTTTACGTGTGGAAAAAAAAAATAGAAAAATAAAGTTTTAACTTTTTTCTAAAAAAGATAGTGCTAGTGGCTTTTTCATGTGGAAAAAAATAAAAAAGTAGAAAAATAAAGTCTTGGTCTCCGTAAACTTGCTACACACTCCATATAACAAATAATGTTATGCATAATCTACAATTGACTAGACTAAACTTGAAATGATGGACAAATTTGATGTAAAAATTTTATTGTATGATTTTGTTTATGTGTTAACTTAGAAATGTTTAGATTCGTTTCTAAAATAGTGTTTTCGAAAAGTACTTTAAAAAATAAATATCATACCTAAAAAGTAATGTTTTTGAAAATTTAAATGCATTTGTTAAGATTTGTTAAATGATGTTTTCTAAAAATGAAAATGATTTATATACTTAGTATTATTTTTGAAAATAAGTAATATTCGTTTGCAGAAAAAAAATATAATGATTTGTCATAAATGATTGTTTTGGAAATGGTGGAATATATTAAAAAAAAGTTTTTTTTTAGCAATAAATGTTAAAATGTTGTTTTCCATTAATCTTAAAAAAGACATTTTAAAAAAATTAAGACCAAACACATTTACACTTTTTTTTTTTTAAGTGAGAAATCATTTTCAAAAGTTATCCAAACACAACCTTAATTATTCTATATTACTATTTATAATCAAGTGTCGGTCTTCTCCTCTAGCCATATTCATATCATTAATTTTTTATTTTCCTACCCACTCTTTGAAGTTTTAAGTAGACTTTCATTCTCTAAACAAGCCTAATCAAGGTTAAAATAGGTTATTTGGGGCTTAGGCCAAAATTTAAAATCTCAATCTTTTATATTCAACATGTGAAAAAATAAAATAAAAATTATTAAATTTATTTTGTTCTTTAAAAATATTTTTGAGAGAAAAAAATAACGAACCTAATTTTGTATTCTGAATTTTTAATAACAGTTTTTCTATACATAATATAGCTAAAAATTGATATCACCATTTATATTTTTATTAGACCTTTCTAGTATAACAACTAGTAGCAAACAAGAAAGTAATTAACTTTGTCATACATAAAGTCAAAACATAATAATAAAGCAAGACATACAATATTTTGTTTTTTTTTTTTATTATTATTTATGCAATCTTTAAGCAGTATATCTCATTCCCTCTCTCTTTTTAATACAGTATTTGTTCATAAAATCAATTTTTTTTTTTGGAGAGTTTTGTAACTATATGAAAATGTTATCAAAACTGTATGCCGGTATATTTAAGTAGTTTCCACGGAATCTTTAAGTAGTATAAAAATGTTTGATTATTGTGGAACGAAGATACAAACAAATTTTTTGGTTCTGTTTTTCTGATTCTACATGTTGTTTCAATACAAATACTTATCTATTCTGAAGACAAAGAACAACTTTATGTTATTTTCATTTCACTTAGCAATATTAACAATCAAAGTGTCAGAATTTTCTCCTTAATTGACACAAAAAGTCTTTTTAATTAGTTTGGAGCTAAAGTGAGGTCTGAAGCAATTATTGAAATTTTTATACAAGAGTAATACATCCAAGAATCAATTTCTTGTAGCTTTCATGGAGAAAAACTGAGGATTCTATTGTTCAAGCTGTACAAAACAATCGACTTTGAAATTTTTGATGCAACACAGTGATTTTGAAGGAAATTTCCTATAACTCTAGGAAGAAATAAATGGACAGCTTTACTTCAGTTTTTTGGCATTTTGCTTGTGTAACTAAAATAAGGAGTCTATCAATTTATTATTTATTTTATTTGTTACTTTTTAAAACTGTATGATAGCATGACATTAACCTAAACCATAATAGTTGCCATTGACTCGGGGTCTTTAGAATTCCAAGGCTATAATGGGACCCAGAGCAATTATTCTTTGGAATTTGTTACCTACTTTCCAAATTTCAAGCGTACTAGATGGGTGATTTCTATAATTGATAGTGAGATCAATTGATATCCATTGAGGAAAAAGCATAGAGATTTATTGATAGTGACTCAAGCTGCATTTTTTTTTTTCAATTGAGGACATCAAAACATTAACCAGTTTCTTAGTTTTTTAAATTTTATATTTTGTTTCAATTCAAATATTCTGTTTCAGAATTTTTTTTTTTTAAAAAAAAACTATAGCTCTCCTTAATTGACTTAAAATTTCTTTGCATAGTTGGAAGCCAAAGTGAGGTTTGTTGCAAGTAAACATCATTGAAATTTTGATTAAAAAATGATCAAGGAAATTAATTTCCTGTAGCTTTCATAAAGAAAAATTGAGATTCCTATTCATTTAAATTTTGATGCAACAAAGTGATTATCACGGAAATTTCTTGAAACTCTAGGAATAAATGCAAGTCTCTATTTTTGCTTTTTTGACTTTTGCTTGTATAATTAAAATAAGGAGTCCATCAATTTATTTATTTACTTTAATTGTTACTTTTTAAAATTAATTATCTTTCTTGAATAATAGCATTATTACAACCAAATTATCTATATATACTGTTTGAAAATGTTATTTAAACGGTGTGATAGGCATGATATTAAACAAAAGCAATCCTCCATTTTGAAATTTCAAGAAACAGTAAGTACTATATAATTCTCCCTGCATGTAATTTAATAAAATTGATTCATATTTGATAAAAGTGATTATGTTTCCTTGACTTGAGGCAAGTGTGTCCATTACTTCATGGAAATCCTTGTCTTGCTTTTATCAAAATTCAATTTATGTGGTAGAGATTATTTTATATGTCTTACTTAATGAAAGTATTAACTCATGTAAAATATATAATAAATCCAATACCATACAGATGCGGTTTGATTGTACAAATTTCACACCACTATATTAATCTCATGTAAAACATATAACAAATCTACATACCCATACAAACCAGTGCAATGACAGTGCACCAACACCAATCTCTGTGGTATCAAGTTCCTCCCAGGTCTCTCCTTCCACATCATTCAGCTTTGGTTTCAATGCACCCAAGCATGTGCGTGCTGTGTGGTTGCTCCTTGGGCTCCCTCTGCAACATTAAATTTGGTTCATTACCGGTTGTTAGGTTTATATCCTAGTCAAAACTTAATATCAAAACCAACAAAATCCACATGAGAGCTTAAGTATCACTCACAGTAGAGGATGATATAGGAAGTTTCAGGATTAGAAAACTAAAAATCATTCGTTTAATTAAGAAGTCGCGTTTTTACATCTTATGGAAATATAATGAAGGTAGGAAGCACAAACTAGCATTAAAGCTGAAGTACAGCAACATGAAAGTTCATTAAATAATTTCTTAACTTTCAGAACATGCGGACAGGGTATGATTATTTAGTTTTCAATTCTTAACGAACTCTCTCGAATTGATCTCTTTCCTATATAATGCAATGCCATGTTCAGAATGTCAAGTAATGTTATACCACTAAAGCATGTATATAGATATCTGGAAGTAAGATGACAGAGAGTGAAAAAGGACTAAAATTTTTTATGTTAAAGCATATGCACTGTCACGTTCTATTTTTTATCATTTCAAATTGTTATGAAGTCATAGAGTTGTGGGAATCAAAGGCAGCTGCATGTCCAATAGCTCATAATTAGAATCCAAAATGTTTATTATGCTCTGGAGCGAAACAGTACCCACATCTCAATGTCTCCAAGGACTGGCAGTGCTGCACAAGTTCAGAAACGCCAGTAGCAGTAATTTTGTCACATCCGCTGCACTAAAACTGTGTCAGTACAGCTGAATATTTCCCAAAATGGAAGTTTCTTAGAACAGTAAAGCAGTTAACAATTATTATAAGAAAATTTGTTTATCCAGTTTGTTTCATCGGTCCATTTGTTGGTATAACAATCACTTCTGCCATATATCTGATGGTCCATTGTATTGTGAGATATATGATTAGTACTTAAACAATTAGTTTAGCTTAATTGTTTCATTGTGCTACAACATTGTAATATTAGTACTACAACAATGTGAGATATTGTAATACTAATATCAAACCTTATTGTTTAGCACATTCTAAAATCAGTCAAGTAAATAATTAGTTTAACTTAATCACAAAAGCAGAGTTGTATGCAGATTTATAAAAGCAATTAATTTGTACAAAAATAGAAGTGCCCTGTTCATTTTTTGAAAGCAGAGTTCAGATCTTTGCTACTTCATTATCCCAACAGATTCTACAACCCTTGGATTGAAAAAAGTGAATGAATTTAAAATTGATAACAACCCCTGGATTGAGTGGAAATGGATGAATGGATATTAAGTTATTATAATCAAACTTTCACACACACCTATGTTTTTGTTATTTATTTATATATATTTATAAAAAAGTTCCTACAATTTTTGAAGAGTATACTAAATAAAATTTGAAAACGCTGCACAATTTTCCTGCAAACACTCTAATGTGTAAGGTCCATTTTGAGTATTGACTAATGAGAGAAACAACTTGGTGGAAATATCAAAGATCCAATAATTTTAAACTTTCATTGGCTTAAAGTCTTCACTACCTATTCATTGGCTTAAATTTTTGGCATAGTAATGACTTCGAATTGTTGGTACAAAGTTTTTGTAGCTAAGTGTTTGATGATAATGAGAGCAGTCTTTAACAGTATTAACTAATGAAATCTATTGATTCTAAAATAATAATTCAATAACTTAGCTACTTTTTAAATCAAATTATTTAAATCTTGACAGATTTAGACGAGGAGAGATACATCAATATGGGGCACATTTGATCTACTCAAATTATGTCATGTGATATAGGCAATCATTTATCTTACATAATGTCATATATATGCGCCAAGGCTCATTGAAGTTTCTCTCTGAAATGAGTGGTCTCAAATGGATACCAAGATGAGTTTATATGCATTGAGACACTAAAACAAATGGATACCATCCAGGAAGGAGCAGGACAAATAAGTTATGCAAATCATTCTTGGACTTTTACCTGCATTAATTTAGTTGGTAGCCAAAATGAGGCCTATAGTAATTAAACTTTATTGAAATTTCTATGCAAAGCAACAATTGATCAAAAAAATTAATTTCCTACCACTTTTATTGAGAAAAACTGCGACTCATTTTTAAACGTCTAAACTATACAAAATAATTTATTTGGAGGATGTCAAAGCAATAGTAGATTTAATATATATATATAAATATATATATATTTTTCTATGATAGGGAAAGGAGATTAAATTCACCTTATATTTTAAAACGAGTCTGAGATTTAAACTCTTAACCTCTTATGATTAAAATTAATGTTTCACCACTTCTACTAAAGGGTAATGTGCAAGGTAGAAGATTTAATATTCTTTTTTTTCTAATTGGGAAAATTATTGGCCTACATGATTAACACAAAAATTTAAGTAAAATGTTTTACAATAACAAAAAATTATATCCTTGTGAAGATTCTTTAAGTATCTTGAATAGTCAAATTGAAAAATTTGAGAAAAATTTTACTTATATTTTATATCATGAAAATATGAAGTTATTCAAGAAACTAGAGAACTTAATTTTTGAATGGCAAATTTACTTCAATCAATCCAATTTTAATTTTTATTCATTTTTAGTTAAGCTTTAATGCATGCCTTCAATACTTTAAGATTGAAGATCCTACAAAAGTATTGCTTATTAAATTTAAGTGCCTAATTTTAATTTCAACTCTAATTTTGATTCATTTTCAATTATAATGCTGTCAATATTGCAGCATAATCCAAGTTCATGGCCATTGCAGGACTTGAGACAATCATGACCATTACTCTTGCAAAAATCATTTTCCTGCATTAATCAAATTTCAATATAAGTGGTAGAGAATATTTTACATGTCTTCATAAGTGAAAGAGATAAAATTAGTTCACTATCAACCAAATTTGTATTAAATATTGAAATCAACACACAACTATATTCATATGGAAGAAGTGATAATATTTACATATGCTCACATACATATAATTTTTTAATAAGATATTTTGGAGTCTTCTCCAAATTGTCACATTGAAATGTGATAGAAACATAATGACTTTGAATACAAACAAAGTGATGATAAAAGAAATTCTCTGCAACTCAAGAGTCTGGTCACATTCCAATTAGCTAGCTATTTTTCATGGATTACTCCAAGTTCAAGCTTGTTAGACAGTGAGGATTTAAGAAATACTCTGACTGTATACCTTGTTTCAATACAAATACTTTGTTCCCAAGTCAAAGTACAACTCTATATTCTCTTCATTTCACGAAGCAGTATTAACAATCAAAAGTATTTTCTCCTTAATTGACACAAAAAGTCTTCTTGTTAATTGGGAGATAAAGTGAGATTTGTAGCAGGTATTGAAACTTTTATACGAGACCAGTCTAGGAATTAATTTCCTGCATCTTTCATGAAGAAAAATTTGGCCATACAAAACAATGAACTATGAAATTTTTTATGCGACAAAGTGATTATGAAGGAAGTTTCCTTGAACTCTAGGAATAAATGGAAGCCTTTACACTGCTTTTTGGCATTTTGCTTCTGTAACTAAAATAAGGAGGCCAAACGTTATTCATACTCTAGGTGAATATGTCTTTCCTTGACTTGAGGCAAGCGTGTCCATTGCTTCATGGAATTCCTTGTCTTGCTTCTATCAAAATTCAATTTATGTGGTAGAGATTATTATATGTCTCAATTAATGAAATATGTCAAATCAATTTGTTATCAATTAAATTTATATCAAACCAATAAGTACGCAACTATGTTCTTATGAATGATCATAAAACACCTATATATTCTTAGATCAACATGATATTTTAGAACAAATATTGATATGAGATTAATTAAAAAATCTAAAATTCATGTACTAAAATTATGTATCCTTAATGCCACTTAAGCCTAGTTGAAGCTTTTTTTTTGGGGGGGGGGGGGGGGGGGGGGTTTTTTAAAAAAGGCTTTAATATTATGCAAAATATTGAATAGTAGAAATTGATGATAAATATTTGAACTAATTTAAAATGAAAAATAGAAAGCTCCAAAAATATTCTCTTTTACATTGACTTCGAATCTTCTTCTCTAGATTCCAAGGACACGGTGGGGTCTAATAGCAAACAAATTGTCACTAAATTTTGAAGCAACAGCGTGATAATGATGAAGAAATTTTACAACTCCTGTCACAGTACTTGCAATCCATCAACTTTTTTAAATTTTATTTTATATGTTATAATTTTTAAAATTGTACATCTTCCTTGGACAACTGAATTATAATTCACTAATTGAAATTGACCATCTAAAAGCATTATTAAAATTGCATGACGTCACAATACTTGTAATCACAAGAGCGGAGTAGTGAACAGATTTTTAGAAAATTAATTTGTATAAAAATCAATTCTCTGTTAATTCTCTGAAAGCAAAGCAGAGTTAAGCACTCTATTTACTTCATTATCCCAACAGAATGTACAATTAGTATGGAATAGTGGGACCTACTTTCTAAATTCTAAGCGTCCTAAATGGATGATTTTGAATGGACCCTGACATTCATGGAGATACTATAAATACCACACGAGTGTGATAAATTTCTCATCCACATTTCCCCTTTTTATGATTTCAAATACAAAAGTCCATTGCATTGCAATGAAACCAATCATGGTCACTGTTGTTTTCGCCTTTCTTTTCTTCCAGTTAGTTTCCTTTGCAAACATCAACATTAGCTTATGCAGTGGAAGCACTTATGTTGGTTGCATCCAAAGTGAGAGAGAAGCGCTTTTACGCTTCAAGCAGGATCTCACAGATCCTTCCAACCGGCTTGCTTCTTGGTTTGGGGATGGAGATTGTTGTAAATGGGCTGGTGTTGTCTGTGACAACTTCACAGGCCATGTCCTTCAACTCAATCTTCAAAACCCTTATTTGGAATATTTCACTTCTGAATATTACTCAAGATCTGAAGCAGAATATGAAGCTTATAATAGGTCGAAGCTAGGAGGTAAGATAAATCCATCTTTGCTTGATTTGAAGGATTTGGTTCACTTGGACTTGAGTTGTAATGATTTTGAAGGAATTCAAATTCCTGCATTTCTTGGTTCTATGGAGAATTTAAGATATCTTAATCTCTCTGGAGCTAGATTTGGGGGAATGATTCCTCAACAACTTGGAAATCTTTCCAACCTTCAATATCTTGACCTTTGTTATAATTCTGATGAGTTATATGTCGAGAATTTAATGTGGATATCTAATCTTTCATTGTTGAAACACCTTGATTTGAGTGGTGTAAATCTCAATAAAACCTCCAGTCATTGGTTGTTGAAGATAAATTCACTCTCTTTTTTAGAAATACTACTATTGTCATTTTGTGAACTTCAACACTGTCCCCAACTGTCAATTGCAAATTTCTCATCTCTTACCACCTTTGATCTTTCCGGAAATAGATTTGATAAGTGCTTCATTCCAAGTTGGGTTTTTCATCTTAATCACTTAGTTTTTCTTGATATGAGTTCTAATGATTTTCAAGGTCCAATTCCTAATGGACTTGAAAACTTGACTTCTCTTAGGTATCTTGATTTATCATTCAATTATCTTAATTCCTCAATACCTAATTGGTTGTCTAGAATTAGTCATCTTGAGTACCTTTCTCTTTCTCATAATGACTTGCAAGTTTCTATTTCTAGTTCTCTTGGAAACCTAACTTCCATCAGGACACTTGATCTCTCATTCAATTATCTTAATTCCTCAATACCTAATTGGTTGTCCAGAATTAATCATCTTGAGTACCTTTCTCTTTCTCATAATGACTTGCAAGTTTCTATTTCTAGTTCTCTTGGAAACCTAACTTCCATCAGGACACTTGATCTCTCATACAACAGACTCGAAGGTTCTATTCCTAGTTCTCTTGGAAAACTGACTTCCATCAGGACACTTGATTTGTCATGCAACAGACTTGAAGGTTCTATTCCTAGTTCTCTTGGAAAATTGACTTCCATCAGGACACTTGATTTCTCATCCAACAGACTTGAAGGTTCTATTCCTAGTTCTCTTGGAAAATTGACTTCCATCAGGACACTTGATTTCTCATCCAACAGACTTGAAGGTTCTATTCCTAGTTCTCTTGGAAAACTAACTTCCATCAAAACACTTGACCTCTCATCCAATAGACTTGAAGGGAGGATACCAACATCATTTGGAAGGCTTTGCAACTTGAGGTCAATCTCCATGTCATATCTAATTTTGAATTCAAATATCTCTGAAATCTTAGATATCTTCTCAGAATGTATTTCAGCTAGACTAGGGTCTTTGGATCTTAGCAATTGTCAAATTTCTGGGCATTTGACTGATCAACTTAGAAGATTTAAAAATCTAGAAACTCTTGATCTACATAACAACTCTATTTATGGTCTCATTCCATCATCTTTAGGGGAACTTTTATCTTTGCGATTTCTAGATCTATCTAATAACAAATTGAATGCAACCCTTTCCCAAATTCACTTTAGTAATCTCACAAGACTTGTTGAACTTCTGCTAGATGAAAACTCACGAATTGTTGTGAAATTCAATTCTGATTGGGTTCCTCCATTTCAACTTGGGGCTTTAAATTTGAGATCTTGTCATATGGGACCTCACTTTCCATCATGGCTTTATTCACAAAAGAGTTTATCTCTTTTAGACATATCCAATAATGGAATTTCTGATGTCATTCCCGGTTGGTTTTGGAAATCACTTTCTCAATTTTCTGATGTAAATGTCTCCCACAACCAAATCCATCAGAAGATTCCAAATCTTACCAATGCAGATGCAATTTACGTACTTGACTTGAGTTCAAACAAATTCTTTGGTCCATTACCTCAGATATCCTTTGATGTGTTAGGCGTACTAGATCTTTCAAATAATGCTTTTTCTGGATCCATTCTCCCGTTTTTGTGTTATGAAGTGAATAAGTCAAGGTCCACAAATTTTCTCAATCTTGAGAACAATTTTTTGTCCGGAGAACTGCCAGATTGTGGTTGGATGAATTGGCAAAATTTAAAGGTCTTGAATTTAGGTAACAATAAATTTACTGGTACACTTCCTACCTCCATAGGAAATTTAACCAATCTTTTTTCACTGATCCTTCGCAAAAATAACTTCTCCGGAGTAATACCGGTTGAGGCATTTGAAAACTGTACATCTTTATGGGTGTTGGATGCATCTGAAAATCGGTTTGTCGGAAATCCTCTCAAATGGATAGGAGAAAGATTTTCATGCATGATGATTCTCAAGTTCCGCTCAAATAACTTACATGGTTTTCTACCAGCAGAACTTTGTCGTCTATCATCTCTACATATCTTGGACCTTGCTAATAACCATCTCTCTGGTAATATACCAAGTTGTATCAATAACTTCAGCGCTATGGTGACTGTGGATCATTTTGACAGCAGTGATTTTATGTATATCTCAGGATCAATAAACTTCGGCGAACATTCTTTGCTTGTGAGGAAAGGGATAGCTTATGAGTATTCCACCATTCTTAAGTTGGTAAGAGCCATAGACCTTTCCAACAATGATTTTTCAGGAGATATTCCAAGAGAAATAACAAGTCTGAAAGCGCTATGGTGGTTGAATCTATCACATAACTCACTAACCGGAAGAATTCCTGAGACCATAGGTGCTATGGGAGAGATAGACTCCATTGATTTTTCTGCAAACCAACTTTGTGGTGAAATCCCACCGAGTATATCAAACTTGACATTTTTGAGCTACTTGAACTTATCCAACAATAAGTTGACTGGAAGAATTCCTTCGGGCACTCAACTGCAGGGCTTTGATCCATCCTGTTTTACTGGCAATGATCTCCATGGATGTCCACTTCCTAAAGATTGTAACGTGTCTGTTCAAACACCAAGCCACCAAAGTGGTCGAGGAAAAGATGGTAAAAAACATGAAGTGGATTGGTTTTACATAAGCTTGGTCCTTGGATTTGTGGTGGGCTTCTGGGGCTTCATAGGTCCTTTGCTTATCAACAGAAAATGGAGGTGTATATACTGTGGTTTCTTGGACAGTCTTGGAGACAAAATTTACTTCATTGTAAAAAAATGTTGGTAGTGTTTTTTCTTTTTCCTCTTTTCTGTAATTTTACTTTTATTGAAGTGTGTACATTAAATGAAATGATTTGTACATTAAATGGGATGGTTTTTTTTTTCCCCATCAAATATGTTTGCATCCGAGATTATATAACTTTTGGGTTCACTACTAATTACAAATGGGATGGTTTTTTTTTTTTTTATATATCAAATATGTTTGCATCTGGAGATTATATAACTTTTGGGTTCACTACTTATTACAAATGGGATTTTTTTTTCATTATATTTATCAAATATGTTTGCATCTGGAGATTGTATAAGTTTTGGGTGCATTACTAATTACAAAACAGTAAATTAATTATGAATTGATTGTCTACTAAATTTGAGGTATATGTACTTTAATCTTGCATCTATCAATAGATTTATAACTAGTGATAAGATCTCTCACTGATAGAAAAGGATTTTGGTTTAACTTTAATACAAAAACTAACATATGAGTGGAGGTTTACCCATGCCTTATAAACCAATACAAACTCACTTCTTCAACTAATGTAGGATTATCTAACACACAATACAATAGTGAAACTCTTTCCATTTGGTACAACATAACATTTTACTATAACATGCCAAGGGAAGAGTAACAACTTTATTAGTTCTTTAATAGGTCAATGAATTCACTCTCAATGAACTTTATGAAATAAAATGTATCTTCTTTCTGTGATTCTCTAATCATAATTCTTATCGTTTGTGTTCCTGAAAATTGACATGTCCTGTAACTTGAGCATGCTCCACAACTTCCGAAAAGTTCACAAAAAATCATCTATTAAGAGATTAAAAAAATCTAAGCAGTCATGCAATGTAAGATCACAAAGAAAACCGGAAAGCTAGGTGACATTTTTTTATGTTTGCTTTTAGTGTGTCTTTTAAGGTATTCATAGTTCTTGTGATTGAGGAATAACCTGCTGCCCGACCACTCCAATTTGACATACCCAACAACACAGAGTGAAGTTGACGGTGTCCGTATAGCTTCTTTTCCAAAAAAGTGGCAAGACAATTAAACACAATAATACATGATTAGTCAACATTAACATTCCATAGTTCAAAATTAACGAATAATAACAAATGTTACATGATCATGTGGACAATAACATTTCCAGCCTCTACACTGGAACTAAGATTGTGTTGCATACTATTTGATTTACGAACGAGAATACAAACAGCCACTTGTATAAGTTGAACACAAACACATAACAGCAATAGTATTTATGGGGAGCACTTAGAGAAAAAAAAATCAAACACATGATGAAAGCAAGAGCAGGTAAATGAACAAAGGTTATTACCATCACATCTTGCAATCCCTACTTATTCAGTAGCACCAAACCTATAATTCTAATAATGGATGCCTGTTCTGAATTCTAATCTGCTTCACTCAAGGTTGCTTTCTTTCATAACCAATAACAAATCTGACAAAGAATCCTTACATCAGTAAGATCCAATCATTCAAAACCATCACTTTCTTCATATACAACTTCACAAAATTTCTAATTTACAATTGTATAAAGAAACAACAGGGAAAAATGGCTAAACAAAAAATGGACATCATAAAGGAACTGTTAATAGTCTGTGAGTAATGCAGCATATTCAATTGATACAGATTCTACTACTTCCTGGTGTGAAGTGACTTGGTAGCTTTTGAAGCCAGAGCTATGGCCTTGGCACTTGTATTTCCCATCATCCACTCTCTCTCTGCACGCCGCTGATGTTGCCTTGCATTCTTTGCTCGTTTTGGTGCCAGCCGTGTGTCTCTTTCTACGTAGGCAAGTCTAAATCTTTCAGCAATGGGCAATTCGTTTGGGTTCACAAGTGATAGAGACGTGGTTTTTGTAGTAAACCTGCATACTGCCCATGTTTGGGGATCGACGTCCTTGACAAAGGGATCATCCAATGTGATATATGGGAATGCTTCCCTGGGAACTTCGAATCCTCTGAATCTGAAAGGTGATGGCTTCGGATTTACCATTATACGTGGGCACTCAGTTGATAACATCTCCAAGGAATCTTTATCAATGTTTGGCTGCAAAACAGAGTGACTGAGTTAAAAAGAAAGGAAAACAATTTCACCGCATCACATGATAGTCAAACTACATTGTTTTCTTACGAGTTTTCAGTAGCAGGAACGTATTCAAAGTCGCTTAATCCAATACCATACTAATGCGGTTTGATTGTACAACCAACCAGTGAGGTGAAGAAATTAACACCACTATATTAACCTCATGTAAAATATATAACAAATCCACATACCCATACAAACCAGCGCAATGACTGTGCACCAACACCAATCTCTGTGGTATCAAGTTCCTCCCACGACTCCCCCTCCACATCATTCAGCTTTGGTTTCAATATACCCAAGCATGTGCATGCTGTGTGGTTGCTCCTTGGGCTCCCTCTGCAACATTAAATTTGGTTCATTACCTGTTGTAAGGTTTATATCCTAGTCAAAACTTAATATCAAAACCAATAAAATCCACATGAGACCTTAAATATCACTCACAGTAGATGATGACATAGAAAGTTCAAGGATTAGAAAAGTAAAAATCATTCGTTTCTTTAAGAAGTCTCGTTTTCACATCTTGTGGAAAAGTGCAAACTAGCATTAAAGCTGAAGTTAATAATTTCTTAACTTTCAGAACATGCCGACAGGGTATGATTACTTAGTTTTCAATTCTTAACGAACTCTCTCGAATTGATCTTCTTCCTATATAATGCAATGCCATGTTCATAATGTCAAGTAATGTTATACCACTAAAGCATGTATATAAATATCCAGAAGCAAGATGACTGAGAGTGAAAAAGGACTTAGATTTTTGATGTTGAAGGATATGCACTGTCACGTTCTATTTTTATCATTTCAAATTGTTATAAAGTCATAGAGTTGTGGGAATCAAAGGCAGCTGCATATCCAAGAGCTCATAATTAGAATCCAAAATGTTTATTATGTTCTGGGGAGAAACAGTACCCGCATCTCAATGTCTCCAAGGACTGGCAGTGCTGCACAAGCTCAGAAACGCCAGTAGCAGTAATTTTGTCACATTGGCTACACTAAAACTGTGTCAATACAGCTGAAGATTTCCCAAAATGGAAGTTTCTAAGAACAGTAATGCAGTTAACAATTATTATAAGAAAAGTAATTGATTGACAACAATTAAGAAAGAAAATGAAATAGATATCAATCATCAAGTAGTTCTTGTGGAACTTCAACAATGCAAAACGATTAAGAAAACAGAGTACAGTCATTTGGGATCCACCAATCTATATTAGTCATTGATCAAACAATGTGATAAAAAATTTATTGCCCTTCATACAGATTGCCTATGATATCATCACTAACCTTTTCTTTTCAGTAAGTAAAATGAAAAATTTTTCAGCTCAAAGGAACGACGAAAATAGAGAAAATAGAAAATTAGTTTACCAATTTGTATCATCGGTCCATTTGTTGGCATAACAATCACTCTTGCCATATATCCGATGGTCCATTTTATTGTGAGATATATGATTAGTATTTAACCAATTAGTTTAGCTTAACTGTTTCATAGTGCTACAGCATTTTAATACTAATACCTTGTTCCCTGGTTTAAAATAAGCAAAGGAAAAGGAATTTTGTACCTTATATCCACCGCTCTCAGAGATTTGCACCTGTTGGCCACCACCTCTAAACCAGAATCAGAAACATCTGAACCAGAAATGTCAAGAATTTCCCAGGAACTATCAGCTAGTGATACGATAACATCGTCATTTAGTAACTTTCTCCTGCGAGCAATTGCGGCTAAAGCAATCTGTCACACAATGATGTAGGTTTAAATGTTACAAAAAACAAAAAACATACTTCTCAAGCGAAAGTTTAGTCTATGGAGATCAAATATAAAGACCGAAAAGAACCCACACAATCTCATCACAGAGTAAAAAATGAAGCAATATATACAAACTTAGGAAATGCAACAGAAAACTTTGTCAATCAGACAACCTTAATATCAGCTGGAAAGTTGACTGCAATCTCACCCAAATCCACAATGATGTCCTCCAAATGTTTCCCAACAACTCCGAGACACAAGGCAAGTAGACTTGGAGGTTTTGCCTTCTCACGAGGTGCTCCTGCAACTGACACATCTCAACAAATAAGTTACCAAATTTACACCCACACTGCCAGAATACACCTGGCAAAAGCAATATCATACCTTATTGTTTGCACATTCTAAAATCAATCAAGTATATTTATACTTTCATTACTTAATCCACACTACAACTTCATTATAAATGCTATTCGAGAAGCTAAACCCTAAAGCAAAAATTGATTTCAGAATAGCCCTAACTAATAGAAATTACAAAAAAGAACTTCAATTAAGCTTAATTTCTAGTTTCTAGCAAGAACGATAATGAAACGGAAACAGATTTATATCAATTTTTATCATCTGGGTACTTTTCCTTCACTTTCTCAGCAATCAAACAAACCACATTATTCACTAACATGACAAAATCACATACAAAAACATACAAAAATACATCAGTTTCCGGTCTTTAACCTTCAATATCGATTTCCACAATAACAAAACTATTTAATTGAAGTCAACAAACATACCCAAACACACATAAATGCATACATATGCATACAATTTAACTCCAAATGTTATTCGAGAAGCTAAACCCTAAAGTGTATTATGAGAAGGCACCAAGGAACTTTAATCAAGCTGAATCCATAGTTTCTAGTAAGAACAAAAAAAGACAACATATTCATATCAAAATTTTATCATCTGGGTAATTTCCTTCAATACAAATCACATATAAGAAACACATAAAAAGCATCAATTTCCTACCTTTAACCTCCAATAAAAATCCCCACAATAACAATGCTATCAAATTAAAGTCAATAAGCACACAAATGCATACACACACAATTAAACTCAAAATGCTATTTGAGAAGCTAAACCCTAACGCGTAATTTCATTTCGAAAAAGGCCCTGAATCCATAGTTTCTAATAAGAACCAAAACCAGAACATATTCATATCAATTTTTATCATCTGGGTAATTTTCCTTCACTTTCTCACCCGCCAAACAGACCATACTATTCACTAACAAGACAAAATCACATATTAAAACACATAGAAACCATCAATTTCCCATCTTTAACCTCCAATACTGGTTTCCCACAACAACAAACAATTCAACTGAAGTCGATAGATACACTCTAACCACACAAAAATCAATTAAGTTTCAATCTTTTCAATACATATAATTATGGAAAACACAGAGAGAGAGAGAGAGAGAGAGAGAGAGAGAGGAGAGTTACTGGGAGTCAAATGGAGTTTCTGCAAAGAAGCTGCGACGTTTCTACGAGCTTTGCTTTTTTCAATCAAATTAGGAGAAACTTCATTTTTGCTGCTTGCCTTGTTTTTGTCCATCAAATTCAAAGAAACCCACAAAATTTTTATGTGATTATTGTGAAATATCAGAGTTTTATGGCGTGACTCCAATGCCAGGCCAGAACAATCAAAGATTTGGTGCGTTTTAAAGAGGTAGGAGAGGGCTTTGGTGAATTTACCAAAAACTCCTTGCGGTCTTAAGTTAGAGATAATTTATTTTTATAGATAATAATGACAATTTTTTATACTTAAAAATTAAAATTGGTTTTGTTTTAGAATTTTATTAGCACCCTAAGATTGGGTTTTGTCTTTTGAAAGTAACCCTCTAATCACGGGTTTAATCATAAACACTCCACATTTTTAACCGTATTTTAAAACTATAAAGTTAAAAAATATATATTACTGATGACCTATTTAAATATCCTCTTATTTATATAGAAGATAATTCATGACTCAAATTTCTTTTATGTATGTTTATAAATTTAAATTGTTTCACATTTAATTTTGAAACCTAAAATCGGACTCAATGTATTATAGCATATCTTTGACATACTTATTTAATAAAGTCATTCGAGTTATGCTAACACAACTACAATAATCAGGGCATAATTGTTTTACTAGAGCCACGATATCGTATAAACATTTCTTTTTCTCTAAATATATGAAAGCAATTAGAGAGCTATTTATTTTTTTTCTCTTTTAAAAAAAAAAACTTTGAGGATTTTGACTGTCTAATAATATCAGTATAAAATCTAAAGGGGCATTTTGGTAAAGTCACAAACAAACAGTCTCTCTCCTCACACTTAAAATTCAAGTATTCAAAAGGCCGGCCATTTCTTCACCACCACCCCCAACAACAACAACCGTCGTTTAAAAAGAAAATGGTGAAGAGCGTGCAAGGGGACAAGAAGCTGCCACCAGATTTAAGCGCCGTGATTGATCTGCTGGAACGCCATTGCTTAGCTCCTGATGGCTCTCTCATCTCCAAATCCTCCTTCAACGATCTCCAACTCGTACTCTCTCTCTCTCTCTCTCTCTTGTCACTTTCTTTTATAAAAGTTTAGTCTTGCATTATATTTCAATTATTTCGCAGGCGAGAGAGGAAATGTCCAGAGAGAGACTGCGCTACTTAGAAGCCATGGTAATTTTCGTTGAATTGTTAGAGTGTGTGGTTGTTGAGAAGAATGTTGTGTTTTGATTGAAGCTGTGACATTGTTGTAGGCGATTTATAGTGAAGCGATTGCGATGGTGGAAGCGTATCAGCAGGCTGTTTCAGTTGCTAATCTTGGAGGCATTCGTGATGCTCAACCGCTCTTTTCCCAGCTTGGTTTGAACAACTCTCCTCAGGTCTATTTCCATTTTGTTCGGTGTTATGCAATTGAGACACAAATAATAAAATACAAAGAAGAAAACACAATATAGAGAATTATAGTGGTTTTTAATAGGGTTATAGTAGTTATTTATATCAAACTCTAATCCTGAAAGTTTCCTTACGAATTACATACGGTAATGTACCTTCAATGAATTCAGATCCAGGCCTAACAGTCCGTCCCCTCTGTTCGATTTACTAGCCCCACATGTTACATATATATATATAAACATGAGCTATATAATTAACATTGGGTTAGTTGTCTTGTGTATGAATAACTGTTTTTGATAATGTAGATTTATTATGAGTTGTTTTGATGAATTATTAAGTTATATGCATTGTACAATTTAGGTTTATGAGAGTCTAGAGCACCGGTTGGTTGTTGCGGAAGCAGCACAGAAATTGAGGCTGCCACTAATATCAAAAGACGGTGAAGTTGTTGAGGAGGAAATTGAGAAATGGAATGCGTTATCACGTACTTCGCTTGATAGTACAACCACCAATGTAACAATCAGCTCAAGTTCTAACTCTATGAGCGGCACATCAGTTGCAAACAGTGCCCTTAATGCTGCTGATGCCGACCCTGGGGTTGGTGGTGTTCCTAATCGTTTTCTTGGCATAACACCTGCTTATTTGTGGCAGACTCAGCTCCGACAAGCACCATTATCAATGGTATGATGATAAGCACCAGCAGTTATTTAATATGAAATTTTTAGTTGGTTTATATTGCAAAAATGTTATTAGCTTATCAGGGTATTTTGGATTTATTATTTCTTATGTTCTTGTTATTATTAAGTAAAGTGCTCTTTTTTAATTAATATGGAACATGGAATGTCTTGTAGGATATGGCAGAATATCAGAATTCTGTTTCTAGTGAGATTGAAGCTCGTCTAAAAGCTAAATGTGAAAAGTTAGCTGATGCATTCATTGATGACATTGGTAATCTCATGTAACCCATCTGTTCACCGACTTTTTCTTTTCATCTTTATTGAACTTCTAATTATTTCAATGACATATATTGTGTTTTTGTTATTAATGTAATGCAACAATTTGCCTTCCTTCATATCATTCTTGAAGGAAAAAAAAAAAAAATCAGATTTGCAATTTAATTTTTGCTTGGGATCATAAATTTGAATGTATAACACTGTTTATTATATTAGTAATAAACTTCTGAAATTACTATAATACTAAGCAATCAGGCTCATATTTTGCATGCGAAATGATTTGAGGGGATGGATGCCTGCCCTTGACACTTGGGTGACTGATACTTAATATGCATAGTTTAACAAGTAGATTTTTTAGTATTGTACTGTGTTTATGAGCTTAACATTAAGCTTCCTTTGCTATTGCAGATTCGTCTTCTGTTAATCACACTTCAAGTGCTCGTCTTCCAGAAAGGTGGAGCTACTTTTTGACGTTAATTGTTTCTACGCATTGTTTTCTTGCATGTGACTATTTGTCGATTGTGTGCTGTTCTATTATGAACTTGTTTAATTTCTCACATGCTCTGCCTGGACATGGTTATTTGTTTACAAATTCATTCAGTTTTTCTTTTCTTTTCTTTTTCTTTTTTTTTTTAATAGGGATGTATCTTACTGATGGAAATTCTGTTATAAATTTTATTTTATCAGGGTTAAGACAATAATTGAAGAGATTGAAAGGGAAGAAGTGGCTTTGCAGGAAGACCTCTACTCTGCAGATGCCAAATTTGCAGAATATTACCATGTCAGTGAAGGAAATTCACAAGTTTATTTTTGTTTTGCATTAAATTTAATAAAGGTTTTTATATTCACATCATGCTTTTAAGCTGAGAATGTGTTATTTATTTGCAAGGATATGTGACTTATGAATTAACATATTGTGTTCGAAAGGTCTTGGAACAAATTCTTGGAGTGCTCATTACACTTGTGAAAGATTTGAAGTTAGAACATCAACACAAATATGTAAGCAGTCCTTACTGCAAATATGCATTAAATCATATGCATTAATGCTTCTGTGTTTAATTTGATTCTCTCCTCCTCCAAGTGGTTTTTAAACTTACTGTTTGAATGTTGTACAGGACGAACTACAAAAAACTTGGTTGTGTAAAAGGTGTGAGACCATGAGTGCAAAATTAAGGTTAGTTGAAGTAGGTGCTTATTTTGAGTTGTTTCTTTTGACATCAGAGCTGCAAAACCTTTCATTGAATAAACCAGTTCTAAATTTATTGAAATAATGCATTGAAATGAGTTATATGCTTCTCAACCAGAACCATGAGATAACTTGTGGCGTGCATTGCTGCATTAAGTTTTCCTATAAGTATTTTGTAATACGTTCATTCACTTTTTACAGGGTTCTCGAGCACGGCCTTTTGCTTGCAACATACACACAGGAATCACTACCAGCCTTGCATAAGATAAGGTATTCAACAAATAAGCTCTCAATTGCGTATATATGGACATATTGTTTCCGTTTCACTTCTATTAACTTGATCAACCTTCTACATTCCTTGCCAGAAAATATCTTGTTGAGGCTACAGAAGAAGCTTCAGTTGCATACAATAAAGCGGTTTGTTCCATTTCTTTTGTTTCAATGTCTTAATTAATTATAATTATAATTAAGTAATATATTAACAATAACTAATTAGCAGTTAAAATTAACTGAAGAAATCTATTTTGTTTCAATCGTTTGAACCTAAGCACTACTTCAATATTTGCTGAGCCATCTCCTGGCTAGAGATGCTTTGATTTAACATATTCTATCATTAGATTTTCGATCATGTTCCGAGTTTTCATATCAATTTGCATTTCAATGTCTTACCAGGTCACCCGCCTTCGTGAGTATCAAGGTGTAGATCCTCGCTTTGATACAATTGCAAGGCAGTACCATGACATTGTAAAGGTAAACATCAGCTTGCTAACAGTTAGTATTTTCTCACTTGGTTCCTACAACTCATACCAACAAGTCTCTACAGAAACTGGAAAATATGCAATGGACAATCCACCAAGTGGAGATGGACCTCAACCGTCTTCCAGATCGTTCAAGCACGTAAAACTTCAGTCTCTACCTCACCATCGTATCATGGCCAAGTAACCATCACCATCCAATTTAATCACTTGCCTGTTGTTTTCTTTATAGAGTTTGCTTCTTGTTTTGTGTTAATAGTATAAGGTAATGAAAATGTTTCTTAGTCTTCTGTTGAAATTCATGCAAAGACATTCTTATCTTTGCCACATTTGATTTGCATGTAAATACAACAGTTGGGTATGTTAGTGAGATGTGAAATGACCATTTTAACCGTTACAGCTATGGTACAACAGTGACTCACGTCTCATTTTTTAAGTGATGTAAGCCAGTTGGGTCATTCATGCTTCAATTCTTGGAATTTAAAAGGCAAATGCATGAACCACCTAATTGCGTCAACTTGTCCAGGTTCTCTGTGCGGGATTTCGGGTACAGTTCGGACCCATTTTGAATATCGTACACTTCGATTGCATAAGCGATTAGTACTTCTTTCAGTTTCTTAAAAAAAAAAGAGATTTGTACTTCTTTATTATATAATATTAAAAGACAAATAATATTTGACATTAGACAATCAAATAAAAATAAAATTGCACCGGTATTGTGAAGATTAATAAATATTTAGAGGTTTTAGATAGTCTAATAATATCATCAATATGGAAACTATAGGGGCATTTTGGTAAAGTTAGAAACAAACAGTCTCTCTCCCCACACTTAAAATTCAAGTATTCAAAAGGCCGACTTTTTCTTCACCACCACCACCAAAACCACCAACAACAACCGGCGTGCGACATCGATTCAAAAGAAAATGATATCAAGATATATTTGAGATTAGTACTTCTTAAGTTTAGTTATCTCTTAGAGCAAATTATAAATTAACTATCCCGTTCAAACCGCTTTCATAGGCGGAGTAATAGTTTCAGTATTATTGCAATTTACCCTCTGACGTTACTAAGATTCTGTTATATTTAACAGTGAACAGTATCAAATCAGTAAAAAAACGAAATTACCGTCATATATATAAAGTCTCTCTCTTCCTCTCATCAGATCTCTCTCTCTCTCTCTCTCTCTTTTGCTTCTTCTTTCTTTCTTTCTTCTTCTTTTCTTCTTCTCTATTCTTCTTCTTCAAACCCGACCTGGGTTCATATTCTTCTTCTTCTGCTATTCTTCTTCTTCTTCACTTCTTTCGCTTCATCTTCTTCTTCTCTTCTTCTGCTTCATCTTCTTCTTCTGCTATTCTTGTTTTTCTCTTCTTCCGCTTCATCTTCTTTCTTCTGCTATGTCTTCCTCGAACTCGATCTGGGTTCATTACGATGAACCCAGATCTGGGTTCACGAATGAACCTAATCAATGAACCCAGAAAATCTGGGCTCACGAATAAACCCAGTCTGTGTTCATTCTCATAATTTTTTTTTTTTCAATTTTTTTCTTCATTTTTTTTTTTGATTATTTGAGTTCAACTGATAATTTGTATTTTGTTGTTGATTGGGTTGAACTGATGATTGTTTGGGTTGATGATTTTATTTTTTTAACTGATGATCGTGGATGATTTTTTGATGGTGAACCGGTGATGGATTTTTGGTTAATATTTAATTTTTATTTTAATTTTGTTTAATTTTTTTATTTTCTTAAATTGATCTCTACAAAGGTGGACGGTGGAGATTTGGTTAAATTTTTTTATTAAAGTTATTTTAAAATTTATCCTAAAAAATTAAAAATAAGATTAAAAGATAATTTTACCCCTCATATATTTAATTTTAACGGATGGATGTTAACGGTAGGGGGGTAAATTGCAATAATACTGAAACTATTGTTCCGTCTGTAAAAGCGTTTCAACGAGGTAGTTAAATTGTAATTCGCTCTATCTCTTATAATGATGGCATTAAAGATGTCATAGGATGATATCAAGATATAAATATTCTTTTACTTCAAAAAAGAAAAGATATGAATATTCTTTTTTGGTTACTATAAAATAATATTAGGACCGTCTATGTGTACGTATGAATTAGTTGATTTCAATAAAGTTTGTAACATATTAAATTGATACAGGTAGCAAACTCAAAAAAAAAAAAAAAAAACTTTTTTTAACTCAAAAAAAATACATATTTTTTATTTAATAAATGAAATACTTTACAAAAAATCCTTTAGTAAAATATTTTATAGGTTGAAATTTATTAAAATAATTGAATTTTTGATACCTTACCTTACGTATTAAAGGGCTATCACATCCTATTAAGATGGTTCGTTGACAATTTTTATTTTTGGGTTAAAGCGAAAAAATAAATTTTCACTTTTTTTAAACATTAATTATAATTTTCTATATATATATACATATATATTCTTGTAAGAAAATATGCTGATTGGATATGGATGGAGGTGGACCAAAGGCTGTTTCACTTCTGGATTGTTCTAATTCCTCTCAGAACACGCCACGTAATCCTCATGGGACCCACTTTCCTTGGCACCGAATTTTCCTCCAACTTGATTAGGCTCGCGCAGGCTGTCCAACTGTGTGCGTCCGCAGTACGCGTGAGACAAACATTAAACTAATCCTCAAAATCCACGTCGGACAATTTCCACCCTCCATTTCATCTCTCACCGTCCACGTGTCACCGACTCTTCCCAATCCAACTGGGCACACAAAATCAAAAACCGACCTCTCTCTCCTTCTTTAAATACCCCCCAAAACATCGCAACCGTTTCTCATCGGATTCACTATCAACGTCTCGAGCCTTTACTCACGAGACTTAAGGTCAGCTTTCTCTATCTGGGTTAGCATCAGTTTCGTCTTTAATGATTTCTGTTTCTGGGTTTTGTCCCTTGTAGTCGATGTCAAACTGTGCATTAAATGTTTGTTTTCTGTTGTTTTGATGATATTTTGACTTAAAGTTTCCATCTTTTGATTGGTTTTTGATTATTACTGTTCGTGGTTTTGATCAGTTTTCTTTTATTTTGATTTCTTGTTCTGGGTTTTGACCTCGGCAGTCCATGTCTTGTAAGTGGTTCAAATTGTTTGTTTCTTGTTGTTTTGATTATGTCTTTTGAGCCAAGTCTTGACGTTTTGATGGTTTGTTTTATATTTATGTGTTCGTGTCGATCTTCTTGATGCTTATTGTTCTAGGTTTTGATTAGTGTAGTCCTGTCTTGGTTTTCTGGTTAGGGTCTTGACTCTAGTAGTCCATGTCGAATAGTGGTCTATATTGTTTGTTTCTTGTTGTTTTCATGATATTTGCAATCAATCTTTCATCTTTTGAGCTTCTTTTGGTGTGTTTGTGTTAATGTTCGTGTTGTTTTGTGATTTAGTTGTACACCTACAATGATCTTGATAGTTTGTAAGTTTTGATTAATATATAGTGTTGAGTGTAATTAATTTGTTACACTATATTGCAATTGATATATAGGTGTATGTTTGACATGATTTTAATATGTTGATTTTGTTGATTTGGGTTGATGTGATGATGACGATGATCTTGTCTAATCTTTTTCGATTGGTTTGATATTACAGAGCTTTTCGCAACAAACAGATTCCTTTTAGTGTTTTCAAGTATTCAACAAGCAAATTACATGGTTGATTTGGACGTCCAGATTCCATCTCCCTTCGATCCATTCTCTGACACTAAAGACTCAGCCCCAGGGGCCAAAGGGTATGTGCATCTCCGCGTTCAGCAAAGGAACGGCAAGAAATGTGTAACCACAGTCCAAGGACTGAGAGAGGACTTTAGCTATCAGAAGATCCTCAAAGACCTCAAGAAGGAGTTCTGCTGTAACGGGAATGTGGTACAGGACAAGGTGCTTGGCAAGGTCATACAGCTACAAGGCGATCAGCGTATGAATGTCATGAATTTCCTTGTTAAGGGCAAGATTGTTGACAAGGAGCAGATCAAGATACATGGTTTCTAATTGTGATGGTTTGTGGTGGTTTATAGAGTGATATATTTGGGGTGTGTTAGTGTTCGAGTTTGAGTGTTTTATTTTGTTTTCATTGTTTTCTGTTTTGTGTTGGATTTTGCTATTTGGAAAAGTGTGTTTGGATTATATCATAAATAATGTTAACGGAAGAATTGAATGCTTTTAACGTATTCTTACTCTCTAATTCGTTGCTTTGTCCATTTGGTTTTGTGTATGGTTATGTTCCATTGATGTGTTATCTAAATTCATTTCATGGCATTGGTTGTTGTCGATAGTAGGAGAGATCCACACGGAAATGGAAAAATTATCATAAACACTGTAGTGGAGGGTGCTGCTCGAATCCAGCTCTCTAAAAAGGGATAGGTGAGTTGTGCCAACTAGATCATCCACTAACGAGCCAATGGTAATTCGATTTTGAAAGGGGGTTTGCAGTGACTATTGAGGGGGATGAATCAAGAAAATCTTTTCGGTTGTTGACTATTGGGAGGACAAATATGATGTCGCTGGTTTCAGTTGCATTTTAACGATCATATCTTGATTTCATCATTAATTATATCCAAACAAAAATAGGATCGTAATTTCATCATTAACCGGTAAACACAACTTGATTGTTAAGCACTTATAAGGGCAAATTGTTTTTTGTTTGGTAATTGGAATTTGTATACTATTCGAACTTACATTGATCTGTCATCTGTGTGTATTGCATTGTGTTGCCATTTGATATAACAAAAATCCTAATTTCACATTAACTGACAAAAACATCCTGATTAGAAACGATTTTTAAACTATTTTGATACTGTTGTAGATTTTAAAATAATTACTATTAATTTTAGTGAAGTATCATTGTTAAAATTGTTATTTATCTTCAAAAATTAATTATTATTAGTTTTGCTTAAGTGTTATTATTAAAATTGTTATCAACTTTAAAAGTGGTACATACATATTTGATAAATTTTATATTACTTGTTACGAATTTATAAAATATGTAAAATAGATATAAAAATAAAATACTTTAATTTATATTTGATATAAATATATTTAAGTGTAATTAAGATTATGATATAAGGTCTTTGATGATTTGGGATCAATAAAAAAAGTCTTTGATGATTTGACCGTTTAAAGAATTAATTAAATTCTATAGTAGATTTATTTTACAAAAGCAACCTCTACCTATTTTTTAACTATGCTGCAAATCCGCTCAAAAGATCAAATAATCATCTTTGAGAGGGTATATTAATATTATTAATGCTAAACGGGATCAAAAACAAACCGCTTTCTACCAATTGGTGCTTGTTTAGTTGAATTTTCTACTAACTTAATAGCTCTGCTGACCTCTATTTTATTTTTTCAAGAGATGTTTGGTTTAGCCTTTATGATTATCTATTTTAATTCTAATAGAGGGTAGTACCCTAAATTTTTATGATTGATATGAAATATCTTTATTAAAATAAAATCCTTAAATTAATAATATTTTCTTTTTAAGTAATTTAATATTTTAATGGATAGTTTAACGTGATTTTATAAATTTTTTTCTTTAAAAGTTTGATTTCTAATAGATTAACAACAAGTAGACCTTTATCAATAGAGATTTTTCAAAAGTCCAATCAAACATGCTCTTAGTTTTGTGATATGATTTAAATCTATAATTGTATTAATCTATGTATGATGTAGTATCTATTTTTATTGGTTGGATGATATATAGATACTTGAAAGCTCTTCACAAGAATAACGGTGGTTAAACCTCATATCTTGATTTGGGTTTAAGAATTAAAACAATTTCTTCTTTTCGTTTCTTTAGCGTTTTCTATTTTTCTCCATATTCTCTTTTTTATCTTTTTAAATTATCATTCTTCATCACGTTTTTAAGACTCACTTATATTCACATATCAATAAAAATAACCGAATTAAATTCTTTATTTGTGAGAATAATTATCTACTATGTGCTAATAACTTCAGATGCTTTATTATTGTAAACCAACATATTAAAAAAAATAAAAATAAAAGTAGTTTCGTATGAAATGATATTATGATTGAACATATTCTTCTTATCTTCTTTTGATCACTTATTCTCTAATTTTTATTCATCACATATCAGAATCCACATTTATCTATATTCCAACAGAATGTGTTCTTAGAACCAAATTCTTAATGTGTATGTGAACAACTACATAAGATTATGCTAATAGCATATAATCTTGATCGGTGCAATGAATGTCTTAAAAAATTACAAGAAAACAAGAACAGAATGTGTTCTTAGAACCAAATTCTTCTTGAATGTGGGTTCCAATGATCTAGTGGCTGCTTTGCTTTACATACTACACATGACCACATGGTAATTCTTCATCACTGACCATCCACTTGTCACTGATCCTACTAATCCAAAGGCCCAAATCCACCCCCTCTTCTCTATATATATACATTGTAATTTCAATATTATTTTTCATCATACAACTATCAACTGCCAAGTACCACAGGTTTCTTTAGTTCATTACCTTCTATCTGGATCATGTTTTTATTTGTTTTGATGTAAGGTGCTCTCTTGCATGTGTAAACAAATTAGATACAAGTTTTAGTTTTAGGTGATGAATAGAGTGTCATATATTTAATTTTGAAAACATCTCAAATGTAAATATTTACTATAATCAATGACTGGGAAAACAGATTTCAAAGATCATATATGCACAATGCACATAAATTCTATTACACTTTTGCATACAACTACTTAGAATTGTGTGCTGGTTTAGTTTTAATTCATTTCTTGTTAGTTTTTTAAACCGTGACCTTGTCACCTCACTGGATGTCTGTCTTGGTGAATTGTTAAGAGAGGAGCTACGGTTGGCCACTCAGCTTGGAATGACACAAGATAGGATTCATTCTAAGGTTAATATGGCTTATGCTGCTCAGGGAAAAGGAAGAAGCAAATCACAAATTCAATGCTACAACTGCAACGAATATGGGCATATTGCACGAAATTGTAGTAAGAAAATCTGCCACTATTGCAAGAATAATGGCCATATTATTAAGGAATGTCCAATACGACCCCAAAAACAAATTGAACTGGATACACCCACACCAGATGAATGTCCAATACGACCCCAAAAACAAATTGAACTGGATACACCCACACCAGAAGAGCTAGAAGAAATAACACGAATGTTTTTGTCAACTATCCCAGCTGCTTTTGGACATTAAGGTAAGAGTCTCAAACTCACACCTTCTTAGTTTATGGAGTCGGGGGCCTCGAACCATATGATTGGAAATGCAGATGTATTACATGGTATTCGCAAGTATGAAGGTGCCCAGCACATCCAGATTGCCAATGGTAGTACACTTCCTATTACTGCTGTTGGTAATTTGGGACATGGTTTCAATGATGGTTTTGCATCACCGGGGTTGTTTGAATACTGTCTGCCAATTAGTGGATACTAACTCTAATGTTCATTTTTCTTGTGATGGTTGTATTGTGCAGGATCAGGTGTCTAGGAATGTGATCGCAAAGGTACCTAAAGTGGGATGTTTATTTCCTCTAATTTTCTATTCCTACTTTATTGTCTTTGGCTTGTACTACAATAGTTAATACAAGTGAAGCATGACAAAAAAGATAGGGTCATCCAAATTCTGTAGTTTTGACACATCTAATAAAGCATGATCCGTTGGGGAATAAAGATCAATTTTCATCTCTAAATTTGTATTAGATTGTGCTACTTGTAAACTTGGCAAAAGCAAGATCTTACCTTTTCCTAAACCCGGCAGTCGTGTTACTAAATGCTTGGAGATCATTCATTCTGATATTTGGGGAGTTTGTCCGGTCATTTCACATGCTTAGTACAAGCACTTTGTAACTTTCATTGACAATCATAATCATTTCACCTATGTATCTTTCTTTCAATCTAAAGTAGATATGTTCTCTAGGTTTTAGAAATTTATTACTCTTATTAAAACATAATTTTCACGTGTATTAAAGTCTTACGCTCCGACTCAGGAGAGGAATATATGTCTCACTATTTTCAGAACTACTCACAGTAAAAGGGCATTATTTCTCAGTAATCTTGCTCTTACACCCCACAGCAAATGGGGTGGCTGAGCGCAAAAATCAGCATCTCTTGGATATTGTTCATACTCTATTAATTGAATCTTCTGTTCCATCTAAATTTTGAGTCAAAATCTTGTCTACTGTCGTCTACTTGATCAATCGAATTTCGATGCTGACATTATAGTATGACTCTCCTTATCTCTGCCTGTTTGGAAGTCATCCTGAGTATCAATTTCTTCGTACTTTCTTTTGCTCATCTGCCACCTACTGAACGCCACAAACTTGCTGCTCAATCTATCTAATGTGCTTTTATAGGGTATAA
Organism: Litchi chinensis; assembly: GCA_019925255.1. Classification (NCBI taxonomy): domain Eukaryota; kingdom Viridiplantae; phylum Streptophyta; class Magnoliopsida; order Sapindales; family Sapindaceae; genus Litchi; species Litchi chinensis. The sequence goes on from CM034462.1 coordinate 39,051,846, forward strand.
TATTACTCAAAAAGGTTTTGTTTGTTTTGATGCTACTATTAACAAACTTCGTGTATCTAGAAATGTGATTTTCTTTGAGAATTAATATTTCTTTCAGTCTCACATTCCTTCAACATCTTATCTTGGCATATTTCCCAATTTTGATGACGCACCACATGTTGAACGTTTTAAGTCGGGCCAGTTGTGACAACATATGATTTTTATGTGGCTATATGCATACATTATGATGGAAAGAAAACTTTTCACAACTGTTAGAGGTTTTAGAGAATGTGTGCCGTATGAAGAGATTTTTGGGTTATAGAAGGAAAGTTGTTGAACACAACATTCTTGGCAACGTTGTTCTACTTCAAGGTGACTGGGAAAAAGCTGTCCAGAACTTGCTTGTCAATCATCACCATGCCTGCGGGGACCAGGTTTTTGTGACTGATGTGGGAAACAGGATCGATACGACCGGAATTTGAAGAATATTAAAGATACTATAAACAGGTAAGACCACATACTACAGTTGGAGATACGTTTCAATACGACTGACGCTTTTAAGTTTTTCTCTAGTCTCTCTATATATCACCGGCATCTTTAAATAAAAGCTAGCCAAACTCTGACATTAGTTTGGTTCTTGTGATGGTTTAAGGTGGTGGGTTTGTATGGTTGAGAGAGTGATATATTTGAGGTGTGATTATGCTTACACTGTCTCCACTGTTGTGTTTTTGAGTGGGTTTGCTATATGGGTTGTGTGCTGCTGGATTTTCATAAACAATTTTAAGAGGGTGTATGGAGTTTCTGAAGTAATAATTGTCTTTTCTTTTTATTTTCCCTTTCCTTTTGAGTTTCTCTGTGAAAATTTTGCTGATTTAATTTTAACAGGATGGAATTGGACCGATACTGAAATCTTTTATGTTTGTTTACAAATGGTGATATTGGTTGTTGACCATTGTTACTATAATAGGTCTTTAAGGAATAATTTTGGTGCAACCTATACATGGTGTATCCTTTATCATTCAGATCATGTCAAGTAACATGGAAGCTCTGCTCAAGATTAGGATAGTCCGTGTTGGGATTGATACTCAGTAGTTTTGCTTGTGATGTATGTTAATTTTGATAAACAACTTGTGATGCATGTTAATTTTGATCAAATCTATGCTTGGACTAATACAATTTTTGAGTCCTGATAATATTTACCTATGTCAATAACTTAAATTTGTTATTATCATAATTTTATTGATTTGTGTTGATCAAAACCAGATTAAGAGTCATAGGATTGACATATTGGTATTGGACTTTAGCCTTCTCACATTGCCATATAATATATACGGTCAACATGTGGACATAAACACAAGTTTCTGTGACTGATTACGGAAACAGGATCGATAGGAGAGATGAGAGATAATACAATCAATAAATCTGCAATGCTGCAATCTCTGTATACCAGCAGAATCTTTAAATAAAAAGGCGTAGACAATTCGATTGGCTTCAGACATTACTCACCTTGCGAAATGAAATTATAAAAATGTTTAGTAATTGTGAACAAACTCACACCCAGTAAAAGCAAAAAGAACAAAAAAACTCTAGATCCTCATATGTCAAATTCACAAATATTGGTGTACTAGTAGATGTAAGTATTCAAAAAGCAAAAGCATGCCCACCTGACGGGAGGCGCTTCAAGTCCTTTACATCGCTGATGTTTTTACAAGGGATTTTTTGGATATATCGGTCTAGAAGAGCTTGGCTTGTGGTTGGGTTCCACTTCTCATCATTGCACAAAATTCTTCATAGTTGATCCTACCATCCTGTAAAGCCAACAAATGTGAGAATGTGATCTGTAATAAAACAAAAGAAAGTGTGTGTTTTGGTAATGATCAACTTACATTATCTGTATCAACTTCCGATAATATTTCTTTGATTGTGGCATCATCACCCATCCCATATTCTTTCATTGCTGTTTCTAGTTCATCAACCGTGATAAATCTGTACAGGCAAAGAAAACTCAGTAATTTAAGTGATTCACTTTCGGATACAGATATTACTTGACAGAAAGGTTGTGTATGGACTCTTTCGTTCACAGATTTAGAGAATTCAAGAGCAAAAGGACAATGAAGACAAGTTCTAATGAAACTACAAGTCCACAAAAGGGTTTACAATTCTCATAGTTTAGAAGAAAAACAACTTACCCGCTACTATCCTTATCGAAATGTTGGAAGGCTTTACAAAGATGTTCATCTCTTTCTAGCTTGTGTCTGTGCATCGTAGCTGTGATAAATTCAATGTAGTCGATTGTACCATTTCCATCCACATCGGCCTGAAATTTAGACGAACATTGTATCATTTTGAGTCTAACGCAAGTGATCAACAACTCAAAATTAGTCAGAATGTGCGACAAGTACTTACAGCTTCCATGAGCTGCTGGACTTCAGCTTCGGTAAGCTTTGATCCAAGCCGAGCTAATCCTGTCTTCAGTTCATCATAGGTGATTGTCCCACTGTTGTCAGTATCTATGTTGGTAAACATCTGCTTGAGCCCTTGGATCTCATCAGTTGAGAGGTTCTCGGCAATAACCTGAGATATATTTCAGAGTCAACCCATTTTTATCAGAACATGAGGCATTATAAGATTCGTAATGCGTTGGACTTACACATATCAAGTGAAACATAACAAACATTTGAAAATACAACAGTGATGAGATATGTAGATGAAAAAGTTCAATTGAAAAACATATCATGCGATTCTCAAGAATCTTGTTTTACTGGTAAAAAGTTCAAACTGCAGTGACATCAGGTACATTAGAGTCTTAGGATTCACCTTTAGTGCAAGTTTCTTTAGTTTGTTCATTGCCCTGAATTGCTTCATCCTAGAAAGTACTGCACTGTCTATTGGCTTGTCTGATGCTTCTCCACCTTCTCTAATCCATGGGTGCTCTGCATACAACATACAATTTACTTAGCAAAAATACAAGCACAATATCACCAATGTTGTTAATTTTGGTCCACAACCAATTTGTTAGACAACATAAATTGTCATGGAATCATTTTGTATATTGCGGCTTGATAAATTCCAGGTTTTGTACTAGTAAAAGACCAAATGAATTTCACTTAGTACCGATAATGAATACAGAAAAAAATGAATCTTGAAGGTCTCATTATGAATTAAGGAAGATAATAAAGCAGTCTCTAAAATTTTTATGAAGTTTATCACAAATATAATACAATGATTAATTATGTCAGTTAATAGATACCTAAAACTTGAGCAGAAGTAATTCTCTTTTTGGGGTCCTGAGTCAGCATCCTGCGGACCAAGTCCTTGGCACTGCTTGATATAGTTGGCCATGGTTGACTATCAAAATCAATATCTCCTTGCAATATAGCATCAAATATCCCCTTCTCCGTTTCTGTAGAGCACATCATCATAGTTGAGTGACTATTTAACATACTTTTAATAGTAAAATAAAGAGGGAGGCACGACCAAGGTGAACCATAGGTTGCCAAAAAATATAGTTGCAAAATAAAAAAATTCACCTGCCCAAAACGGTGGTACTCCACTGAGTAAAATGTACAATATAACTCCAGCACTCCAAATGTCTATTTCTTTACCATATCTGCGCTTCAACACTTCAGGAGCAACATAATATGCACTCCCAACTATATCCCGATACTCCTTCCCTATAAACAGTACCATGGAAAAGTCAGATAAAGATATTCATACCTATATTACGAACAAACAGTCATGGTTTACACACAAAGTTACATTAATAAACACTCACTCTTTCTACAATTAAGACCTGAACAAGTTTGAAATATCATAATGATTGATAAGTCATATCCCTATTAAGGTATGTTTACTTTCTATGGTCGTCGTTAGAGCTAAACAACACATTTTTTTTTTTTTTTCATTCATTTCACCTAGTTTTACGGTCTTCGTCTAAGGATGTTGTTTACGTTACTATAGAACATCCCAGATGTTCAAGTTGTACATAAAAGTTAACCAATTATCGCAATCCCATCATCTAAAAGGCCCCTATCAGTCTATCACCCTTAATCTAATATCACAACGTATGCCGTCAATCTCAATTCTTCATTCCTGTCCAATACAAAATTCACCAGTGAAGATACATCCAACCACCTTTTGACAAGTGACTCAGCAACCAATGAATCCACAAACTTTCAATACTTATAACTTTGCTCAATCTATGGTACTTCCTAACCAAAAATATCAAACAATCTCTACACATTAAAACTCCTACAACAATAAATTCTCTGAACTGTCTCTTCTACTAACAACTTTTCTCACTCTATCAAATCATCAATTTCATATGATCAAACAACATAATACATCAAGAGAAAAAGTAAAAATCTTTTACCTCCATCAATGAAGACTGACAACCCGAAATCGGTTGCCTTCAAAAGGGCATTCTCATCCTTGCTAGACAGCAAGAAATTCTCAGGCTTGAGGTCCCTATGCATCACCCCCATAAAATGACAAATATGCACAACATTGACAATAGCCCTGCATATAGAAGCAGCAGCTCGCTCGCTATAATGCCCCTTAGCAATGATCCTGTCAAAAAGCTCCCCACCAGCACACAACTCCATCACAACATGCACAGATTGCCTGTCCTCATAAGCACCCTTGAACTCAACAATGTTTGGTTGGCCACTCAAGTGCTGCATTATCTGTATCTCCCTCTTGATGTCATCCTTGTCATTCTTGGTCACAAGCTTCCTCTTTGAGATTGACTTGCAGGCAAACTTCCTCCCTGTTGAATTCTCTGTACAAAGATATGTCACACCAAACTGACCCCTCCCAAGCTCTTTGCCTATTGTGTAATGTGACCTCACATCCTCAAATGGCTTCCCCAGAATTGTATCTGGTTTGTACACTGGTTTTGGACTTGGAACATGACCAGCACCAGGTGCTGCTGGTGGTGGCGGTTGGACTACTGGGGTCTTAATTTGGCGGTTCTGGTAGTGATTGACACTCGTGTTGGGATCTGATCTATAGCCAAGACCATTCTGGTTTGGCTTGGAATCACTAGTTTTGGTTAAACAACACCCCATATGAACAAAGCAGTGATTTTGACTATAAAGATTGAAACTTTGAGTGAAAAACCAAAACCCCAGATGGGATTCAATAGAAGACTGATCAAATAAAGTGGGGTTGTGACACTTTTTGATGAAAAATATTGAATTTATAAAAATTTACAAAAACAAAAAAATAAATAAAATAAAAGACACTCCAGATAAGGAAATTGAAAGAATTTGAAGAGGTTGAGAAGATAAAGATGCAAACTTGGTATAGAAGAAAAGTTTGTTGAGGATTTTATGGGGAGGCTTTAGAGAGAGAGAGAGTGAAGTTTCTTGGAAAAATGATTAATATAAGAACACAAGGAGAAGACAATTTGGTCAACTGTAGCATCATGTTGAAAATCTTAGAGAGAGAGTGGACAGAATCTTCTGTAAGGTAAGAGACAGCAGGAAGCAAATGGGGCTGCTCATGCATGTCCAAAGGTTTTATTTTAATTGAACAATTAAACAATTGAAGTTTAAATTTTCATAGATTAGTGTTGGGAGAGTAATTAAATTATTTGAATTTGATTGAGTATCATCTAGGTTTAAAAAAAAAATGATAATGTAGTTTTGAATTTTTTAAGTTATTGAAAAAGAGAAATTGTGGAGATGCTATGATCTTGAAAGAAAATTATATAAAGAAATTATTCCTAGTTTTGGAGGTTCCATGTTTGAATGATTTTCTTCTAAAATCATCATTTTAAAGGTAATTTATTTTTTTATTATGTAGAATGCATCTCTTTTCTTTAACCTAATACATTTTATAAATAACTTAAAAGAAGGAAAAAAAATGTTATATTATATGGAATTAGAGTTGTTGTTTTTAAAACAGTTGTTAATTTTTTTTTAATTATTTCCATTTCTTTATGAAAAATATGAATTATTTATACATAATTAATTATTATATTTTAAATATGAAAAAACATTTATATTAAAAATGGTGTAAATTTTATTAAATGATTTGTTTCTAATTATGTGTATCACATCAAATAAATTTATATGAAACTAATAGTAATAATAATGTAGATGCTAAACTACTTGTTTTTTCAGATAATTTTATTCTTAAAAAACAAAGTTAACACTACATCGAGAGATGAGAAAAAAATTTATCCAATTTTCAATTAAGTTCAAGTTTTTAGTTAATTCAGAATTGTTCGATTAAAAAAATAAAAACATCCTACATTTGTTTTATGATTTTTAAAGTGGTTAGATAGTTGTATGTAATTAATATGTAATTATAAAGTTTAAACTTATAAAAAAAAAAAAGAAATTAAATTGATAATAGGAGTTTAAATGTACATCCACCTATAACTCTCTTCTAGTATGTGTAAAGTTTTTTTTTTCCTCCAAAATAGATTTAATATTAGTAAATTTTCAATTATAATATATAAAAATTAAAGTTATTTTTTTAATAGCAAATTAAAATTAATGTTAGTCGTATGTTTTTTCAGATATATTTTTAGGTGAGTAATAAAGCTTAACTAAACATACTTCAAAATAAAATAAAGTTTAACTAGACATAGTTTCTTGAATTCAAAAAGTGTGATAGACTTTTTATTTTGATTTAAATAGAAAACCTAAAAATAGTTAAATTAAATCCAAAAAGAGAACAAAGAAGGAACCCATTGAACACGTTTTCACGTTGTGACACGCAGAAAATCATGTGAAGTCAGTTGGCATCTACCACAAACAGTGCTGCATCATCTCCAATTCCGAGCCACATGATGATCACAAATGACACGTGTCAACAGGGGTTGGAATGTGATTTACTATGAGGAATCGTGTGGATTGGTTTATTGATCTTATAAAGAATTGGTCAAAAACGGAAAAATAAATAATCATAATTAAATGACTTTTGCCTTTGCAATAACACGTTTTCTTACGGAAAACTGAAATTGAAGTTGGAATTCCATGAACAAATAAACAATTTGTTGGTCTATTTCCAGGAAGCAATCAAATTTGGATTTTTGTACTTCGTACTGATTTTAGATTTAATGTTTTTATATAACTGTCACAGTTACAATTAATGTTGTCTAATTTGACCATTGCCAATTTGAGTAGTTAATTGGTTTATAAGACTATGTTTTTTACCTTTATGAGATAGTGGATTCTACGTACATACTTCACAAATTTATGGATCATTTTCTCTACATATTGTGGATCGTTCTCCATTTGATATGGATTGCTCTCTTTTACTTCTAAGAAGCTGTTTCTCAAATCGTGCCACCATTAATTTTTATAGGACGAGATTGATGTCAAAATAAAATAAAGGGATTTTAACTAATTTCAAAATCAAGTTTGTATTTTAACTCAACTTTAAATAAATATTTAAAAAAATGAAATGGTTTATTAATATCTACTCTTTTAAAGTAGGATGAAGTTAAAACAACATTAGAAACTGATTCCGATGTCTAATCACTTATTTGATTTTATTATTATTATTTTTTAATTGTTTTAGCCCAAGCCTTTAAACTAAGTTATGTTTTAAAAAAAAAATGGATAATTCATGTTTTATTAATTACTAACCGGTATTACACACGATATGTGTAGCTCAGAAATATAATTTCATAATACTTAAATATATTTTGCGAGAATTATGAGTAGATGTTTACTTTGAAGTCTATCCACAAACTTGTTATAAAAATGAAAATGGAAGGAAGCACAACTTTTACCAGATTTCAGGCTGATATCTGCAAATTGGTTGCAGAAACAACCAAAGTAAAATGTGCTAAGCTATGTATTATTTTTGGAAGTAAACATAGCTTGCAAGCAATAAAATAATTTCATTTCAAGCTGAATTTTTTTAACATTTTCCCATTTCACACGTAACAACCTTTCTGCCAACTTGTAATGGAGATGTCATGATTTTATCCAATCGTGGTCCACTTTTTGTTTGTAGTGGAGTGATAGAGAATATGAAAATAATTTTGAAAAAAATGAAAAGCAGTTGAACTTTGGTTTGGTTTGGTTTTGTTTTGTTTTGTTTTGTTTTGGCTTTTTGTTTTCTTTTTGTTTTTTCTTTTTGGGTTTATTTCAAATGGTTCATATTGGGTTGATATGGTTAGCTCACTAGAATTGCCTTTCATTTTCTTAGTAGGGATCATGATTTGAAAAATTAGACCTACTTACTTTATCATTAAAATCTTGAAATCTCTTTCATGTTTTAGTTTATGAGACTATGAAGACAGATTTTACACTAATCTCTCAAAATCCTTTTAGTTTATGGAGAGAGTGGCCCACGCCTCCACCCTCTCCATTCTCATTCAAATGCCCATTTGAGTTAAATAAGGATAGGAGTATTTGGGGATGGGTTCCCCTATTTCTAGCCCCATCTCCATCCCATGCCCATCTCTATTCCTTCATTTTTCGAGTTTCTCCATTTTCCCACCCCTATTCACTCCTGCCACTAAAACTGCCAATTGTGCCACCAAGAGGTATTTTCACTGCTTAGAGAATTTTGTGGTGAGTCACTGAAAGAAATCGAAAATAGGTGAAGAGAAACGAGAAGAAGGTGTGTGGTTTTGTAGGTGTGATTGCGAGGAGCTGCTAAGTAAAAATGATAAGCGAAACAAAAAAATGAGTCAATGACTGGAGTTCATAAGTGATGAGTGAAATGAAAAATGAGTCAATTACTAGAATTTGTATGTAATTAGTCATGTTTTTAACATATTCTATTGTAAAAATTAGTAAAAAAATTAATTATTAAACATAGCCATTTTTTATATTTTTATATTATAAATGTGAAAGTTGAGGAAATGAGGATGGAAGTAGCTTCCCTCATCCCCATTTGGATTTAGGGATGGATTTTCATCCCAATTCTAAAAAATCCCCAAAAGTAGTAAGGTATGGATTTGGGGATAGAGATTGACAGCTATAAGTCCTATCATGCACATTTTACACACATACTATTAGTCCTATCATACACATTTTACACACATGTATTCACATTTTACACACGTATATGCAAAGTAGTAAGCTATTCTCATTGTTTTCTATAAAGATAAATATCTCACGGTCATGTAAATAAATATCCAAACTATATAAGTAATGATTAATCTCGATAAATTCTAACAAATTTTGGATGTAACCTTAAAAAAATGGAAATAAGCATAATATTATTACAATTTAAATTTCTTGGATGAAGTAGTTCCATGATTTTATTTCAATTATTTCTATGCGTTGGACAATGATAGAGTTCAAACCAGGTCAAGAACAATTAAAACAATAATGTGACCCATATATAAATGGCACTAAATATCTGACTCTAAATTTGTGTTTTATAAGAGAAAAAAATAATAATGTAGACTTACTTCAAAAATAATGGTAATAATAATGTAGACATAAAAGATCTCAAGTTGACCATTTCTGCCACCAAAATACACTAATTATAATCAGTCTGCATTAATATTTAATTTAATAAACAAAAACAGGCTGCTTTCACACAAGTTTTGAAGGGTCCAACTAACTTCTGCTTTTGCAAACCTCACTGATGAGTAATCAGGATTTCATATTTTATATAGTATTCATATTAAATTTTAGTTGCCACCAACCTACCACCACTACTCAATTGTATAAGCAAGTAATAATGCGTGACCCACCATTTGTGCTTCAGCCATTGGTTGTTTCAAATGTGATGAGTATGCAGAAAATGTCATCTTATAAACCACCTATGAAGTGCTTCTCCTTAAAAGCAAAAGCACTTCAAGTGTTTGTTTTTCAGTCTCGACAAGCACTTTTCCCACTTTCATAGTTGAAAAAAATATACACGATGCTAAAAACATTCATAAATAAATAAATAAATATAAATATATGTCATTCCACAGTAAGACAGAAAGATAAACTTCACTTTCACTATCTTTGTGTACTATAGTTCACATCCGGAGCATAAAGCAGCAGATATTTCACTAACTACAAAATGTGTATTGTCGAAAGTAAAGATTCTTTCAAAAAACAATAAATTAGGTGGCTGAGCAAGAAGAAAATGTCAAGTCATGCATTTGCCAAGCCAAAAAAACGTGTCAAAAGTGACTGTTTTGGTTTGTGTATATGGAGTTGTTTGTTAGTGTATATGCTGCCAGGCACAAAATAGTTCAGTTTTGACTGTGTCTACATGTTGAATCAGCACATGAAATTGCTGGTCAATCTAAAAGATTAGATAAAAGTAGAGGAAATATTGTTTGCTGTACGTAAAGCGATCTTCGAAAATGTGTCTTGTGGGAAAAAAGACAATACAAGACATGAAAAGGTCCACATGCTAGAAACTGAATAAGAGACCTCATTGCATAAGAACCGGGGTAGCACATGTGCGAGGTCAGATGAGGGGGTACGACATATAATCTTAAGAGGTCAAGCACTAAATGAACTTCTGCAAGTAACATAGAAAAGAGAGATTGGGTAGTCATGTTAGATTAAAATTTTCATTAGGATGCACCACACTTGAACGAAAAAACCTATAAGTTCATTTCCTACAACAGGAAACTCAAATGATATATATCAAACTAGCTGTTGTCAAATTGAGATGTGCTATAGATGATGTAAACTATCACCAAATGTGGAGCAAAGCAAACGATGAGCAATGAAGAGGCGTATTTATGTGATTTAAGTTCTTTGCACTAATAAAAATACTAGCATGAGATATGTTAATGTGATATAAGGCAGTGAGAAAGTCTCATTGAACATCAAACAAAATGTACTAAACCTATTCCTATTAGGTAATTTCTGCCAGGCAGAACAGATGGACACAACTATGCTGAAGACAATACTGATAAACAAATTAGTAGTAGATTGAAAATATTTTAACTCGTACTTCAAGGTGTAGATTTCGATTTTTCCACAAGGATAACTCGCCCATTCCATTCAGTCTCATCAAGGGCTCTGATTGCTGCATCTGCATCTTCATCCTTTTCCAAGGATAGAAAGCCAAATCCACGAGAATCCCCTGACCTTAAAACATAAAGAAAAAAAAAAAAACACGGCTTAAAATAAACCCAATGACCTGAACAAACAAACCATTGACATTCCATCTACTTGGTAAGAAGCTATGTTTGCAGATTTTACAATTAAAACAATAAATATATAAATCAAATAAAAACTATAAAAATAAATTGTTGAACTTGAAGGGATTATAACAAGCTTCCCAGAATCGGCTCACTAGCTGTTGTTGTGGACCTAAAGTCAATCATGTTAGCCAAGTTAAGGCAGGTGTAAAATAACTTCCACGAGTGAAATTTTGTAACATGCAAGCATTTACATATTACAAAGATTAAGGTTACAACTTGCTTGTGAAAGCAATGTCATCTCCATCCTTTGACTATGAGCACTATGCTAATAAAAGGATATACATGTCTTATCAGCTTACAGGCTTCAATGGAAAATTTCCAAGCACACAAGAGTTAAAAATGTCTCTAAAAGAAGGCATGGCCATGTAAGTTTAACATCATGCTTCCTGCATTGTATTCATTGGCATATTAAAGCTTTGGTCAATAGCCAATTACTAGCAAGACCTGATAGCGGCCTATTACATACTTAATTAGGATAAAGATGCACTTGGAAGGATAAAACTTTAATAAAATGCTTACATCAACAGACTAAACATATGTTGTTTGCAATATGAATAACATGTATGATGTAGATATACCTCTTATCTCGCACAATGCGAACATCTCGAACACGGCCAAATCTAGAAAACTTCCTTTCCAAATCTCTTTCGGTGGTCAAAAAGCTAAATCCTGCAACAAATAAATTTTTACCCGGTTTTCCAACTCCAGTTCTCCTATTAGGAGGAGGTGACCAGGGTCTCCTCTTTGGAGAGGGACGACATGAGTGATATCCAGGAGGGGATCTTTGCCTCGGAGAATACCTTCTCCTATAGCAAGAAAGAATGATGTTATCATGCCATTTAGGAAGAAAAGATCATGACTGGAAATAATTACTGGATTTCAAAAATGAAAACAAGAAAGAGGTTTCTTATAAATAAGATGCTTACTAGGTGCAATACTAAAGTCTAATGCATACACCAAAGTCGATCTTTCAACTTGCAGAAAATAATAGAGGAGCCAACCACAAAAATATATAGGAAAGGAAAGTATATGGTGCATCATTAACAGCAGTCACATTTCAGAACGGTTGGTTTAACTCCGACGCAAATTGATGAGGTGCATACACAAGTTAAAGAAAAGAAACTTTAATGTTATATATTGATTCAATCTCTTTAGCAACAATTAACATAAACTACATGTGATCCTATTTAATTTAATATCATTTTTTGAGTAACATAGAGGTGCTGCAATGCTGCAAAACTACCATATAATCATTAAGTTTTATGTAATTAATTATTAAAATATCAAAGAGAAAACAAGGAAATATATATACCTCGACGATCTATAACGACCTCTGGTATATGGGGACCTTGAAGGAGATCTATCACGATAATCTCTCCCATATCCAGAAGCAGAATCCCTTCGTCTAATGGGTGACCGTGAAATTGATCTGTCATGTCTTTGATACTTTCTAGGTGAGTAGTGGGGTTCCGGTGATGCAGACATGCATTTCAGAGATTGACCATCCTTATGACGGGACCCTAGTCGAGGCCTCTTCGAGGAAGGAGATGTTCGTGTAGCAGAGGGAGATAAATGACGATGGGGAGAAATTCTTTTAGCCAAATCAGACCTCTCAGTTGAAAAAGAATTTTTCTGTCTACACAGTGGTGGGGAATCCAATCGATTTTGAGCACCTTCTTGTGAAGCCAGTGACCTGTGTCCATTGGTAGAAAGATGTCGTGGAGATTCTTCAAGTGCTGGATGGCTCCCAGGAGATTGTGGAGTAGAATTGGAAACATCTAGCTTTCTAGTCTCCACTGGGGAATTTCTAGAATAGTGATAGTTTTCATCCGTTGGTTCATCTTCAACATCAGCAGAATCATTTGTTCTTTCACCTTCAACGTCAGCAGAAGGTGACCTAAAAGGCGAAGACAACATTCCTGTTTGGTTTTGAATAGTTTTCCCCTCTATGTCATTGTAGGAAGATTTAGACTTATCTAGTGACTTCTCTAATGCATCATTCTCTACCTTTTTATCTTGAAAACTAGTGTTCAGCCTATCTATGTCGGAATTGCCTTCTATTTCCTCCCCATGCTCGTCATCTGCTGTCATAGGAGATTCCTGTGAATGAGTAGAATCTTCAGTTCCCCTATCACTGTCGAAAGTTTGTTCCTTATATTCAAAGGAGGATTTATGAAAATAATTGCCAGGCAACTCATTCATCTCACCTTGATTGTGATTGTATGCGCATGGAGACTGTGTCTTCTCCCGATCATACTCAACACTTGTTCTCATGACATCATCTTGATCAGATTCGGCAGGCATACAATGGGGTTTATCACAACCGAATCTTATATTCTCAAATCTAATATCAGCACTTTGTGAGGGAGACCCCTGCGGGCCTTGCTTATTCAAGTCTAACTGAATTTCACCCTCAGTTGCTAAGTTTTGATAATCATCACCATTGGTCTTTTTCTCTCCACCAACTGTAGAGCTGAGATCTAGTACTTCGGCATCATCTACTTTCTGATGATCACCCATTTCTTCTTTCCTTATTGCAGGAAAATCAACCTTAGGGGCCAACTTCTAACCACAAAATGGATAAAAAAAAATGTATTAGATAGGCGCCTAATTTCACAGAGAAATAAATATGTTTGATCTCAATCAACAAGAGGAAAAAAAAAAAAAAAAGCAATCATTTGTTTAAAATTATAAGGCTAACTTTTGCAAACATGTATGTAATTGATAGATGATAGATATATTTAGAAAATGAGTGAGTAGTTAGGCTTTAACTATGGCAGACAAGCACACAAAAAGCTCAATAACAATTGCACTCGTTGAGATATACAAAGTCAGTCCCAATATCATCAACCTCATCTCGATGATCTTGTTTCCTACAAGGTCAGGAAAGGAGCCAAAGACCCACATGCTGAAAATGAAATTGCTTTTTGAAGGAAACCCACACAAATACCACTTGATCACATGACTTGAATGCCTTGCATTGGTGTCTATTTTCAAACTCAATTGCTCCTGCCCACATGAGGGTAGCACTTGCTGGTACAGGCTACATGAAAAAATGAAGTTATAAATATGTTCCTGAACTCGATCAATAACAGACCACTCTAAATATGATTAGCTTTGCAATTAAAGTGAATACTCAAAGTACTTTCTCATGTCCTCTCCTTATCCCCTCCTTAAAATTGCAAAACCAATATACCATATGCTTAGCTCTAAGCTTCTGACCTCTACACTGCTGAGCATCACCACTCAGCTTCACACATTCTTGACTGACTGCCTGCCTATACCAATATCAGAACTCCCTTCACAAAAGGATAAACATTTCTTCACCCAGTACAACACGCTAATCGCACTTCGCAATCAAAAATCTCACAAAGAAACTCACAGTCAACCCCCTCCCCCTTGTTGAGCTGCCCTACTCAAACAAATCATCACACGACTAGCTCAATTCACAACTTTGTCCAACAAACCAAGTCCCCAAACGAATTTCAGATGCTTTACAATATCAACTTTTTTCAGCTTTCCTGACATTGTTCACAGAAACCACAATCTATAAACATCACAGACAACTCCCTCAAAATTCTTTCTTTCTTTCTTTCTTTCTTTTTCCCCTTGACAGCAAACACAACCGATGATTTGTCTTCAGTCTGCAAACCTCATCTCCAACCAATGACACTTATTCACAAAAATCAAAACAAGAAGGGGAAAAAAAATGGCCTTTACCTTCACTAGACCACAAATACCCATCTAAAGTTTTAAACTTTCCCACATATAAAAATCAAAACTTACATTACCCACCTACACATATACAAAATACAATGACACCCACAACATGGACAAAGCAAAACAAATCCAATTCACCAACCAATGTAAAAATCATATCTTTCATGCATCAGAAACTCAAAAAACAAAAACAAAAAAAGCAACCCAGAATCCCAGCACACAAAATAACACATACTATACGAGTTACACTACAAATACCATACAAAATATTCATGTAACAATAACTAGAAAAGATGGTGTGCAAGCTCCATTACCTTTTTGTTTGTTATGTGACCAGTTGTCTTTGCAACGCAGTTAAACACATGAATGAATTTTTCTCAAAGGTTGTTGTTGATGGCAGATTTTTCCCAGAACCAAAAACAAGACAAAACTAATTAAAGACGTTTCAGTTAGCATTTTCTCGGATCTAAGGTGTGTCGTTGATGTGGGTTGGGAAGTTATTTCACATGCATTTGGGCTTGTGGAGACCGAGATTTGGATGTGTTACTGGCCCATTAATGTTGAAGAACAGGTCCAATAGAAACTCAACATTTTTTTTGGAATAATCTCAAAAACCGACCGTAATTTACCTAAATTTTGTTTTTACCACTCTAATTTCATTTTTCTCCAAAATTCCCATAATGTTAAAATGTTCATGGAAAAATTAATCCGATTAGTGCAAAATATAAAAGACATTTTTAGCCCTACTTAAGAGATTTTAATTTAAATGTATATTGCTAAATATCATTTTCTTTTCTTTTTTTTTTCTTAATGCAAATAAGTGTTCTAATTTATGAAAAATATTCAACAATGACTTTATACTTTTAGAGACCAATTATGAAACCTGTATTCTCAAGATTGAAGTTCCATTGCTATATATATAATTATATATAATATTTATATTGCTTTCATAATAATGTCATATATCCACATGATGATTTGAATATTTTGATTTATCAAAATTTTTATCAAATAATGCTTCATCAATTATCTTATAATTTATAATGCTAGTGATAATTGCAATTCAATTTTTTATTATATTCTCAAATTAAAAATTTTTATTTGGATTACAAATCAAATGCCACTAACATTTGTGAGATAGGTCCTTAACTCATGCTATTACAAAAATTCAATATAGATACATGGACAACTTTTTTTTTAATAAAAATTTCAAAACAATAGTTTGAATGAATTGATGTTTTGAAAAAATAATAATAAGTAAAAACTAAAACATTTCTTATAGGATTCATTGTAATTGCCTATGTTGAATTTGCATGGTAACAAAATACTCTTAAGATGATCATAAAATTTCATATATGTTACAACTAATCTCAAGACAAATGACAGATTATTTACATTTTATCAAATCTATTAATTTATGAATAGATTAAGGTCTATATATAATGTAAACCATCCGCCTTTATATAAAATTATACATGGATGCATTTTGGACTTGTTAGTAGAACAAAATTGTGTGATTTTAGGCAAGAACAATACTAATTTTAATGAAATCTAGAGATATATTTCATGGCAATGGTGGAAAAAAGCATGGCTCCATGTATATACTAAGAAGTTTGAAAATACGTAGTTTGAACTCAGAACTCAATTTTTTAGGTTTGTTTTTGAAACTGTCTATTGAAGGGATCTTTTCATTTTCATTATGGAGCCATGAAGATGTGCGCGTCAAGTTGCTGTCTATTGGAGTCTGCTAGAGATCAGATAACATAGCCAACCATTTTGTATTGGAAATTTATTGCATGGTGCTACAGGGATCCAATTTAGGAGACAGGAAACATAGGAGAGAAAATCTAGAGATGAGGCTTGAATTTCAAGGTTTCTACATTCTTGGGTCGATTGAACGTATTTGTCTCATTATAAGTTTTTGCAATGAGCAAATTCTGAGAATGAATTGCAATTGGTATGTTTTCTCTATTAGTAATCATTCGATTCGAATGCTTAAACAACTAGAAAAATAGAAGAGCAAGGTCTTGAAACTAAAAACCACTAGACTTTGATTCCCTATCATTAACCACTCAATCCAACAAAATATATTATTAGTATAATTTTTTTGCTCTATTGAGAGAATAGATATTCAAGTTAAGTATGAATGGTTGATTTCAGTTTTATTAAGTCTTAATAGAAATCTAATTCACTTGGTGTTTAAACTTTTAAAAAAAAAAAATAGTTATTTGGTATTGGTTTTGGTTTTGTTGCTAGAAAGCATTCAATCAAATACCTGCTTACATTGTTGGTTATGACACTACATTCAATCAAATACCTACTTACATTGTTGGTTATGACACTAAGTCCACAAAGGTTTTCATTCTTAATTTTCTTTTAAAATATCTTACTCAATTTGCTTCAAATTGAGTTAATGCAGTGATCACCAATCCATCTATCCAATAACATGAGACAAGTTCGAGCATTAGTCACGTAAAATATGATAATTTTTCCATTAAAAAGGTGGGTCGATCTCTTTCGCTTCCTTGAATAATTTTTTGAATCACACGTTGTTATTTAAGCTTGTGTCGTGAGGTAAAAGAAAAAAAAAAAAATTCTCACTTAGATTAAGATGAGTTTCCAATAGTCGTCCTCCCTAATAAGACGATGTGAACTTCTCATATATATTAATAATCCCTTTACCTCAATTCACTCGAAGTCTTGATTTCCATGTATAAGTATCACGTCATATAAATTGTCCGCTCCTATTTAAAAAAAAAAGAATAAATAAATAAATTTGTTCATTCCTACAAACCAATAAATACCAAAATTTAAATTTAAATGGAATATTATTTTGGGAAATGAAATTATTAGGGAAGGTAACCTACTACCATTCATGGCCAGCTATGCTTAAAAAATAGCGTCTAATCTATAAATATCCAAAAACAATAAATGCCATTAAAGGTCCACTTGCTCCATCCAAAACATGATCTTCATACTATACACGTATTTTCCAGCCCACAGAAGCACTAAATCCAGCACCTGGTTTTGAGGCTTCAACCTTTCTTCTTCGGTTGCTATTGGCGCCCCTGGCTTGTTTTAGGCACTGACAAACCAAAGTCGTCCCAAATTTATTGCATAAAACAAATTAAATTCAACCACAGCGACAAATTAATTAGCTGGAGATTTTGGCTGCCTATATGGTTTGAACTAACGGTTCCAAGTCCAAAAGATATGCTTTGGTGGCAAGTGGTTCACGGCAGCCTTTGATCAAATTAGAGAGACTAGTGAATTGGATTTAAGTCCATTTGAATTTGAGAATTTTTATATGTTTTATAATTTTTTTTTCTTTTTTCAAAAACAATAGCGTTGGGAGCTATTTAAATCTATAATATTATCAGGTTGAATAAACAATATGTAGTGTCAAGCAACATTAGATGGTGGTGTTTTTATATTTTGTTTTTGAAGAAAAAATGTGCAACATAAAATTGCAAAAATTGGTATTTTCATGATTTGAGAATAGAGTTATCATCATTTTCTACTATGACGATTAATGGATCTTCATTTTTTCTTCTATTGATTTAAGAAATATTCTCTTTTCCCTTCCTCTTACTTGAATTAATACTATTTCAGTGTTTTTTTTTTTTTGACCATTATAAAATTATCAAAAGGGAAAATAATGATTTATTAATTAGTGGGGGGGAAAATGATAATAACTTGAATAGAGTTACGGTACATATTATTTTTGGATTTATTAAGTTGAAAACAAAACCATACGAGTATATGGCTTGCGTAGCAAATTGAATAGTTAATAACATTCAATACATTTCTCCTTGGTTTGGCTTTAGTGTCTATAAGCAGTTTTTATATTCTTCATCAAGCGTCACCCCTATCCATTGTTTATGATACCTCTCAAATATGTAAATATATGCAGCATACTGCATATATATATATATAACTGACAAAATTAGGAGGCGCAGACGCAATTGAATTTTATTAAAGTCAGACTCTATTTCCATGTGCTATAATTCTAGACATTTATTTTTATTTTTATTTTTATTTTTATTTTTTGTTGTTAAACACAAAACGATAAATATAAATTATCTATCACATTTTTAATATGTATATCAAATCTTAAATATTGTTTGCATAATTGTATTACACAATGACGTTGGATATCAAGTTGTCACATTATTAACATTTAAAGGGACAGCATTATATATCTTTTAATAGATTAAATAAAGGAGAAGCACTGCAAACCACAGCATGCCACTTTGTGATATTGCATATATGAAACATCAATGTCACTAAAGTTCGACTCCAATCTGCAATGACTCAATTGCCAATTGTTGCATGCATGTAGCTGCCCCTCAACTTGTGTTGTAGCTCAGAACCCCTCAATAAATGCCTGTTGTGTTCCACACCCTTAACTGCTTTCCTTGCCTTGTACACATGTCCTAGGTAGACACAAAACCTTTCATGCTCTCTATTAGTGCCATCCAAGTAAGAATTTCATCTGCTCACATTAATTTTTCCTTCTTTCATCACTCCATTTCTACCTGTTTTCCAATGCTGGGAGGATGGTTTTATGGTGTTATAAAGATGTTATTTGGGAGTAAAGAGGCTGTTTCCTTGTGGCTTCTGGCTGTTTTTGTTGGATTTGGAAGTGGGGTTTTGTGTAGAATGATGAAAAGAGCTCTCTATGCTGCTTTCATCTGCATATTTGCTTTAGGTAATATGTTTGTTATTTTTGTAACTATTGTTTTCAATCGTCATTGATTATATTATACAACTATATATATATCAAGTAGAATCATTCAAGCATCTAAAATAATATATACATGATATTATTCTATTGGATGGATGTACATATATATAACAGGGATGACCGATTCTTTTTCCTCGGTTGACGTGGAAATGCATGTGGTTCTTGTGCAGGAGGGTCAATGATTGGAACAATAGTAGGCGCCGTGAAAGGCCAGACCACTGAAACTGGATTCCTTGGTGGGGCTGGAATAGGTGCTGTGGCGGGGGCCATTACAGCTATTCAGTTGCTAGAATCAATAGCTGATGGGGAGCCATTGTCCAAGGTAATTAAGATTCGCAATATGTGGACATAGTAACTTATTAAATTTGAAATTATTAAGCCTATTTAGTCTTGAGTTTTTTTTTTAATTACTTTTGAACTTTTAATTTTCAATAGTTAGATACATATGATCTACCAGACATGACACATTTTTTATTGTTCAATATGAAATGTTAAAAAAAAAAAAGTTTAACAAATCAATTTGTCAAAAGTATCTAACGGCTAGAAATGGCGAATCTTGATTTTAATGTTATCGATTATTTAATTTAATTTCCAGGCTGCACTCCTGACTAGCTTAGTGAATGGCAAAGTCTTTGCAGAATGGGTTAGCCCTGCATTGCTAAAAGCCTATCAATGGCAAGTAAGTTGATCCATCGAATTCCTTCTATGAAACTTTTGATGACAAATTTCAATCGAGTAAAGAGAAATCTAATTAGAAATTTTAATTTGAATTTCAGAGTAGCGCATTGGAAACCACTTACAGAGAGATTTCTGATGTTTATGATGTCAATGGAGTTAAAGGGCTGTCCAGAAGTTTCATTGATAAGCTACCTGAGTATACCATCGATTCAGAAAAAATCGTCCGACTATGCCATGAAATTTGCTGTTCAATTTGCTTGCAGGTGAATAATTTTAACATATAATCATCAAAAGCGGCAATTCGTTAACATCTCTAAAAGATTTCCGTGATATCTAAATTCATTAGAAACCTTCCTTATGGTTCCAAAATATATTAAATTCCTTCCTGAAAGACTTAAAACTAATGAGATCCGTTTTATTTTTGTCAGCTATTGATATTTTGGGGCTACTTTTACAGGATTTTCAGGATGGGGATTTTACTAGAGAACTTCCCAACTGTGGTCATGTATATCATCTGGACTGCATCGACAAATGGTTAACAAGAAATGGCTCCTGCCCTGTGTGTAGAAGATGTGTTTATGAAGATGATTACTAAAACCTTCGTAGATTAGTATATCAGTAATTCACTCATCTAATCAAAAACTATGACTGATTATGGCGATTGTATAGAAGATGATAAATACAAAATCATTTCGGATTATGGCTTAAATTCTTTTAGGTTATTGCATTTATGAACATGCATTCAAATTTGATTAGCTCGAAAACTTATCTTATGCTAATATATGGGCGATCAAAATAAGTCCTATCATAATTCTCACTTGATTGATGTCAACCCTATTGAAAGTGTGGTATACCTGATGAAACTTAGATTTTCTTGTAAAATTGAATATAATTGAACTCTAATTAATAATTATAAATGGTTAAGATTTTTGTGCTGATAATCAAATTAAAATGCATCACTTACAATTTGAAAGCTAGAAAGAAATTATTTCAAAAGATGTAATACTAGATTACTAGTATTCTTATCAATTCAAGTTTCTTGCAATCTAGAATCCAAGCCAGTCCTTTACATTGAATCGACAATCATGTACTTTAACGTGCTCAACAAACTTAAACAAAATAATTTTGTCATTTTATTATTGAATATGGCATGTGAGGCCAGAAATACATCAAATTAAGAACCCTTTGTAGAAGACCAAAATTTTTGTTATGGTCTTTTTATGTTTTCCAAACATGATTAGGCCAAAACTCAAATGAAGAAGACAGTGGAGTTTAACATTTTTTTCCCCAGTGATTTTTCAGTAGCTATAAATGGTTTCACCACTTAAAAAAACAAACAAAAATAATTTAGTGGATCTAATTAAACCCATCAAGTAATAACTACTAAAAACAAATCACCACTGATTGTATTTAATGAATAATTATTACCATAATAATTAAAATTAACTTAAAATAGCATGTTCAATATGATTTGATGACAAAGAGTACTTATTACATCTAATAATATCTCACAAATTTCACTTATCCCTACTGTGAGTGTTATCCAAAAATCCTTAAGATATTATTTCCATTAAATTAATTAATAACTGTTAATTTTTATAAATTGTTTAAATAATAAGTTATGAATATTTTAAGATTCCATATGTTTTGGATTTGACAGCCGCAAATAAATTAAATAGATAAGTTAACTGGGTGGGCTTAGGATTGAGACTCAAATTCATACTACAAATGTGAAATAAAAGTTCACGACTACTTAATATTATATACATAGATATATTATCCTCATAATAATATTATAGTTTATATGCAATGACAGTAGTATCCACATTTTATAATTTACAAGAATTCGTCAAGTATTAAAGTATACTAATGAAAAATATATTTACTCATAACTTAAGTGATTAGTGTACTTTCTTTTAACATTCACGGTAGAAGTTTGAGTATCATTATACATATTTACAAAGCAAACATATCCACTCATATCTCTTAGTGTTATAAGAGCAAATTTTCAAGATACACATATATTGTTTAATCCCGGAAATTTTCAATAGAATTATGACCACCAGTGCCATATTACCTATTTATTTTTTAAAAAGACACAATCGTGAAAAGAGTGTAGACATAAAATGGATTTTCTTGTTGATGTGCTTGCAAAGCCCAACTTGATACCAAAATTCAACCAATTCAAAACCCAACAAATCGATATTATTTAGTATTAAGAAGCCCAAATCCAAGCTCCACTAACAAATGAAAACAATAACAAGAATAGGAAAAAACAAAAAAACCAAAACACACGTGAGAGCGACAAACAGGACAAAAGCCACTTCAAGCTCTTCACAGTCTCTCACAAACGGAAAACCGAGACACAAGAAGAAGAAGAAAGAGAGAGACATGTCTTGGTGTGCTTTGAAATCGTTCAATGTTCCCGCCGTCGACATGCGAGTCCTCTGCACTCGCTCCCCTTTGGCCGCCGTCGGCCTCGGCTGTGCCTCCGTCGCCGGCACCGCCCTCTGGCGATCTTCTTCCAGACAACGCACCACCGCCCCCTTTGCCAGCTTGTCTACTTCTGCTTCCTCTAGTAATCAATACTACTTCCCTTTTGTTATTTTATGATATTTATGTGATACCTTTTTTTTTTTTTAATTTAAAGTTGATACCCTTTTGAATATATGCTTTATATTTGATAAAGATGGGTTCTTTTTAGTTGTTTTAGTGAAGACTTGAGATTTTGGTGATGGGGTTTGGTTGTTGTGTGTAGATTGCTGGAAAAAATGTGTTTTTAATGTGTCATTTGTGGTGGAAATGGAAGTGTAGAGTGGTTTTTTGATTGTTGTTGTTGTGGAGAAATGTGGGTTTGACTTTGATGATATGGGGTGGGTGGCAAGTGAACTGGGGGAGAGAGGGGGTGGTGGTTGAAGTTTTTATCTTGCTTGAGCTTGGATTGATTGATTTGGTGTATCAGTGTAGTTCATGGTGGTTGAATGATTTGGGGATTAGGGCCTATGTGTGATTGCTAGAAAATGACGAAATGAAGGGAGAGTTTGGTTTATGATTGAGAGATGATATATGGAAAACATCATTTTGACAATGATAAATGTTTTTTGTTTTGATGGATTTTTGTGTTTTAACATATTTAGCATTGCTGAGTGTGGTGTGTTTGTAGGTTTGAAGGAGGCAGTTGCGACTGAGAAGGCTCCAGCTGCTTTGGGACCATATTCGCAGGCTATTAAGGCCAATAACCTTGTCTTTGTCTCTGGTGTTCTTGGTCTTATCCCAGAGGTTTGATGCATTATCATGGAAAATTTGGTTTGAGATTAGCTGTTTAGTTTATGTGATATGCAATTTCGTTTTGTCGAATGATAAATGTGATTGTTAATTAATAAACTATGTATTTCTAATCTTGGTTTTGCCTGTTTCTCTTACTGAATATTTGTTTTTGGCCCTCTATACTAGACTGGGAAATTCGTCTCGGAGAGCATAGAGGAGCAAACTGAGCAGGTAAATTATTATCCTTTTAACTACCATTTATTCTTTGCTGGAATATTGGGGTTTCATTTTGACTCTACTCTTGAAGTGCATCTGTTGTAAATTTGGCTGAGAAAACTGTTAGACCTCTTTATTTTAACAAGCAAAATTATCGAGGCATACGAAATAGAGTTCAATTGGCTGAAGATAAACTATGATTTCTGAGTTCCAATCCTTTGTTAATTGCACTTTCTGATCATTACATGAAATTAAATTCGTACTTGCCTGAAAAAAAAAAAGCTAAAACTGTTGCCAATTTTCAGTTCTTGCTGTTTTTTTATATTAGATTGTGATAGATAGCTTTCCCCTTTGAGAGCTGTATAGAGAGAGAGCTGATGGATTTGTACTAATAAAATTTTTCAGGTTATGAAGAACATGGGGGAGATTTTGAAAGCTAGTGGTGCTGACTACTCCTCTGTGGTTAAGACAACAATTATGTAGGGATTCTGTCACTTTTATCTGCCATCTTTGACCGTTTAAAGTTGAGAATTAGAGAAAATAAACTTCTGATTGTTTTTTTCCCTGTAGGTTGGCTGACTTGAAGGACTTCAAGAAAGTAAATGAGGTCTATGCAAAATGTGAGTTATGTGGTAGTTAAGTTATTGCATTTGTCACGTCGTTTGCACGTTTATAACCAAATCAATATAAAGAATATGCAAATGCAATATAAGTTGATACATTTTAGAATCCAATTTAATTCATAATGATAAGTATAAGCTCATGTATGTATAATAACTTATATGAGGAAGTGAGCAAGTCGTTTGTGGTTTTTGTGGCAGACTTCCCTGCACCTGCTCCAGCACGCTCAACATATCAAGTAGCAGCACTGCCCTTGGATGCCAGGATTGAAATTGAATGCATTGCAGCCCTCCCAAAGGCCTGAGATTGGACTAAAATTTTTCCGGGGTAGTCAATAAAGTGGGAGAGGGAGTCTCTGATGCATAAAGTTCAGAGGACGTTTTCTCATTTCCCCATCTCATAAAAAAATCATCTAGTGACCCCATTACAATTAGCTCCAATACTATCAGTTGTTTGTTCAACTTTAGTGAAAGCATGCACTTTGAAAATGGATCTTCAGGTGAAAATCTCATTTTCCATCTTTAGAATAATTGTCAAATGGTGAAATGGTTTAAACTTCAAAATGTCGACTTGGTGATGCGTTAACATGATGATGATGAAGCTTTTACAAGACCTTGTTACTTGCATCATGGTTGTGTAATACAAAACTAAACTTTAAGCTCCTTAAAAGATGCAATAATTGATACCCAAACAAGTGGTTTTAGCATGCTATCCAATCTAAAATATTAGTCTATAAGTCAATTAAAAAAGATTGTGGCGTGGCAAATTTATGGGGAGCTTCCTACAAAGGTTGTAGATATTGTAAAAGTTTTACTTTGCTCATTACGTATTGTACTTCGGTACTATATAATTTGTCATTGCCAAATAGAGCATGGTAGGTTATGGTAAATGATTATATAAGACCAAATTATTCACAATATTTTGATTAATTTTTGGATTATTTTTTTAAATTGTGTTGCATTATGTATTCCCCCACCAAGCTACTCATCACCTTAAACCACACAGGTTGAAACTTCCCAAAATAATAATAATAATAATAATAATAATAATAATAATAACAATAATAATAAGTTTTTTCAGTTTCTACACTCATATACATTTTGAGATCTACACAAATCATCTAGCAGAGGATAATATTAACAACTTTGTGTCACCAGCATCTTGAAAATTTCCGACCACAATACTATTTTCAACCGAATGAAACTTAAAGATTCCATGCGCTAGCAAGTAGCAACATTCAAAATTAATGGTGCGTTTACTTCATTTGGAGGAATCGGAATAGAAATTGGAATGATCTGGAATGGAAATGACTTGGAATCGGAATGAAGTATCGGAATCAGAATAAGTTGTTTACTTCAACTGTAACAATCGGAATCGAAATCAACAGTATTCCCATTAAACTATTTACTTTACTTTGAAATCGAAATAGATTAATTATAAGTTACAAAAATGCCCTTAATTAAAATTATGGATTAATTACAATGTACAAAATTTTGTTTAAAATGTTAGTGTTATCTTTTTATCTTGTAATTCATCATAATAAGCTAAAAAAAAAATTCTTAACAATTTGACAATATCATTATAAGTATTTTGTGTATTGATTATTTTATTTTTAGAAGAAGATATTATGTATTTATATGGTATATCAAATCATTTTTTTTTTAATTATATATAAAATATTACCTAAACTTTCTTAACCGTATTATTGTAATATTCTTCAAAATATAACATTTTGTACTAACACATTTTTTATTAAAACTTATAGCATATGTAAATATTTATATTTATAAATAATAAACAAAGGGAATAAACTTATAGCACATTTTTTAAAGAAGAGTATAAGGGACATTTTAGCTGAACAAAGGGAATGGGAATGGGATTCCCAAGTAGGTTGGGGGAATGAGATTCCCATTCCTCAACCCCAAATTGATGTGGGGCCCACTCTTTTATTCCCATTACGGAATAAATTTTAAGCAAGTAAACACCATCAATCAATCCCATTCCTGATTCCCATTCTCCAATCCATGAAGTAAACACACCCTAAGTTTTACCTAATAATACAGAAAAATATGACAAAAAAGGGAATACATTCATTAATACATAACAAAATAGTTAAGAGTTATATAATATCCCTCACATTGAAAGGTTGTGAGTTGTCGTTATATCTCCTTCCACAAATTTCCATTTAGTTGTAATAACTAATACATGACAAAAAGGGCTGCACACTCACGATCACCGTTAGCAATAATAATTAATTGCGTGTTTATTTTATGGATTGAGGAATGAAAATAAGAAATGAGATTGATTGATAGTGTTTACTTGCTTAAAATTTATTTCGTAATGAGAATAAAAGTGTGGGTCCCATATCAATTTGGGATTGTGAAATGAGAATTTCATTCCCCTCAACCCACTTAGGAATCTCATTCTCATTCCATTTGTCAAGATGAAAAGTCTTTTATACCATTCTTTAAAAAAAAAAAAACCTATTTTATTTGATATTAAAAAAACTACATATTATAATAAAAAATTGCACATCATTGATTTTTCATCACCAATTTCTTAATTATCATAGTGAAATATTAAAATAATATATAATTTATTATAATATGCAGTTTTTTATTTGATATTAAAAAAAAAACTGCATATAATAATAAAAAATTACACACTAGGTTTGTGGACTGTTAAAATAATATGTAGTTTTTTTTGTTATAATATTATTTGATATTAAAAAAAAACTGCATATTATAATGAAAAGCTACACACTATTATAATTAATCCATAATTTTAATTAAGAGCATTTTTATAATTTATAATTAATAAATTTCGATTTTAAAGTAAAGTAAATAGTTTAATGAGAATATTGCTGATTTCGATTTCGATTCCTACAGTTAAAGTAAATAACTTATTTTGATTTTGATATTTCAATCCTATTTTAAGTCATTTCGATTCCAGATCATTTCGATTTCTATTCCAATTTCTTCAAATGAAGTAAACACTTTATAAATCTAGCGATAGTTATTAGCAAATGATTAAACAGTAGCATTTATTAGGCATTAGAACATATAGAGTACTAGCATGATTCATAATTTAAATGGTTAAAGTATTTTTTTCTTTACATTTATGATAACGATTCAAGTATCACTATATACATTTATCAATATTGTTTTCTCTTTTTATTATGAAATATATATTTTTTCCCTTATATTTATGATAGGAATTCGAATATCATTATATATATTTTTATTATAATTGTTTTATCTTTTCATTATGAAAGTAAATATCTCATGTATTATGGAAATATAATATATATATTTATCACACTTGAGACTTTCATTCCTTAATAGGTCTTAGCAAATTCCCAGTTGTTGGCGTCAAATTATCACGTCAAGTTTTCTTGTAATTGATTTAAAAAAACACACAAGGGAGCACCCAACCGACGGTAGGTGTTAGGAAAATGATTTAATAATAATATCATTCATGCACTTTTAAGTCTTTAATTAACACAAAAGCCTCGTATACTTTGTGAAATTAGATAGAATAAATAAAATAAAATTAAATGAAATAAGATGGAATGTGATTGAATCAGATTAAATTAATATTTTTATTGACATTCGAAAACGGTCAACCAGAGATTTTAGGGCTCAAACTGCGAACTTGGTAATTAAAGGTCTTTCGTATTGATGGAAGTGTGATAAATGG
The DNA here is from genome assembly GCA_019925255.1 of Litchi chinensis. Lineage (NCBI taxonomy): Eukaryota > Viridiplantae > Streptophyta > Magnoliopsida > Sapindales > Sapindaceae > Litchi > Litchi chinensis. The sequence goes on from CM034462.1 coordinate 39,079,910, forward strand.
ACAATTAATAAGGTTCGAGGTTGATGGTGATTAATTCAGGTGAAAGAATGTCGGTTGTGGAGGTTGGTTGAATTTAATGAAATGATCAATGAGAGGTAAAAAAGAATGAGAGAAAGAGAGAGAAGAGCAGGACACAAAAATTTTTTACGTGGTTCGGTGACTGCACCTACATCCACGACCACTTTGGGATAATTCCGGCAGAGTGACAATTCTCTCGTATATTCAGCTTGTTTGTACAGTAAAATGTCTCCCATACTTATAGAGAATGGGAGATGACAATAGAAAATACAAAAGAAAGTTACACACGTTACTGGTAACGGCTAGTTTTCAACTAATCCTGACATAGCCATGTTGCATTAATTGTAGAGGTAATCACTGTTCTCTTCTTGCACACGTCTGCATTTAATATACCAGGAGAGACCTTCACTTCATTAAATGTTTCTGGGTAATTGTGCAGACAATTTCCGACGGGGAATCATGAGAGTTGGTGATTCTGATTACTTGCTGCACACGACATCCCCTAAGTAAGTTCTCTGGTCAGTCAGGTGATGCATGCTGGAGATATGTCGACGTGGCCAGGAGAGGAGGTTTAGGTGATCTGAGGGTTTTCGCGATCTCGCGACTTGGGTGGTCTCGCGAGTTCAACAAACTGACGACGCGGACAGGACGCATGCTTGGAAGGTCTGGTAGCTGTTTCGAGCTCGCCTGAACGACCTCGCGGGTTAGGCCTCAAACTGTTGGTCCTGATCATGGGCCCTCTGGGCCTTTGCTCCCGTTCAAGCGTCTGGAGCTTATACTGGCCCATTTAGACAAAGAGCGAGGAAATGGGCATAACAATTTTATATATATAATATTTGGTGTAATTGAGATTGAATTAAATTTGATTAAATTAATTTAATGTTTGTGTAAATTAAATTTTAAAAAAATATAATAAATTCAACTTTAAATATATTTAACAAATTTTTATATTTTATTAAGCTTTCACAAAGCGTATGAATGACAGAGACTTGACAATCATTAGGTCATTGTCATTATCACACAACAAGGAACCCAAGTAGCGTTGTCAAGCATATAGTGACAAGTTCAGTCAATAAATTTTATTATTCAAGATATGATATGATATTTTAGTCAATTTGAACAAACATACCTGAGCCACAAACATGGCATCTTAAAAAGGTCAATCGAACAATCATATCTAATAGTAATAAATACGGATATTCTCGGTTCATTTAAAATTCATCAAAATCCAACTCAAAGTTTCTTAGTTAGCTATAGAAATATAACCATTTTTTATATTTAGTTTTATAGAAGATATTTGCATGCCTTTGCGTTAAAGCTGGGGCGGTGGTGTGATAGACCGGGAAAGCTTTGCTTGGCAAAAAACGACGTAGGCTGTTCCCCTTCTTGGATTTTGGGCCTATATGGGCCAGATTTTCAATAAAACTAGTCTTGGCCCATTATATATGCCAAAAAAGGGGCTTCTAATTTTTTCACTATACATTTGTTTGAAAGAGTTTTTATTTTTTATTTTTTTTTTTTTTTATTTTTTTACTACATGAAATGAAAAAAAAAAGTGTGTTTGGGTCATTTCTATAATTCATTTTATTTTAAGCTTTTAAAAAAAAAAAATTAAAAAATAAAAAAACTTGTATGTTTTTGCATTCTCACAAAGGTTTTTTTTTTTTTTTTTGATTTTTTTTTTTTTTCAAAGTTTTTTAAAAAATATTAAAAAAAATAATGTTTTTGAAGTGATAATTGAAATTCAAATCCTAAACCCATTTACATTTTAATATTTTTTTAATTAAAAACCATCAAGTCACTAAATTTTTCCTAAAAAACATATTTTAAAATCTAAATAAACATTAAAAAATTATTTCAGTTACATGTAAATAATAAATTAAAATAACAATTTCATACCATTATAAAAAAACATAAAATAAAAGATAATAATAAAAAATAATATCTAAAAAAAAAACAAAAAACCATTTTGAAGAACCAAACCAAACCAAGCCTATGTACATAGAAATTAGAAACCAGTAAATCCACCAACTTTTTTCCATCACACATCTCCCACAACAATAAAATCAGTGCTTCAAACCTCTGTTCCAAAAAAAAAAAAGAAAAAAAGAAAAAAAGAAGGAACATCACTGCTTTCAGGTACGTATTACACACTCATACATGTATACATGTATATTTGTAGATATGTAGTATTATATATCTGTATCTCAATATGGTGATATGTTTTTGTGGGTGGGTCCTTTTTTTGGTTTTTATATCCATTTCTTTAGTGGAAAGTTATCTTCTTGGTATCATTCCAGATCTAAAGGGATTTTTAACAGTGTAAGATATATGCTTCTTGTCGTTCTTGAATACCCTTTTTGATTATTTGCGTGTGTAGCTCGTTTTTGTTTGCTTTCTTGGCTGTTTTTCTAGGTGGGGTTGGCAGGTTTTTCTCATTTTTATATCAAAGATATAAGATATTTGTGGGTGGTTGCTGCTTGTAATTTTTAGTGTTTGTCTTCTTTTGTATGAGTTTTATGGATTTGTTTTGAAGATTTATAGGTTGGTTGGTTTTGATTATGTTAGCTTGGATATGTTTTGTGTGTGTGGTTTGATACTTTGTTTCATTGCTGTGGTTGCTATAGTTGTGGAATTTGAGACCTTTGATGTATAAATTGGGTTTGTTTGTTCATTTTTTTGTAGAACCAAAATGGGGTTTTGTGTATATAGGTTGTGATTCCAGAAAGTCTTAATCTTTAGTGTTTGTATGAGTTTTCTGTTTTTGAAGGTTTGTGGCTGATTAGTTTTGATTATCTTTGCTTGTAATGTTCTGTGTATGGTATGATACTATGTTTCATTTTTGAGGTTACTGTAGTTGGGAAATTTGAGACTTTTGATGTATTTGTGTCATGAGTTTTATCCTGTTTGTTTGTTTGTTTGTTTGAGCGATTCTATATGGAACCAGAATGGGGTTAAAAAAGATACCAGAATGGGGTTAAAAAAGATACTTCTCTGGTTCTTACTTTGTGCTTTTGGTTTGTTGTTTCCTTTGTTTGTTATGCTTTTGTATTAGAGTTTTGAAGCGGTTAATGTAATTATGTATTTGTGATTCTTTCAGGTGAAAGATTACTTATAGAGTTATAGTATGGACGGTATTGTAGTTAGAAGAGTAATTCCCTCAGACAACAGTTGCCTTTTCAATGCTGTCGGGTAAGATCCAGACGGAACATTTATTCTTAGTTTAAATCAATAGAGTCTGTGGTTATGTTTGATCATTGTTCTTTCATTTATCTGTTTACAGGTATGTTATGGATCATGATAAGAACAAAGCTCCTGAGTTGAGACAGGTTCCTACCCTTAGCTTATTGTATTAGCTGCCAAACATGCTTGGTTTTATATTGCAAACTTAACTGGTTTGTGTCTATATATGTGTAATTGAATACTTCATTCAGAAACTCAATTCGGTTTTAGAATTGCTGGGATATTTTAATTGCAGTAACTATGAGTATTCAAATTTAAATATGTTGCAAAACCTATTTAGCTTGGTAAAATCTAGTAATGATATATGCATTTAGATCTGTATCATAATTTCTGCTGTTGACACTGCTGTTGTTGTGTTTCTTTGTCCTTCATGAGTTTTTTCAATTGTACAGATTATTACTCTATTTGTGGCTAGTTGTAATAATTTACTTTAAAGAAAACAGGTTTGACCTCATTGTTTTATGATGTGGTTGGGTTGCTACCTGTATACCTATATCTAGAAGAACAATTTTAACACGATATGGCCGATCTTTGTCATGAAGTTTGGCCAGTTTGTAGGGCTGAATCCTTCAGGGCAACAGCTGACTATCTGTTCATGGAAGCATTGAAATGAGGTTTATTAGAGTATTAGACGAGGACGAGGTTAAACTGAGAGTTAGCTACTGCAAGGGCAAGTACTTAGTTTTGCCTGATAATAATTTAGCTGAATGGAAAGGTTTGTGAAGTATGTGGATGTTATGGATGTGGAATCTTTCTGTGTCCTTGTTATACGTGTAGCATCTGATTTTCTAAGGAGCCTATTTTTTAAGGGATCTTATCCACAACTGTTAATGGACTTGCCAAGCGTCTGGCATAAACTAACATTGTCATGACATGGCACTAACATGATGATAATGCAGTATGGTATCATATTGACATCTTGATAATTTTCAAAGTCTAATTATGGAGATTCCTGCTGATCCCATTGTTGTTTTTTTTTTTTTTCTTCCTCTGGTATGGGGTAATTGGTCAGATAGTTTTGGTCTTCTCATACTATGATGGAATTCATCATTTATGCGTAATATAACTTAGACATGCTGTTCATCTGTTTCATGTATGCTTATAAGCAGTACGTTCTGGTATCTTTTCTGTGACGCATTCCGCATAGATGCTTGCACTAACTGAAGGGGATCACATTAGATAATTGCTAGATATGAGCATATAAAGTTGATGAATTTTAATATATGTTCATAAAAAAATTTGCTCTAAACCTGAATTGGGACATAATTTATTGCTTTTGCTATATTGTTTTCTGAACAATCTTTGATCTTTGACCTTTGATCATTGAAGGTTATAGCTGCAACAGTGATAAGTGATCCAGAAAAATATTCTGAGGCATTTCTTGGAAAGCCAAATGACGAGTATTGTTCTTGGATTCTTGGCTCTGAGAAATGGGGAGGTGTGTTGAAGGCTTTCTCTTCTTCTTCTTCTTCTTCTCCTCTGTCTCTCACTCTCTCTCTGTCCCTGCTGATGTATTTAATGCTTACTGTTTTGATGTAAATTGTAGGATTTCGGTTGTTTTCTTTTCCTCTTTTGTCTACCTTGGTTTTTTGGGGTGACAAAACATTACCTTAAGTGGTTCTGTTCTAATTTGTGTTGGAATTTGGCTTCATAGATAATAGATGTTTGACCAATTATTAGTGCTTGGCTTCATAAAGTTCATGCAACTGATATATGCATGATAGGATCAGCTTAAAATTTTTGCTTATGACTGTGTATGTATTATATTACAATCATTCTCTATAATGTTCTGTAAGCTACTTATTGATTTATTATGCTAACTTTGCTACTTAATATTCTGTGGTGAAAGGTGCTATCGAACTTTCAATATTGGCAGACTATTATGGACGTGAGATTGCAGCATATGATATTCAAACCACCCGATGTGATCTGTATGGTCAGGTTAGGAGCAGTAGTCTTCTATCCTTTGCCTTTGTGCGTTAGACTTGGCCAATTTGGCTTCCTTATTTATTTATTTATTTTCTTTTAATTTTTTTTAAAATTTTTTATATAAATTTCTTAATGTATTATTGCAGGGAAAGAAGTATTCGGAAAGAGTTATGCTGATCTATGATGGTCTTCATTATGATGCTTTAGCTGTATGGTGTCTCATGATCACTTTCTTATAATTATTTCTCATTCTTGTTTTTAATCAAATAAATAATCAAGGGGAATTAGATGGCAGGCATGTAGGATTTCTTAATCTTCAGTCCATGCATGTAGTTATATTAGATCTCCTGGCTGATGATAATCAACCAGTTGATTGACATGACTGGGGGCTTAAGTAAAGAACTTGCATTTGAGTGTCTCCTTCAAATTTATATTAATAGCCCTCCAGATATCACTAAGTTTTATGTCTCTCACTACATAGTTAAAGTTTACATCCTTCTCATGCATCTTTGTGTATAAAAAGAGAAAGAAAGCAACCTTGAGCGAAGTAGATTGGAGTTCAGAGCTGGCATCCATTATTAGAATTATAGGTTTGGTGCTACTGAATAAGTAGGGATTGCAGGATGTGCTGATCCTTTATTCATTTACCTGCTCTTGCTTTCATCATTTGTTTGATTTTTTTTTTTCTCTAAGTGCTCCCCATAAATACTATTGCTGTTATGTGTTTATGTTCAACTTATATGAATGGCTGTTTGTATTCTGGTGCATTTACAGATGTCTCCATTTGATGATGCTCCAGAGGAGTTTGATCAAACTATATTTGCTGTACGGTCAGACAGGACTATCGGGCCAGCTGAAGGCCTTGCACTTAATCTTGTTAAGGACCAGCAAAGGTAGGTTCTGGGGTTTCATGGCACTGTACTAGTAAACTATATAAAAGTCTCATTTGTAAATCAAACAGTATGCAACACAATCTTTGTTCCAGTGTAATGGCTGGAAATTTTATTGCCCTCATGATCATGTAACATCTGTTATTATTCATTAATTTTGAACTATGGAATGTTAATGTTGACTAATCATGTATCATCGTGTTTAATTGTCTTGTCACTTTCTAGGAAAAGGAGCTACACTGACACCGCCAACTTCACTCTTCGTTGTGGGGTATGTCAAATTGGAGTGGTCGGGCAGAAGGTTATTACTCATTCACAACAACTATGAATACCTCAAGAAACACACTAAAGCAAACATTAGAAAGTCTCACTTAGCCTTCTGGTTTTCTTTGTGATCTTAAGTTGCACAACCACTTAGCATCTTACATTTCTTGATAAATAATTTTATGTGAATTTTCAGGAAGCTGTGGAGCATGCTCAAGCAACGGGGCATGTCAATTTTCAGGAATACAAATGATAGGAATTATGATAAGAGAAACACAGAAAGAAGATACATTTCTTTCATAAGCTCTTTGAGAGTGAATTCATTGACTGATAGAAGAACTAATAAAGTTGTTCCCTTCGCCTGACAACTGTTATAGTAGAATGTTATGCTGTACCAGATGAAAAGAGTTTCACTGCTATATCATAGGGATAACTTGTCACAAGTTATAAATTTATTAATAGAGGCAAGATCAAAGTACATATACCTCAAATTTGGTTTACTTCACATACCATTCATGATTTTATTTATTGGTTTTGTAATTTGTAGTGGCCCTAGCAGTTATATAATTTCCTGATGTAAACATATTTGATGAAGAAAGCCATTCCATTTAATGTACACACTATAAAAGTAAAATTATAGGAAAGAGGAAAAGGAAAAACACACTACCAATATTTTTGTAAAGTGAAATAAGTTGTCTCCAAGATTATCGAAGAAACCAGAGTATGTACACCTCCATCTTCTGTTGATAAGCAAAGGACCTACAGAGCCTCAGAATCCCACCACAAAACCAAGTGCCAAGCTTATGTAAAGCCAGTCCACTTCAATGCTTCCTCTTCTACTTGGATTATTCTCAAGTTCGGGTACGGGGACAGTCACAGTGCAATTTTTAACAAGTGGAGGTCCACAAAGATCATTGCCTGTGAAACTGGATGCATCAAATGATTGTAGTTGAGTGCTTGAAGGAATTTTTCCAGTCAACTTATTGTTGGACAAGTTCAAGTAACTCAAAAACGTCAATTTCAATATACTCTATGGGATTTCACTGGAGAGTTGATTTGTGGAAAAATCCATGGCCTCTAGTGATTTTATATCACCAATGTCCTCAAGGATATTTTCGGAAAAAGAATTATGCGAGAGATTCAATAAAACCAATGATCGAAGACTTGCCACTTCTCTTGGAATCACTCTTGAAAAATTATTTCTAGAAAGGTCCATTGCTCTTACCAAATTAAGAGTAGTGTAATACTCATATTGTGTCCCTTTCCAAACAAGCCAAGCATGCTAATGAAACTCTCCTGATCCAATTGCATGATAATATATATCTTTGCCTACAGAATAGTTCACTGAGACCATTGTTGTGAAATTGTTAAAACAGCTTGGTAAACTTCCAGAGAGATTGTTATTAGCAAGGTCTAAAATTTATAAAGATGCGAGACGACAAAGTTCCATTGGTAGAAGACCATGTGTAAAACCTAAAACTTTTGAATAGTATTTTCATATGAATATTGTTCTAGATGAATAGTATTTCTATATGAATAGTATTTTCGAGGGAATAACATTCTAAAGGAATAGTATTTTCAGAGAAATAGTGGTTTCGAATGAATAATATTTGTATAAATAGTAAAATCTTTGGAAAGCGGACCTTAAAGTTAAAAAGAAAAAAGAAAAAGAAAACTTTGGAATAAGTAATAGAGTTTAAGAAAACTGAAACAGATAAAAAATGAGTTCATTAGAGGTAAAATGGAACCATTTTCGAATCCGATCGAAAATTCGAAAGGATTTCTGAAAAATTTTGAAAACTTAGAGAAGTGTCAAAATGATTATTAAAATGCTCAAGAAATATTTTAGAAAACTCAAACAACACTTCAGAAGAAGATTTAGATTGAAATAGAATCAATCCGTAAATTGCCAGAGGCAATTTGGTGAATTTACGGAGAGTCAGAAAGGGATATGGAATGATTTTTAAGAGTCACTAAGGTTATTAAGAGTATGTAGGAAGTCCGAATATAGGCTCAGGTAAATTTTGAAAGGATTTCGAAAAAGTCTCAGAAAAGTTGAATTCAGGCGTTTCGAAAAAGTCAAATCAAAAGAGATAAGAAATGATAGACATGTGGGATAAGCAACCATGGAAATGTGACATGTGGCATAAGAGATAAGGATGAGGACACTTGGTAAGATTTCATGGATGACATTTTTGTGATTTTAAGTAAATTTTATGGGCAAATTGGACTTTTGGAAGGCTAGTATATAAAGTGAATGCATGAGAGGATGAAGAAGAGTGATTCATTCAGTCAAACAAGAAGGGAGACGTGCAAAGAGAGGAGAGACCATGAAGGAGAGCCAAAAATCGAGAGAGAAAAAAAAAGGAACTGTGAAGATGAAGAAGAAGAAGAAGAAGAAGAAGAGGCCAAGGATTCAAGGGGGTTTTCACCTACTTTCTACCCTTGTTATCATCCATAAAGAATCAAGAAGAAGTGAAGAAGAATTGGTAAGTTAAATGAGTTTATTTTGATGTTAGTTGATATTGATTTTCATGGGTTTTTAAAGTTTGATGATTTAATGAGTTTTTGATGGAATTTATGGGTTGAATAGAGGTTAATCATCATCAAATCAAGCTTGGAAGTGGAAGGAGAAGTGAAACAAGTGTGGGTTAAGGAAATTAGTAAGGTGAGGGTTAGGGTTTATGTGATGATTTTAATGGAATTTAAGTGATTTTGAGTTTAACGCTTTAGTTGATCATTTGATGATTATTTGATGCATTTGGGCATGATTTTTGAGCTTGAAATGAAGAGAATAGTTTGATTGCATCTTTTATTAGTATGTGCCTAACTTGGGAGAATTTATGAAATTGAATGATTTTTGATATATGGATAAAATTATATGAGATTTTATGTTGATTGAGATGAATTTTGGAAAGAAAATGCAAGCTAATAAATGGATGAGCAATTATGTTAGTGTATGGACAAGTTAGGTTTATGCATGTGTTTGAGTTGACTTTAATGCTTGAATGGTTGGTATGATGTTTTGGAATGAATTTGAGTTGGTTGGAATCAAAAGAATGAAAGAAAAATTTGAAATGGAAAGTTTGGGTATTAAATTGGCTAAGGTCAAGAATGGGTATGTAAATGGTTATTCCATTCTTTTAATGTGTTTTGAGTTTAGGGTTGAGGGTTAAGGGTGTTTAGAATGTGTTTTGAGTGCATTTGTGCAAAAGAAAGAAAAAGGAATGGATGTTAGAATATAGATTGGAAATATAGTGAAGTGATGAAATTATTGAGTGTATATATATTGAATTAGAATTAGGTGATTAATTGATGCATTATATGTGGGAAAATTTAATTGAGTGAATTGTTGGATATTTGAATGAGTTTAAATGAAAAGTTTTGGTTGGAATGTTGGTTTGAAAGATTAGTCAAGAATATGGAAAAATTGTACATTGGTGTATGGAATTTTAATTAAGTTGCAATTATAGTGTATTTATGAATCCTAAATCAAGATTTTGGTTGGATTAAAGTGTAGAAAAATTTCAAGATCAAAGGGAGGACTTGAAGGAGTGGTGAATTGGTATTGGAAGTAAATTTGTGATGGTTAAAATTTCTAAAATGTTTATGAGCTTTTATGAGTTATAATGAATTTATTTAAATTGTTGTTTAAATGTTCCATTTATAGTTGTTGAAGTAATCGTTTTTAATTTAGTTACCAAATTTATGATTTTGATTTATTTAAACTTTAGCATGTTAGTTATTTTAGCATGAAAGCAATTTATTATATTTGAGCAATTACATGTAAGAATTAGACATGTTAAAGTAACTCTGAAAGTTAGGCTTTGGCCTTAGAAAAATTATATTTTAGTTTCTAGTAATAAGTTTAAAGAAAAGCAAGAATTTTTAGTATTTTGAAAGAAAGTTTAGATGTCTTGAGTTTATCTTAATCCCTAGTATACCTGGTCAAAGTACCATTGCATGTATCCATTCCCTACCCCCACCAAGAAATAGAACTGACTAATCCTAAGTCAATGGGTCGAGAAACTCAACGCCACTATTCTTGAACAACTTGGAATCGGGCCTTCCTTTCGCACTATTACGGATACAAAATGAATGGAATGGGAAAAATTGGATTCAATTGTCAACTGTTCCAAGAAATAGGATTGACTACGGATTCGAACCATAGCACATGCTTTCATAAAACCGTACGATTCTCCCGATCTAAATCAAGCAGGTTTGAGTCTGACTTTGAATCTGTGAGTCGCCCTTTGCATGTATATGAGAGTGTAGATTTGCCTGATGTTGGGGGGGAATCGCGACCCCAAGAGTTTCCCACATCTGTGACTACACATGATAGTATTCTTGAGCTCTAGTGGCGATAAGAAATTCTATCACAATAGGACTAAGTTTCCCTGAGTTGGCTTTGGCTAGCTTAAAAGAAAAAAACACGTCAATAGACGTAAAGTTTATTAAATGAGAAAAGTTATAACAAGTTTCAAGAAATAAAGAAATGTTTATAAGATTTATTTATTTTCATAGTTTAATAAAAGTTATAATAAATTATTAGTTTTATAAACTATTTTGGGAGGATATATATATTTTAGAAAAAGGACATTGTAGATTAAAAGTTATCTACTCACTGAGTTTTATACTCACAATTCTTTTCATATGTTTTTGGAAAAAAAAAAAAAAAATCCTCCGCAGGTGTAGGTACGAGTCGTCAATCAGAAGAGATTTCATCGGACGCATAAGTGGCCTGACGTAAAGATATCACTGCATAGGTTTGTATTCGAAAGTGTATGTCATGTATTATATGCAACTTTTGGTGAATATATTGTAAATTGTATTTTGGGTTGTATATAGTATTTTGTATTTATAAAATTATATTTTTGACGAATGAAATTATATTCTTATGTTAAATGAAAAGGAAATGCATTTATAGATTTCAAATTGAAAAATGTTTGTGGTTGGATTGTGAAAAATGATTTGAGGGTCTCAGGCCAATAGTGGAGAATTGTTTATTATAGAAGTGTTAAATTTTTAAATTTACAGGGTGGCATGTTCAGAAAATAATCGTTATACTGTTCAAATTTTTATAAATTAATTTTGTAAATGTTTGAAAAAAAAAAAAATTTCCACACATTTTTCACATTAAAAGAAAGTTTTGAAAAGTAGACAGCGTAGTTTCACGAAAACTTTTCAGTTAAATTAGATATCCATTGGAGGACTACATGAAGCGACTGGCAGACCAAATAGGGAGAGGGACCTATCACCATGCAACTTATTTGAACGAAGAATGAGAATATTCATTCTTAGAACTCTTTCTCCTATCCACTTTGGAACATCTCCAGTGAACTGATCTTTAGTAGCATCAAGTATCTCTAGTTTTGTACAATTTATGAGTGACATGAATGGTATTACTCCACATAAGCTATTTTGTCGAAGGATCAATGATTGAAGAAACCTTAAAATTCCCATGGAGGTTGGAAGGTTACCATTGAAATTATTGTTACCTAAATTCATGACATTTAGCTATTGCCAATTCGTCCAACAATTTGGTAATTCTCCAGAAAAAGAGTTATTTTGGAGGTTGAGAATCTGTGTTTGCTTTGTCTCATTTGTTCCTTGACACAAAAAAGGGAAAATGGATCCAGAGAAAGCATTATTGGAAAGATCCAATGCAATTACATTTGGGGACATCTGAGGTAATGTACCAGAGAATTCATTTGAACTCAAATCAAGTGAAAAAATTAGACTTAGGCCAGTTAAATTTGGAATATTCCCAATAATTTGGTTGTGAGAAAGATTACAATATTGAGTTTGAGAAATAGTTTTCCAAAACCCATTAGGAATGATGTTTGAAATTCTTGTGTTGGATATGTCCAACTATTTTAAACTCTTTTGTGAGAGAAACCATGATGGAAAGTGAGGTCCCACATGATATGAGCTCAAACTTAAAAACAGCAGTTGAAAAGAAGGAACCCAATTGGAATTAATTGTCAATGATATTGAGTTTTTAGAAGCTATAAAATGTTTAAGCCTTGTGAGATTAGCAAAGTGAACTTGGGAAAAAGTTCCATTCAATTTGTTATAACTAAAATCAAAATATTCCAAATATGAAAGTTTTCCCAAAGAAGATGGAATGAAACCACAAATAGAGTTGCTGTAAAGATAAATTTTTTTTAGATTTTTAAATTGTACAAGTTGTTCGGTCAAATAGCCAAAAACTCTATTTCTGCTCAAATCCAAAGCCTCTAATGTATTTGAAATACATCCTAACACAATATCTAAGATTTCACTTATATTTTGACTTAAATTAACATATGAGATGAGGATTGACCTCAAGTTGCAAAGTCTACCTAACGATCTAGGAATTCTTCCTTGTAAATTAATGCGGCTAAGAGAAAGATGTTCAAGAAGACTAAATCTTAATAGTCAATTAGGTATTGAAGAATTAAAATCATTATATGATAATTCAAGATATCTAAGAGAAGTCAAGTTGCAAAAGCTTGATCTAGAAATACTTCCATGTAAGTTATTGTCACTAAGAGAAATGTACTCAAGATGGCTAATTTTAGACCAAGGCTAAAAACAAACAACCCTAAGGTCCCCATCGACCAAGGCTACCAGTCGAGAGAGAAAAATTTTCTTTATCTTGATTCTTTTAAAGTTTTTATTATTATTTTTTAATTTTTAAATGATGTTAAAAATTATTAGTATTTTTTAAATTTTTTCTATTTTAATTATTTTGATTTCTATCGTCCATATTAGAGATGAATGGTGAAGATTTATTTTTTTTCTATTTTTTTTAAATACTAAATTATCCTTTTATTAAATATTAATTTTTAATATTTTATCTTGCTATGACAGTTTTGCCCTTCCTCACTGGTAGCCAAACCTTGATTTTTAGCGTCAACTTTGACGATAAGGGGTTTTTGATCCTTTTATTAAATATTAATTTTTTAATATATATTTTATCTTGCCATGCTGGTTTTGCCCTTTCCCACTAATAGCCAAATCTTGATTTTTAACGTCAACTTAGATGATAAGGGGTTTTTGAATTTTTCATACGCTATAAGGGGGTTATTTTATCTATTTTATAAATTAATAAGAAGAATCTTAACGATTTCTCAAAATATTGGAAGATTTAGGCTATTTTATCAAACTACAAGGGACGAAATAAAGATTATCTTTATATAGAAATTATGCTACATTATACACCATCACAGCGCGCAGCATATGCTATATCTCCCTGTTATAAATCCTTTCAGATATTTAATACAATTAATGGATTGTAATTCAATTATTTTGGAAAGCCAAAAGAATTTTAAAAATAACATATATTTTTATCACTCCACCCATCTAGTAGGCTTGCAGTCATCCAATTTGGAAAAGTAGCTATTTAATTAGATCTTGACTAGAATTGTTGGAAACTTCCACTATTCAACTGCTTTCTTCTTCTTAGAGCTCATGCATACCCATGCCCATATATAAATCAAGTAGTGGGTGAACAACTCTAGTCCAAGTTTTATTTTTCTTTTTCATTGCTTTGTTTCTGTTTCTATTTCCTTGTATCAATGTTTTTGCTTTTCCATGATTTTTTTTTTTTTTTTTTAAAAAGAGATGACAAATTACATGTAAAATTTTCAAACAGTTCTTAATCTTATAGATGTAAAGACATTTTTATCCCTCCTCACTTAATTTTATTTGTCTATTTTATGCAATTTTTAAATTTTGTAAGGGTATAAATGTCTAGTCATTATATAAAATATTATTAAAGGCATACAATTTATCAAAATAACATATATATATATGGCATATCTATCTTCCTTAGTAAGACACATTCCATGTTATTGAAGTAATTTTAAATTATGATAAGGGCATAAATATAATTTCACTGTCAGACAAAATATTTGAAGCTATAATTCAACGATCTTTCCCTCTTTTATATAGAGGTTTTTGATAAAATTTAACATGATCTGTGCTCACCTTTTATAAGCTAAAGTTTTATTTAATTTAAATTTCAATTATTTGATAAAATAATCTTGTTGATTGATATCTTTCCAAGTAATCACGATATTGCGATTAGCCTTATACATTAAATCAACAAGTAATCATGATATTGCAAGTAATCATAATTTTAAGGAGGGATGTAGAGATTTTTGAGTTTCATATAAATGAAGAGACCGGTGAATTTCAAATGCCTAAGTCGAAGATACAGCATGAAACTTTTGACTTCAAGATATTTAGGTTGGATTGGAACCAGATGGCATGGGTGAAATTCGATGGGTTGAATGATCACGTCTTGTTTCTAGCGAGGATTGGTTCAAGATGTTTTCCAGCAAAGGATTTGAGACTTGGCATGACCAATTGCATCTATTTTACAAATGAATTGTCCATCAAATGGAGCTAGGTTTTTTTGATAAATCTTTTCTTTTGAGGTGAAAATATGATTATGAAAAAATTAATGGTACTTCTTATTTGAGACAAGGTATTTTTTTCATTTGATTCCCGCTGGAAAAATGAAGTGACAGGAGCTTTGCTCTGTTTCAAAACAGAGCAATTCACTTGAAAAGTTAATATTTTTACCAATAAATGTAATCATAAACTGAAAAGCCAAAGCTGTTTGAGCAACTTCATCTTTTCACCAACTGAATTTATTTTTACCAATTGTTTCTTGAATAACTTCATCTTTTCACGATATAAAACATAAGTAATTTTTTTTTTTTCAAATTTACCAATATATATATTTTTTAAATTTACCGATTTGATTATTCAATATACTTAAAGAATCTTTGTAAGAATATAATTTTTTTGTTATTGTACAACATTTTACTTAAAATTTTGTGTTAACATCTAGGTCAATAATTTTCCTAACTGGAAAGGAAAAGAATAGTCAATCTATTGTTTTGACATCCTCCAAGTAAATTATTTTGTATAGTTTGGACTTTTAAAAAGAAGTTTATGGTTTTCTCAATAAAAGTGGTAGAAAATTAATTTCTTTGACCAATCGCTGTTTTGTATCAAAATTTAAATTATGTTAAATTACTACAGACCTCACTTTGACTACCAACTAAATTGAAAAGACTTTTAAAGTCAACTAAGCAGATGATTTTGAATCTTTGATTGTTAATTGTTTTTTTTTTTTTTTTAATTTTGAAATTTTAATATATACAAATTAGTGCAAGTAAAAGTTCGAGAATAATTTGTATAATTTATATGTCCAGTTCCTTCCTAGTTAGTATCCATTTGTTTTAGTGTCTCGATGCATATAAACTCATCTTGATCTTGGTATTTATTTGAGACCACTCATTTTAGAGAGAAACTTCAATAAGCCTTGCACACACACACACACACATATGTATATATATATACAGATAGATAATATTATGCAAGGTAAATGGTTACTTGTATCATATGTGTACCTTACTGGTATATCCAACCCCATCTAAATCTAACAAGATTTCAACAATTTGATATAAAAAAGTAGCCAAATGATTGGAGTACTATCTCAGTTGCTATACATTTCATTAGCCAATTCTGTTAAGGACTGCTCTCATTATCGTCAAACACTTACTACAAATACTTTATAACAGCAATTCAAAGTCATTTAACTACCCTGCCAAAAATTCAAGCCAATGAATATACCTAGCCACGACTTTAAGCCAATGAATAAAAGTTATTGGAGCTTTGATTTTTCTACCAAGTTGTTTCTTTCATTAGTCAATACTCAGATAAAAGCTTAGACATTAGAGTTTTTGCAGGAAAATTATATAGCGTTTTCAAATTTTGTACAATATATAGAAATTGTTTGCATATTCTTCAAAAATTGTAGGAACTTACTTTATAAATATAATTAAACAACAAAAACATAGGTGGGTATCTTTATATATATAGCACCAAAGTATATACAAGTTTGTAAAATGGTGCTAGAAAATTAGAATAAGTTTTATAGCACCTTCTACCTTTTTAAAAAATTTAATGACGAATATACCGTTACTTTAATTAGGATGCTTAACTGGATAACTTAACTTCTAGTCTTGCCAGTTCTTCAACAACAGGACCTGACTCTCTTTAGTTATTTAAATTATTAATTGACGTGAAAAACAGAGGAGAGCATCTTCAATCCTTATTTCACAACAGTGCTCGAAATATGAAGTGTACAGGGGCTTGCTTCTGTTTAAAGTTGGAACAAGTAATTGAAAAGCTAAAATTTTTACCAAGTCAACATAATCAATTTTCATCTTAAAACAAAGTGACAAATGAAAATAGAAAAATCATCGAGAAATTACAGAGGTGTCTGCAAATCTTGTTTTTCCAAGTTAACATAATCACTTTGATGAGCAGGAATCTTTAAGCAAACACATACAAGAATAAAGTTGATTCATTTCTTTATTTACAGTACTTTGTACACACAAAATCTAAAATCATTTTGGTATTACACTGCAGAATTTATTCCCAAGGCGATCCAAGAAAAGGCAATATGAATGCCTCCACCTTCTGTTGACAATCAGAGGACCTATTACACTCCAGAATCCCACCACAAAACCAAGTGCCATGCTTACGTAAAACCAGTCCACTTCAATGCTTCCTCTTCTATTCTCAAGTTCAGGTACTGGGACAGTCACAGTACAATTTTTAACAAGTGGAGGTCCACAAAGATCATTGCCTGTGAAACTGGATGCATCAAATGATTGTAGTTGAGTGCTTGAAGGAATTTTTCCAGTCAACTTATTGTTGGATAAGTTCAAGTAACTCAAAAACGTCAACTTTGATATACTCCATGGGATTTCACCAGAAAGTTGGTTTGTAGAAAGATCCATGACGTCTAGTGATTCCAGATCACCGATGTCCTCAGGAATATTTCCGGAAAAAGAATTATGCGAGAGATTCAATGAAACCAATGATCGAAGACTTGCCACTTCTCTTGGAATCACTCCTGAAAAATTATTTCTAGAAAGGTCCATTGCTCTTACCAAATTAAGAGTAGTGTAATACTCATATCGTGTCCCTTTCCAAACAAGCCAAGCATGCTGATGAAACCCTCCTGTTCTGTTTGCATAATAGTGTATATCGTTGCCTGCAGAATGGTTCACTGTGACCATTGCTGTGAAATTGTTGAAACAGCTTGGTAAACTTCCAGAGAGATTGTTATCAGCAAGATCTAAAATTTGTAAAGATGCTAGATGACAAAGTTCCATTGGTAGAAGACCATGAAACTTATTTGAACGAAGAATGAGAATCTTCATTCTTATAAATCTTTCTCCTATCCACGTAGGAACACTTCCAGTGAACTGATTTTCAGCAGCATCAAGTGTCTCTAGATTTGTACAATTTATGAGTGACACAAATGGTATTACTCCAAAGAAGTTATTTTGTCGAAGGCTCAATGACTGAAGAGAATTTAAAATTCCCATGGAGGCTGGAAGGTTACCAGTGAAATTGTTGTTACCTAAATTCAAGACATTTAGGTATTGCCAATTCATCCAACAATTCGGTAATTCTCCGGAAAAAGAGTTATTTTCAAGGTTGAGAATTTGTGTTGACTTTGTCTCATTTGTTCCTTGACACAAAAAGTGGAAAATGGATCCAGAAAAAGCATTATTGGAAAGATCCAATACATTCAGATCAGAGGACATTTGAGGTAATGGACCAGAGAATTTATTTGAACTCAAATCAAGTGAATAAATTAGATCTACATCAGTTAAATTTGGAATCTCCCCAAAGATTTGATTGTGAGAAAGATTATAAAAATAAGTTTGAGAAAGAGTTTTCCAAAACCCATTAGGAATGACATCTGAAATTCCTGTGTTGGATATGTCCAACCATTGTAAACTCTTTTGTGAGAGAAGCCATGATGGAAAGTGAGGTCCCACATGACATGAGCTCAATCCTAATAACGTCAGTTGAAAAGGAGGAATCCAATTGGAATTGACAGTCAATGATATTGAGTTTCCAGAAGCAATAAGAAATGTAAGCCTCGTGAGATTAGCGAAGTGAACTTGAGAAAGAGTTCCATTCAATTTGTTATAAGAAAAATCAAGATCTATCAAAGAGGAAAACTTTCCCAAAACAGATGGAATGGAACCACAAATAGAGTTATTGTAAAGATAAAGGCTTTTTAGATTTTTAAATTGTCCAAATTGTTCAGTTAAATGACCAAAAACTCTACTTTGGCTCAAATCCAAAACCTCTAACGTATTTGAAACACATCCTGAAAAAATATCTAAGATTTCACTTATATTTTGATTTAAATTGACATATGAGATGGAGATTGACCTCAAGTTGCAAAGTCTACCTAACCATTTAGGAATTCTCCCTTGTAAATTATTACCACTGAGAGAAAAATGTTCAAGAAGGCTAAATCTTAATAGCCAATTAGGTATTGAAGAATTAAAATCGTTAAATGATAAGTCAAGATATCTAAGAGAAGTCAAGTTGTAAAGGCTTGATCTAGAAATACTTCCCTGTAAGTTATTGTACCGAAGAGAAAGATACTCAAGATGACTAATTCTCGACAACCAATTAGGTATCGAAGAATTAAAATCGTTAAATGATAAGTCAAGATATCTAAGAGAAGTCAAGTTGTAAAGGCTTGATGTTGAAATACTTCCTTGTAAGTTATTGGACCGAAGAGAAAGATACTCAAGATGACTAATTCTCGACAACCAATTAGGTATCCAAGAATTAAAATCATTATATGATAAATCAAGATATCTAAGAGAAGTCAAGTTGTAAAGGCTTGATGTTGAAATACTTCCTTGTAAGTTATTGAACCAAAGAGAAAGATACTCAAGATGACTAATTCTCGACAACCAATTAGGTATCGAAGAATTAAAATCATTATTTGATAAATCAAGATGACTAAGAGAAGTCAAGTTTTCAAGTCCATTAGGAATTGGACCTCGAAAATCATTAAAACTCATATCAAGAAAAACTAAGTGATTAAGATCAAAAACCCAACTTGGAATGGAGTTACCAAATCTATTTCCAAAAAGATCAAGGCTGGTAAGAGAAGAAAAATTTGCAATTGATATTTGAGAAAAGTGTTGAAGTTGACATGATGACAATCGTAGTATTTCTAAAAAGGGGAGTGAATTTATCTCTAGCAACAATTGATTAGAGGTTTTATTGAGATTTACACCACTCAAATCAAGGTGTTTCAACAAAGAAAGACTAGATATCCACATTAAATTTTCAACATATGGTTCATAAGGATAAGAAAAGAAGCCACAAAGGTCAAGATACTGAAGGTTGGAAAGATTTCCAAGTTGTTGAGGAATCATTCCCCCAAATCTAGCATTAGAGAGATTAAGATATCTTAAATTCTCCATAGAACTAAGAAATCCAGGAATTTGAATTCCTCCAAAATCATTATAGCTCAAGTCGAAGTGAATCAAATGTTTCAAATCAAGCAAAGATGGATTTATCTTACCTCCCAGCACTGACCTATTATAATCTTCATATTTTGCTATAGAATAGTCATCAGAAGTGAAATATTCCAAATGAGGATTTCGAAGATTGAGTTGAAGGACATGGACTGTGAAGTTGTCGCAGACAACACCAACCCATTTACAACAATCTCCATCACCAAACCAAGAAGCAAGCCGGTTGGAAGGATCAGTGAGATCTTGCTTGAAGCGTAAAAGCGCTTCCCTCTCACTTTGGATGCAACCAACATAAGTGCTTCCACTGCCAAAGCTCATGTTGATGGTTGCAAAGGAAAGTAATTGGAAGAAAATAAAGACAGAAACAACACTAATCATGTTTGGTTTCATTGCATGGACTTTGTATTTGAAATAATAAGAAGGGGAAATGTAGATGAGAGACGCTTACATTCTGCTATGGCATTTATAGAGTCTCGACTACTCTCACCAACCATTTCCTAGGTAATTTCTTTATATCAAAGATTCCAGGGTCCCACTGTGGCCTCGGAAGACCCCAAGTCAACGGAAAAATGGAAAATATTCAAAAACATTCCAAATTGATTGTAGAATGTGTTGGAATAATGAAGTAAACAGATTGCTGAAATCCGCTTTCAAAGAATTAATAGAGCACTTCAATTTTTATATAAATTAATAACTTCAACAAATCTGTCTACAACTCTATTTTGTATTAAACTGAATTCACCTAGAGTATAAATAACATTTAGTTTGATGTCATGCTATCATGCAGTTTTAATAACGTTTCCAAATAGTCAATTCCAATTAATGAATTGTAATTAAGTTGTTCATGAAAGATTTGAAATGTTAAATTTATAACAAATAAAATATGAACATCTATAGCTTCGGATTATGTTTCTAATTCATAATTTTCTTTTCATTTTATATTCTTAAATTAATCTAATCTGAAAAGCTATTTCTAAAACATCTTGTATGTACAGTTTTACAAAAATAGAGTAGCTATGTTCACGTTGGTGATTCTCACAAAAGCATAATTAAACACTAATAAATTAAATAATTCCTAATTCCAAAGATATTTTAGTATTGTATTTTTTAAATTATGAAATCAAGTACAATAAATTATTAATGATCAAAACTCTGCCATTTTTCTATTTCTTACCAGACTCTCAAAAAAAAAAAAAAATTGATTGTTTTTATGAACAAATACTCTATTAAAAAGAGAGAGAGTGTGAGATATATGCTTAAAGAATACATAAATAATAATAAAAAAAAATATTGTATTCCTCTTGCTTTATTATTATGTTTTGAGTTTATTTATCATGTTTTGATTTTTCACTTTTGAATACCAAAAAAAAAAAAAAAGTGTAAATATGTTTGATCTGATTTTTTTAGTACATTTTTGTTAAGATGCATGGAAATCAAATCTTTAACATTTATTACTCAAAAGTTTTAAAAAAAAAAAAAGATTTTTTTAATGTTTTCCACCATTATAATAAATCATTATTTTTTCCTTAAAACAAATATTCTCATTTTCAAAAATAATACCAAATATATATATATATATATATCTCATTTTCATTTTTTCGAAAATAACATTAACAAATCTTAACAAACACGTTTAGATTTTAAAAAAAACATCACTTTTTAAAATAGATATGATATTTGTTTTTTAAAGTTTTTTTTTTTTTTTGAAAACACCATTTTAAAAACGAATATAAACACGCTTAAATTAACACATAAACAAAATCATACGACAAACTTTTTATATCAAATTTGTCCACTATTTCATGTTTAGTCTAGTCAATTGTAGATTATGCATAATATTATTTGTTATATGAAGTGTGTAACAAGTCTATAGGAGACTAAGACTTTATTTTTCTACTTTTTATCTTTTTCCACAAGGAAAAGCCACAAGCACCATCTTTTTTAAAAGAAAATTAAGACTTTATTATTCTACTCTTAATTTTTTCCATATGGAAAAGTCACAGGTACTATCTTTTTTAAAAGAAAGTTAAGATTTTCTTGTTCTACTTTCAATTTTTTTCATATGGAAAAGTCACAAGTACCATCTTTTTTAGAAGAATGTTAAGTGACGATACTTTTCTTTGTTCTAATTTCTTTATATATGTTTATTACATAATTAACACTGGATTCCTTACGTATTGGATTCCTCTTTTTTTTTTTTTTTTTTAAATGATTTAGTAGTGATATGAGCTAATACGAAACTTAAAAGAGGAGCATGTAACTTTAGAAAATGATATCTAGTTGAAGCGCAAAAGTGCTAGCCTCTTACTTTGGAGTGGAAATTACAAAAAATGACGATTTTAGAAAAGGAAAATTCATTTTTATCCATTTTTTACAAAATTCATTTTTAACCTCTCAAACAAATTAATTATAATATATACCCAAATTATCCAAATTGTCACTGCATACCTTGTTCTCCTCCATTGCTCATGGTATGAGATTTTTAGCTTTCTTTATTAATTATTTAAGTTTTGTTGGATTTTTTTGAGGTTTTTTTTTAATGATTTTTCGGGGTTTTTTTTTTTTTTTTTTTTTTTTTTCTGTGTTTTGGACGATGGCAATTGATGTTTAGGATTATATTTAGTTAGATTTGATTGAATTTGAATTGAAAATAAAAGTTCTCGATGAGATGTAGCAATTAAGATAAGGACCAGATTACCGAGTTTTGTGAGGCCACAAAACCTGATTCAAGTTTTATAGCCCCATAAAACTTGATTATGATTTTGTAATCGAGTTTTGTGGCCCCACAAAACCCGAATCAAGTTTTGTGGTCCCATAAACCGGGTTTAAGTTTTGTGTTTTTAAAATGTTGACTTGAGAATAGTTTGGTAAACTTGGGTATAGAGTGAAAATAATTTATTTGAGAAGTTAAAAATAATTTTTTATAGATAAGTAAATAAAAACGAATTTTTCTTTTTGATTTGGGCTGCAAATAAAAAGCTCCATGCGTAATTGCTTCCATTGCAGAAGCTAAATAGTCAAAGTTGATGGTTGCAAAGAAAAACAGCTGCAAAAAAAGAAACGCAGTAGCAACATTGATCGCATTTGGTCCATTGCAATGGACTTTGTATTTAAAATTATAAAATGAAGAAATGTGCATGGGAAGGTTGTAATTAGTGTGGTATTCATAGAATCTCACTATCCAATCAAAGTCACCCATCTAGTAGTAGTAGCACTGTGAAAATTTGGAAAGGATGTACCTAATTTCCTTGATAATTACATTGCATCAAGATTTCAGACTTAATTGCTAGAGGTACCATATTTGCAACCTTGGAATATAGCGAAGACTCCAAGTCAATGGAAAAAGTGAAAATAATTTAAAAACTTTCTAATGACTTTTGGAAATTTTAATTGTATCTTGTTGCTTCTTTCCATCAATCAATTGTTGGAATTTGGAAATAACCCATCCATTAGGGAAGCCTCAAGTGAATGAGAAAGGGGAAATTATTTAAAAACTTTTTCTGCTTCAAAATCTTTAATTCCAAATAATTTTGTCTTTGTTGCTCCTTAATTTTCATCACTCCTTGGAGTTTTTCAAATCAAAAGAGAAAAAATATATTTTTTTTTCAAGTTAAATAGGGATTAAAACTCTGTTTTGAAAGAATTAATAAAGCACTATTCTATGGTGTTAAACAAAAATTGACTGAGGAGGTATGTGTTAATTACTATGTGTATTATCGTAGTTGTACAAGCAAAATGCTACCCATCTAGTAGGCTAGCTTATTGGATTGTGATTGGAGTTGTAAAAATTCCTTCACATCATAACTTTATTAGATTTCATTGAGGCCTTGGAATCTAGAGAAG
The DNA here is from genome assembly GCA_019925255.1 of Litchi chinensis. Taxonomy (NCBI): domain Eukaryota; kingdom Viridiplantae; phylum Streptophyta; class Magnoliopsida; order Sapindales; family Sapindaceae; genus Litchi; species Litchi chinensis. The sequence goes on from CM034462.1 coordinate 39,103,470, forward strand.
ACTTAAGTCAATGCAAAAGAAAAAATTTTTTGAAGCCATATGAATATTAAGGAAATTAAGGAACCATATGGTTATTTTGAATTCAATTTTGAATAAGTTTTTATTGTTCGAAAAAATAAAATGAAATCAATACTAATTTTATCTCTCTAGTTTTATCTATGTTCTTACCAAAAGTGATGTATTTCCTAGCAAAATATCATCAATTGACAAATTTTGTTTTGATAAGATTTCCACCCTAGCTAAGACGTTGCAGTCTAGGACTCATAGGAACTATAACAAAGGTTTAAACCATGGATACAAAGACTTTATTTTTAGGCTCAATAGTGATAGGATGGAGAATTTTTCATATCATGCCAAAAACAAATAAGAACTCACCTGTTTGGTTAACTGTTCCCTTGTCATGGTACTTGAGAAATTTTCGCCCAATATGGAGTAGCGCCACTCTATGTATGAAACAGTTGCGGCCAATCTGATGGAAGCTAATGCTCCAAGTGATTTGTCCATCAAATGGAGCCAGGGTTTTTTTTTTTTTTTTTTTAAATAAATCTTTTATTTTGAAGTGAAAATATGATTATGAAAAGATTAATGGTTCTTCTTACCATTTTACGTAGGTACATAGATGGGTAAGAAAAGTTTTGAGCCTATTTTAAAGATATCAATTTTATTTAATAGGTAAAATGATTATTTTACCCTTGAATCTTAAAATTAATGGTTAAATACTGTAAATCATTATCGATAGGGGTTGTTTGTATAATTAAGTTATTGTTGAATGTTTTGCTTTGATATAAATATAATTAAAAAAAAAAAACACACACACACACAAGGCAAGTTTGTGTAGTTAACCTTTTTCTGAAACAGAATTTGCCATGCCAATGAAAAATTTTGTCCAACTTGGCTTTTATTTATTTTTTCATTTGATTCCTATTGGAAAAATGAAGTGACAGGAGCTTTGCTCTGTTTCAAAACAGAGCAATTCAATTGAAAAGTTAATATTTTTACCAATAGATATAATCATAAACCGAATAGCTAAAGCGGTTTGAGCAACTTCATTTTTCATAAACTGGAACTATTTTTACCAATAGTTTCTCGAATAACTTCATATTTTCACGATATAAAATATAAGTAACTCTTTTTTTGTTTTTTCAAATTTACCAACTTGATCATCCAATATACTTAAAGAATTTTTATAAGAATATAACTTTTTGTTATTGTATAACATTTTATTTAAAATTTTGCGTTAATCATGTGGGTCAATAATTTTCCTAATTGGAAAGAAAAGAATAGTCAGTCTACTGTTTTGATATCCTCAAGGTAAATTATTTTGTATAATCTGGACTTTTAAAAGGAGTCACAGTTTTTCTTAATGAAAGTGGTAGGAAATTAATTTCTTTAATCAATACTGTTTTGTATCGAAATTTCAATAATGTTGAATAGCTATAGGCCCCACTTTGACTACCAATTAAATTAAAAAAACTTTGAAAATCAAGTAAGCAGACAATTTTGAAGCTTTGATTATTGATTTTTTTAAATTAATATATACACGTTAATGCAAATAAAAGTCCAAGAATAATTTGCATAATTTATTTGTCCAGCTCCTTCCTGGACAGTATCCATTTGTTTTAGTGTCTCAATGCATATAAACTCATTATGATCTTTGTATCCATTTGAGACCACCCATTTCAGAGAGAAACTTCAATAAAGCTTGGTGCGTATATATATATATATATATATATATATATATATAACATTTTATGAGATAAATGGTTACTTGTATCACATGTGTACCTTACTGATATATCTCACCCCATCTAAATCTAACAAGATTTCAATAATTTGATTTGAAAAAGTAGCAGAGTGATTGGAATACTATCTCAGTTGCAATAGATTTCATTAGCCAATACTGTAAGGACTGTTCTCATTATCGTCAAACACTTAAGTTACAAATACTTTGTACCAACAATTCAAAGTCATTTCTCTCAAAAAAAATTAAAAAATAAAATAAAACAATTCAAAGTCATTTAACTATTATGCCAAAAATTCAAGCCAATGATACCTACCGAAGACTTTAAGCCAATGAATTAGAAATTATAGATCAAAGTTCAACCCAAAAAAAAAAAAAGAATTAAAAATTATTGGAGCTTTGATTTTTCTACATAGTTGTTTCTTTCATTAGTCAATCCTCATAATGAAGCTTAGTCATTTGAGTGTTTGCAGTAAAATTATACAGCATTTTTAAATTTTGTACAGTATATGGAAATTGTTTGCATATTCTTAAAAATTGTAGGAACTTATTTTATAAATATATCTAAACAACAAAAACATAGCTGTGTGTGTATATATATATCACCAAAATATATGTGAGTTTGTAAAATGGCACTAGAAAATCATAATGAGTTTCAATTGCACCTTCAACCTTTTTAAAAAATTTAATGACAAATGTACCGTTGTTTTAATTGGGACGCTTTAACTGGAGAATGGACTCCTGGTCTTGCCGTTCTTCAACTGGAGAACCTGACTCTCTTTAATTATTTAAATTATTAATTGACATGAAAAACAGAGGAGAGCATCTTCAGTCCTTATTTCACAACACTGTCGATTGTTTTAGTTATTTGATTGGGTAATTCAGTTCACTTTGACGTCTCTTTATTTATTTTATTTCAAATTATTTGAACTGGAGGTCCGACTGAAAAACAGAGCAGCAGGGACCTAGGGGAAGAAGAAGGAAGCTGTCTTCGTCATGCTCCGAGACTGGAAGAGGAGAGAGTTTTTTCAGTCGGAGTTCGTGACTGAAAAACAGAGCATCGAAAAACAGAGCAGCAGCAGGTGTTAGTTTTATGTCATGCAGTTATTTAGATGGTCAATTTCAATTAATGAATTTGTAATTCAGTTGTTGAAGGAAGATATAAAATTTTAAATATTATAACATATAAAATACAATTAAAAAAAAATTTGATGGATTGCTAGTATTGTGACTGTAGTTGTAAAATTTCTTCATCGTTATCACATTGATGCTTCAAAATTTAATGATAATTTGTTGCTATTAGACGCCATCGTGTCCTTGGAATCATCTAGAGAAAAGTCGAACTCATTGCCAAAGAGGACATTAGTGGAGCTTTCTATTTTTCATTTCAAATAAGTTAAAATAATTATCATCAATTTCTACTGTTCAATATTTTGTGTAATATTAAAGCTTTGAAAAAAAATAAAAAGAAAAAAAAGAAAATGGAAAACTAATAGCTTCAACTATGCTTGAGTTGCATTAAGGATATATAATTTTAATACATGGATTTTAGATTTTTTAATCAATCTAATATCAATATTTGTTTCAAAATATCATGTTGATCTAAGAATATGATAGTGTTTTATGATCTTTGGTAAGAAAGTAGTTGGATATACGTATGTAGCAAGAAATCTACATGAGGGTGAATTAGAATAAAATTTTTAAATCAACTTCAATGGTATAAAAATATTTTGTAAATTAAAAAAAAAAACAAATAGATGTCCCTTATTAAATGAGATATAACAAGTCTTACTTATATATTTAAAATTCGTATTATAAATAAAAAAATAAAGTAAAAAAACTAAATAAAATATGAAAGAAGCATGAAATGTAAATAAAAACAAGCTAAATTTATCAAATATGAATTATAGCATAATAATGCTATAACTTCAATAATTTTTTTAGACATAAATAATCTATATTTTGATTATCATAATTCATAATTATTATCACATTTTAAATTAAAGAGTGCATTACAAAAAACATCAAACATGTTAAATTTAAGTAATATATTATGTAACTAATATTATGATAAAAAAAATGAAGCAAAATATGAAAAATTTAAGTAAAATTTCACATCAAATATATAAAATAAAATTATTATATATGTCATATTTGAATAGAAATATAAACATAAATAAGAAAATACATGCAATAATAAATTTGGGAATGATTATGTATTTATTTTGATATTAAAAGAATTGATATATATATATATATATTTAAATACAAGACACCCCTTTGAAATGACAGCACTTGTAAGCATAAACGTGTGTTACTTAAACTGGGTCATGATGTTGCCGCTTTCTAGTCTATGAAAAGTACAACAACTATTCATTGCATGCTCAAAACCAAATACTTTATTGCATAAACACAGCTTTATTATTGTATCGATATATATATATACATATATATGTAAAATAGTTTTATTATATATATTTTTAGTGTGGGCTAGGTAGGCTTAAGCCTATCCTAGCCCAAACGATACCTCTTACCTGGTTGGATAGTTATTAGTTTGATATAAATTTAATTGATAACAAATTAGTTTGACGTCTTTCATTAATCAAGACATATAAAATAATTTCTATCACATAAATTGGGTTTTGATAAAAGCAAGACAAGGAATTCCATGAAGTAATAGACTTGCTTGCCTCAAGTCAAGAAAAAACATATTCACCTAGAGTATGAATAATGTTAGGTTTCATGTCATGCTATCATGCCATTTTAAAGGGTAACAAATAAAATAAATAATAAATTGATGGACTCCTTATTTTAGTCACACAGGCAAAATGTCAAAAAGCAAACGTAAAGACGTCCATTTATTCCTAAAGTTCCAGGAAATTTACTTCATAATCACATTATTGCATAAAAAATTTCTAAGTCCAATGTTTTATATAGCCTAGACTATAGGATCCTCAATTTTTCTTCCTGAAAGCTGCAGGAAATTAATTCTTAGACTGGTCTTCTATCAAAATTTCAATACTTGCTACAAACCCCACTTTAGCTCCAACTAATCAAAAAGACTTTTTGTGTCGATCAAAGAGAAAATTCTGACACTTTTATTATTAGTACTGCATACTCATCTTTTTTGGTACACTGTTTGGGAAACAGAGAATTTGTATTGAAACAAATGATACAATCAGAAAAACCAAGAAATTTAGCTGCATCTTCGTTCCATAATAGATATTGGTTCTGCAAATATTCATAAGCTTATCAATCTTATCACTTTGACAAGTTAAAAAATTTCTGCCATACTCATCTTTGATAAATGTTGGACAAAATTTCTGCCCACCACTCGTATCACTTTGATTTGGCAATAGATTCCGTGGAAACTAGTTATACATACTGCCATATAGTTTTGATAGCATTTTCATATAGTTAATATCAGTTAATCGAGTGTAATTAAATTGTTTAAAGATTAACAATAAAATATATACAAAATTAATGGACTCTTCACCTTAAATTGTACAAGAACACTTCCAAAAAGAAAAAGCAATGGTGTCTATTAAGTTCTAATTTCTTGAACTCCTGACTGTCTAATAAGCTTGGACTTGGAGTAGGAAAAATAGCTAGCTAATTGGAATGTGACCGGACTCTTGAGTTACAGAAAATTTCTTTGATCATCACTTTGTTTGCATTCAAAGTCAATATATTGCTATTACATTTAAATGTGACCAGACTCTAGAGTTGCAGTAATTATGAGTATTCAAATTTAAATATGTTGCAAGACCTATGTAGCTTGATAAAATCTAGTAATGAGAATGGCATTTATCATGTGGAGTGTGATTCTTGATGTATTGAAGTTATTGCTGTCTTAGTAGAAAGTTTGTAGATTTTCATAGCATATATACACCTATAAGTAATTTGATTACCCAATGGTCTTTCATTTTATTTATTATGGTAGATTCGAATCATAATTTGTGGTGTTGACTGCTATCGTTCATGAGTTTTTTTCAAATGTACATCTTATTACTCTATGTCTATCTGTTGCCAGTTATAATAATTTACTTTAAAGAAATCAGGGTTGACCTTATTGTTTTATGATGTGAAAGGGTTGCTACCCTGTATAGCTATATGTAGAAGAACAATTTTAACACGACATGGCTGATTGGGTTAAGAAATTATAATAATTTCTTGACCCGTCACAGTCTAATAAGCTTGGACTTGGAGTAATCCAGTTTGGAAAAATAGCTATCTAATTGCGTTGCAAGTAATTTTTTTGATCATCACTTTGTTTGCTTTCAAATTCATTATGTTGCTATTACATTTCAATATGACGTTGGAATATGGAGAAGACTTCAAAATGTCTCATTAAAAATATTATATATATGTGCACATATGCAAATCTTTTTACATCTTGCGTATGAATATAGTTGTGAGTTGGTTTCAATACTTAATACAAATTTCCCTGATAGTGAATTAATTTTATCTCTTTCACTTATCAAGACATGTAAAATATTCTCTACCTTGTAAATTGAATTTTGATTGATGCAGGAAAAAGATTTTCGCAAGAGCAATTGTCGTGATTGTGATCTCAAGTCCTGCAATGACCATGGATTTGGCTTATGCTGCAATATTGACAGAACTGAAAATGAATCAAAATTAAAGTTGAAATTAAAATTAGGCATTTAAATTTAAGAGCAATCCTTTTGTAGGAGCTTTTACTTAAATTTTGACTTAAGTAGCCTTAGAATATTGAAGGCATGCATTAAAGCTTAACTGGAAATGAATGAAAATTTTAGTTGGATTGAGTGAAATAAATTGTCATTCAAAAATCAAGTTCTCAAGTTTCTTGAATAACTTCATCTTTTCATGATATAAAACATAAGTAAACTTTTTCTTAAATTTTCCAATTTGATTATTCAAGATACTTAAAGAATCTTCACAAGAATATAATTTTTTGTTATTGTAAAATATTTTACTTAAATTTTTCTGTTAATCATGTAGGTCAATAATTTTCCCAATTAGAAAGAAAAAGATTATTCAGTCTACTGCTTAGACATCCTCCAAGTAAATTATTTTGTATAGTCGGGATTTTTAAAAAGGAATCTCTGTTTTTCTTAATGAAAGTGATAGAAAATTAATTTTTTTGATCATTCGCTTTTTTCAGTAATGTTGAATTGCTACAAGCCCTACTTTGGCTATTGTTGACGTCCGGAAACGGTCAACCAGAGATTCTGGGGCCCAGACGGCGGACTTGGTAATTAAGGATTGATTGGTACTGGTCGAAGGGTAGTAAATGGTATATTAATGGGCTGCTAGGTTGGTGATAATTAATTCAGGTGGAGGAATGTCGTTCCTGGTAGTTGGTCGGAGTTAATAAACTGATGAACAAGTAATTAAAGGAAATGAGAGAAAGAAAGAAAGAAAACACAGGGGTTTTCACGTGGTTCGGTGACTGCACCTACGTCCACGGTCACTCTGGAGTAATTCCGGCAGAGTGATGGTTCTCTAGTATTAAGCTTGTTGTACAGTAGAAAAAGTCTCCCTTTTTATAGAGGAAGGGAGCTCACAATAAAGAATACAAAGGAAAAGTCTACACGTAATAGGCAACAGCTAGTTTCAACTAATCCTGACATTGCCATGCTGCATTAATTGTAAAGGTGATGATGATTTCCTCCCTGCACAAGTCTGCATTAATTACACCTGAAGAAGTCTTCACTTCATTAAATGCTTCTGGGTAATTGTGTAAACAGTTTCTGGCTGGAAATCATGGGGGTTGGCAATTCTGACAACTTGCTGCACATGGTTTCTTATAGGTGGACTTTCTGGTCAGCCAGATGTATGCTGGAGAGGAGGTGAGGCGATCTGGAGGTCAGCGCGAGCTCGCGAGCTCGCGATTGGTGCGACCTCGCGGGCTCCTCGGGCTGAAAGCATTGGCAGGTGACATGCTGAAGAACTGTTGCTAGCTCGCGACCTGGATGTCCTCGCGAGCTGGGCTTGCAATTGTTGGCTTTGTCTTTGGGCTTTCTGGGCCCTTGCTTTTGTTCAAATTAAATGGGCGTGTACTAGTCCAGTTGGGCCGAACCAGAAAATGGGCATAACAGCTATTAACTAAATTGAAAAGACATTTAAAGTCAATTAAGCAGACAATTTTGAAGTTTAATTTGATTGTTAATTTTCTTTTTTAGGAAATTTTAATATATACAAATTAATGCAAGTAAAAGTCAGAAAACGATTTGCATAAATTATTTGTCCAGCTCCTTCCTAGACAATGTCCAATTGTTTTAGCGTCTCAATGCATATAATCTTATCTTGATATCCATTTGAGACCATCTATTTCAGAGAGAAACTTTAGTGAGCATTGGCACATATACGTAACATTTATGTAAAGTGAACACTTACCTCTATCACATGACATGATTTGAGTAGATCAAATGTGTCCCGTATTGATGTATCTCTCGCTATCTAAATCAAGCATGATTCAAATAATTTGATTTTAAAAAGTAGCTAAGTTATTGGAATACTAATTAATTCAGAATCAATAGATTTCATTACTATGCCAAAAGTTAAGCCAATGAATACCTAGCAAAGACTTTAAGCCAATGAAAGTTCAAAATTATTGGAGGTTTGATTTTTCTACCAAGGTTTTTCTTGTTGGAAATAACTTTAATAGGTTAAACCTATATTAAAATCTAGAAATTCATATTAAATCAATAAGAATTATTGTAGAGAACATACCTGAATCTATATTGTTAAATCTGAGTAGGATTGAATCTTCCACAGTCAAATCTTCTTAGGTTACTCTATATTTTTTTTCTTGAATAGGGAAAGAGAAAAGAGAGCAATATTACGTTGATTTGACTTAGAGACCATAACCCTAATTATGTTCTTTATATACTAATCTAATTAGGTTTCCATTAACCTTAATTTAATTAGTATTAGGTTTCTACATATTAAAGTCCATACCCAATAGATATTTCTATAGCCCAATTAATAGATCACTTATTTGACCCTATTAAAATAGATAGCTCATAATATAATTATTATTTTCATATGTAAGCCCATATTTAGAAATATAAAAAATCCTAACAATCTCCCACTTGGGCTACATATGTTTCTTGAAACAATTATATTATCTATAGTATTGAGTGTGCATTGAAAAGCTATCTGTCTTGAAATATCCCCTTAATTACAATCTGGTCCATAAATTATATTAGTATGGGATTAAAGTGACCTTTGTCACAGATATTCGTAACTAGACCCATTAATGGTCACCACACCAATATATTTAATGACAAAGATCAAGTATGGGTGCCTAACATGGAAATTACATACAATGTGATCTCAAACATGCCTATTTCCAACTGGTTCTACCTTAATCTTTAGTGAGATCAAACACAAATAACATTCAGAGTTTATAACTGAACTTTATACTTTATTATGCAGAAAATAAATATAAAATATGTTCATAACAAAGAACATCAAAATATTAACTCCCACTAAACATGCACATCATCAACTAAAACAACACTCATATGAGCGGTGTGCTCATGAAAGACCTTGGATGGTAATCCCTTAATAAGCAGATCCGTAATCATGGAGTTTATCTCAATATGTTCTATAGCCACTTGACGACTCTGAACTCTTTCTTTAACAACAAGAAACTTGATGTCTATGTGCTTTGACTTCATAGAGCTTCTGTTGTTATTGGAATATAGCACAATCGAATTATTGTCACAATATATCTTTAATGGTCTTTCAATACAATCCACAACTCGTAGTCCCATGATAAAATTTCGAAGTCATATCCCATGATTAGATGTCTCATAACAAGCTATAAATTCAGCTGCCATGGTGGAAGAAACTATGAGTGTTTGCTTAGCACTCTTCCAAGAAATAGCTCCTCCAGCTAGCAGGTAAATATAGTCTGATATGGATCTTTTACTATCTTGGCATCTAGCAAAATCGGAATCAGAATATCCAACGATCTCTAAATTATCTGATCTCCGATATGTAAGCATATGATCTTTTGTTCTCTGTAAATAACGCATAACTCGTTTGACTGCTTTCCAATGATCCATCCCTGGATTACTTAAATATCTGCCTAACATTCCCACTATAAACACAATATTCGGATGCGTACATACTTGAGCATACATTAGATTTCACACAGCTGATACATAAGGAATCTTTTACATTTCTTTTCGTTCCAACTCATTTTTAGGGCACTGATTGAGACTAAACTTATCTCCTTTAGCTACAGGGTGTCTCTTGGTGCACAACTTTTCATGCTGAATCTATCAAGAACTTTTTCGATATAGCTCTTTTGTGATAACTCAAGGATATCTCAAGTTCGATCTCGATGTATCTGTATACCTAATACAAAAGAGGCATCCCTAAGATCTTTCATCTCAAAATTCTTTGTCAAAAATCTCTTGGTTTCGTGCAATAAACCTATATCGTTACTAGCAAGTAGTATTTACAAAAGGTCAGATTTGACAACTTTAATTTTCGAGCCAAGTTGATTTTTAACTTCAACTTTAAAGACCTTAAAAACATCTAGGGATTAAGACTTCTCATGTATCAAATATAGGTACCCATATCTTGAATAATCGTCTATGAACGTAATAAAATACTGTTGACCATTCCATAAAGTTGTAGGAAATGGTCCGCAAATATCAGTATGAATTAGTTCTAAGACATCAGAACACCTATTGGCATCTAATCTCCTAATGTTTGTCTGTTTCCCTTTAATACACTCAATACAAACTTCGAAATCTGTCAAATCAAAGGGATCAAGAATTCCATCAGACACAAGCCTTTGAATTCTCTGTTTAAATATATGACCTAAACGTTTGTGCCATAGTGTGGCGGAATCTTTGTCAGTTAATTTTTGTTTTGTACCTCGTGAATTTATATGCAAAGTTTCATTAATTGAGATAATTGTATTTAACAAATATAGGTTATCATGTAAAGATAAAGAACCAGTACCAATAAGATTCGAATATTGAAAAAGACCAAATTTATTATTTCCAAATGAACAAGAATAACCAAATTTATCCAAAATAGAAACTGAAATCAAATTCCGTCTAAAAGACAGTACTACATAAATCTCTTCCAAATTAAAAAAATGACTAGTCTTTAATAATAACCTAAAAGTTTCTATAACCTCTACTGCAACTGTTTTGCCGTCGCCCATATAGATGAATCTTTCAGCATCACTTGGTTGTCGGCTCCACAGGCAACCCTGCATAGACACACTTATGTGAGTAGTTGCACCAGAATCTATCCACCAAGTGTGTTTAGGTACAAATAAATTGAGAAGTATACCTTTCTTGACATGTCAGTTGGTGTATTTGGGACATTCTTTCTTCATGTGTCTAGCTTTCTTGCAAAAATAATAGGTAAACTTCTTATCCTGTTTCTTTTGCACCTTATGCTGTGATGTCCCAACTGCAGCTTCCTTTCCTCTTTTTCTTTTCTTGTCCTTAGAGATAGTCGCTAAGTTAGTACTTTCAATACCTTCTCGCTTCAATCTTTCTTCTTCTTGCACACAGTGAGATATGAGCTTATTAAGAGTCCATTTATCATTTTGAGTGTTGTAACTCACTTTAAACTGACTGTATTGTACAGGAAGAGAAATTAAAACTAAGTGCACCAGTAGGTCCTCAGACAGTTGTAACTTTAGTGCCTTTAGTTTGGAAGCAATATGAGACATCTCCATGATGAACTCCCTTATGTTCCTTTTTCCTTTATACTTCATTGAAACAAGGTTAGCCAAAAGGGTATTTGTTTTAACATTTTCGTTTTTCGCAAAACACTGTTTTATTTCATCAAGAAACTTCTTAGCATTTTCTCTTCAGACATAGAGCCCCTAAAAGCTTTCGGAATGGAACGTTTCATGATCATAAGACACATGCGATTAGAACGTTCCCACTTCTTCATACTTATCTTTTCATCAGCGATACTATTGTCATTAAAAGATGCGAGTTGTTTTTCCCGAAGTGCAAGGTCAAGATTCATGCAACCGAGAACAATCATAACGTTCTATTTCCAATTCTTAAAATTCGTACCATTAAGCACATGAATGGAATTGATATTAGCAGTTATTGTTGAAGCAGAAGTAATAACTGAATCAAGAACAAAACCAAATACAAGCTCACAATTAATAATCATATCATAAGATAAGAATACTCAATTAATAAATTCATACATGACATGATTAAACTATTGTCATAATGGTTGGCCCTAAAACAATATACCTAGCACAACATTGATATTTAGTCTTTGAACAGAAATATCAATTGTAAGTGGTACTCTTTGTGTAGTAATCAAATATTGATAATTAATCTCATCAAGTAGTAAGTCTTTCTTTGGACCGACTTATTACTCACATGGAAAGCCTAATAATCATCACATATTTATCACCACAAGTATGCCCATTATTTGGCCAAATAATAATCTTCATTTAGGTCGGTCATTATTCGCATAAACAATAGACATACACATCTTAATATTTCAAAATAAACAAATTTAATTATAGAGGTTACTTTGGTAACATATAATTTCAATTCAATTTATTTTGAAATATCAGACATAATACATATATCAACAAACTTTTATTTCCAAACCAAAGTAAAACTTTCATCAATTTAATCATTATGCTTGCATTGTTGATTATATGTATAAATATATATACTGACACTGATATATACTTGAAACTTTCATGCATGTGAATTGATTAACACACCATGCATATACACTGAATCCACAAAACAAAAAATCACAGCATTCAACAAAATATATATATATATATAATTCCCATGCCAGTCTTTTGGCTCAACAAAAAATATATTATATATTATTTGACAAAAAAATCACCAACAGCATTCATCAAGTCGCCATATTACACGAATATATATGACAGTAGTATGAATATTTAAAGCAAAACCCGATTAATATATATATATATATATATATATGAGACAAGCAAAGACATGCACTGTAAACCCGATTAAAAATAAACAACCAAAAAAAAAAAGTTGTCAACAGTAGAGATCTCAATACATATTTACGCAAGCAGACCGAGTTCAATAAACAATATACATATATATATATATCGTTATTCCGAGTTCAACAAACACAATATATATATATATATAGTCTACAGTCAAGAGTTTTTCATTAATAGGCATGGAAATTCAATATATATTTTCATGGTTCCACGACAATCACAATAATTAAACCAATTAATTTCTCAATGATTCAATATGAGTATGCTTTGATACCAATTGTTGGAAATAACTTTAATAGGTTAAACCTATATTAAAATCTAAAAACTCATATTAAATCAATAAGAATTATTATAGAGAACATACCCGAACCCATATTGATATATTTCATTAATCAAGACAAATAAAATAATCTCTACCATATAAATTGAGTTTTGATAAAAAGCAAGACAAGGAGTGCCGTAAAGTAATGGACACATTTACCTCAAGTCAAGGAAAGACTTAAATAGTGATGAGGAGAATCACATATTGAAATTTGGTTCTTGAAAGTTCAAATTGAATTGTTCAATTATTGAAATATTTAACTTATGTAAAATTTGTCTTCTCAATGAGGAGCCAAAATTATGCATAATAATTAGCTCCAATTAATAAAAAAAGATAGAAACTTTCCACCTTACTCTATAACTTGATGAGTAGTCATGTTAAAAGCAATTTTGCAAACTTAAGGAGCTACAAAATTAGGTTAATCATATGCTCAATTTCAATAAATTGGCAAATTAAGGAAGCAAGAGAATATTTAGAATTAAATCTTAAGAAAGTTAGTGCCTTTTGAAAAAAAAAAACTCAACACCAATTTTCTCTCTTTTTTCTGCGTTCTTCCACAACATGACTCTGCTGTTATTAAGATTTCATCAACTAATAACTTTTATTTTGATAAAATTTCATCCCTGGAAAATATGTCGTGGTCTAATAGTACTTATAGGAACTGTAACAATTGTTTGATCCATTGACACTAATACTTTACTTTCTTTAGAAAGGTAATAGAAGGGATAATCACACTTTCTTCCTTGTAGTTTGATGTAAACGTTAATTATCTCCCACTCATTTTACATAATCTAATTTTATCCCTGCCATTATAGGTATTACAAAAAACTACATTTTGAGTGACGCAAAAGACCAAATTGCTTTTGTTTAATAGAAAAAGCTACAAAAATGCCCTCACCTTTAATAAACAAATTATATAAAAAATTAATAAAACTTAATTAAAATAAATTTAATGTAATTAACAAAATAAAAAATAGTAATAATTTTTTTTTATAAAATTACTATGAGATTTTCACCGTCCATTGGACATCATTTTAAAAAAATAATCAAATAAAAAATTGGAAAAAAAAAACTTCAAAAAATTTCTTTTAGGGGTGAAGATCCAATCTATAGATCGGATCTCTATCGTCCATATCCAATCTAGATATTGGATCTCCATCTCCAATGGATCTCCATCAACCCATTTATCACCATCATAATTATCATCAACATTAACATCAATATCATCAACATTACAATTTCTGGGTTTCCACACCTAGATTTAAAAAAAAAAAAAAAGAAAAAAGAAAAAAAAAAAAAAAAAAAAAAAAAAAAAAAAAAAAAAAAAAAACAACAACATAAAAAAATAAAAAATAAAAAACCCAATAAAAACCTAACACAAACCTTAAAATGGAAACCAAGACACCGTTGATGGAGACCTAGAACTAGAAGGTAATTTATTTTTTTGTCTAAAAACTGAATAGTATTGAAAGTTATTAAAGACTAAATAGTGATTGAAAATTGAAATCTGAATGACATGTTTATATGTTTTTTTTTTCTTTATTTCTGAATGTATAGTAATCTTGTTTTTTTTTTTTTTTTTAAAGTTAAAATTATTTGAAAACTAGTAATTTGACATGTATACCCTTTTGTAATTAGTTTTTATGTAATTTCATTTAATATGATACAAAGAATTACAAATAAATTATTTAACAAATATTAAAACACTATTTTATATATATTAATAATATTTTCATTCATAATTAAACTATGATTAATTATTATAATAGAGTAAATTAAATTTATATATTTAAACAAAAATAAACAAAATAATCGTTAGTTGAAGTACTATTACAACGAAAGTTTAAATTATATAGTAATATTTGAGGATGAGATGTTTAGGGTTTTTATTTTTCAAAGATGTTTATTGTAGCTTTTAAAGGAATTTGTATAATGTATAATTAGGACAAAATTAGAAAATTTTATTTTACGGAGGATAGATTTGTAATAATATATTTAAAAACTCATTCTTTTAAAAACAATATTTAAAAAATCCTTAAGTGATTTGACATTCAGATAAAGATTAGAAATTTTTACTTCTCTTTCTAGTGATTTTTAAATAGTTTTAACTATTAAGTGGTTTAACCACTTAAAAAAACAAATAAAAATAATTTAATGGATCCAATTTAGATCTATTAAGTGATAAGTGCTAAAAACATATAATCCCTAGGTCTCCATCTACGAAGACCCACTGCTAGGAGAGAACAGCTTTCTTTATCTTGATTTTCTTTAAGTTTTTTTTTTTTTTTTGGTCGTATTTTTTACCTTCCCACTAATAGCCAAAACTTGATTTTTAATATCAATTTCGACGGTGACGGGTTTTTGACATTTTCATACACTCTTGTATTTTATCTAGTTCATAAATTAAAACACATAATATGACTTGTAGTAAGGCTGTTGTAGCAATGAATTACTCTGATGATATCAGTTTATTCAAATTTTAACTTAAAAACTTAATCAATCTAATCTTGATCGATTGATTGATTGATTTCTTCGCAAGTAGTCATGATACTGCATTTAGCCTTATGCATTAAATCAACAAGTAATCATGATATTGCAAGTAATCATAATTTTAAGGAGGGATGTAGAGATTTTTGAGTTGCATATAAATGAAGAGGCCGGTGAATTTCAAATGCCTAAGTTGAAAACACAACATGAAACTTTTGACTTCAAGATATTAAGGTTGGATCGGAATCAGATGGCATGGGTGAAATTCGATGGCTTGAATGATTACGTCATGTTTCTAGAGAGGCTGGGTTCAAGATGTTTTCCAGCAAAGGATGTGAGACTTGGCATGACCAATTGCATCTATTTTACAAATGATTTTGAACCTTTGATGTATTATGAATGGGATGATAAACTTTCTTGTTCTGAAATTGATGACTGGGGAATTTTTAGGCTCAATGGTGACAGCATGGAGAATTTTTCATATCATGCCAAAACAAATAAGAAAGCACCTGTTTGGTCAACTGTTCCTTTGTCATGGTACTTGAGAAATCTGGGCCCAATATGCAGTAGCGCCACTCTATGGATGAAACAGTTGTGGGCCATCTGATGGAAGCTAATGCTCCATATGATTTGTCCATCAAATGGAGCCAGGTTTTTTCATAAATCTTTTATTTTGAAGTAAAAAATGATTATGAAGAAATTAATGGTTCTTCTTATTATTTTATGTAGATAGATATATGGGTAGGAAAGTTTTGAGCCTATTTTAAAGATTTTAGTTTCTTTTTAATAGGTAAAATGAATATTTTACTCTTGAATCTTAAAATCAATGGTTAAATACGTATTGTTAACCACTTTCCACAGGAGTTGTTTGTATAATTAAGTTATTTGTTGAATGTTTTGCTTTAATAAAAAACACAAGGTAGCTTTGCGTAGTTGGTTCCTGTTGGAAAATTTGCCATGCCAATGAAAAATTTTGTCCAACTCCGAATTTTTTTTCATTTGATTCCTGTTGGAAAAATGAAGTGACAGGAGCTTTGCTTTGTTTCAAAAGAGAGCAATTCAATTGAAAAGTTGATATTTTTACCAAAATATATAATCATAAACTGAATAGCTAAAGCGGTTTGAGCAACTTCATCTTTTGATAAACTGAAACTATTTTTACCAATGTTTTTGAGTAACTTCATCTTTTAACGATATAAAATATAAATTTTTTTTTTTCAAATTTACCAATTTGATTATTCAATATGCTTAAAGAATCTTCATAAGAATATAATTTTTTGTCATTGTATAACAATTTACTTGAAATTTTCTGTTAATCATGTAGGTCAACAATTTTCCTAATTGGAAAGCAAAAGAATAGTCAATCTACTGTTTGACGTGCTCCGAGTAAATTATTTTGTATAGTTTGAACTTTTAAAAATGAGTCTCAGTTTTTCTCAATGAAAATAGTAGAAAAATATTTTTTTTTTGATCGATTGCTATTTTGTATCAGAATTTTAATAATGTTGAATTGTTACATGCCCCACTTTGGCTATCAACTAAATTGAAAAGACTTTTAAAGTCAATTAAGCAGAAATTTTGAAGCTTTGATTGTTAATTGGGGATTTTTTTTTTTCAAAATTTTAATGTGTACAAATTAATGCAAGTAAAAGTCCAGGAATAATTTGCATAATTTATTTGTCCAGCTCCTTCCTGGACAACATCCATTTGTTTGTGTCTCAATGCATATAAACTCATCTTGATCTGCGTATCCATTTGAGACCACCTATTTCAAAGAAAAACTTCAATGAGCCTTGGTGCATATATATATATATATAAAACATTATGTAAGGTAAATAGTTACTTGTAGCACATGTATACCTCACTAATATATCTAACCCCATCTAAATCTAAGATTTCAATTATTTGATTTGAAAAAGTAGCCAAGTGATTGTAATACTATCTCAGTTGCAATAGATTTCATTAGCCAACTCTGTTAAGGACTGTTCTCATTATCATCAAACACTTCGCTTCAAATACTTTGTACCAATAATTTAAAGTTATTTAACTACTACGCCAAAGTTCAGGCCAATGAATATACCTAGCGACGACTTTAAGCCAATGAATAAAAGTTATTCAAGTTTTAATTTTTCTACCAAGTTATTTCTTTCATTAATCAATACTCAGAATGAACCTTAGTCAGTAGAGTGTTTGTAAAAAAATTATGCAGCATTTCAAATTTTGTACAGTATATGGAAATTGTTTGCATATTCTTCAAAAATTGTAGGAACTTATTTTATAAATATATCTAAACAACAAAAACATAGTTGTGTGAGTGTATATATATCACGAAAATATATGTGAGTTTGTAAAATGGCACCAGAAAATCATAATGAGTTTCAATAGTACCAGAAAATTGTAGCTACAACAATGACAATTGCTAAGTTTTGTCTAATAATAACTTAGCTGAATGGAAACATTTGTTAAGATAGTTACTTAAGTATGTGGACGTTATGGATGTGGAATCTTTCCGTCTCCTTGTTATATTAGAATCCGTTCCTTTTTGGGTGAGAAGCTTTTGATTCTATGAGGAGCTGTTTTTTAGGGGATCTTATCCACAACTGTTAATTGGCTTGCCAAGTGTCTGATGTATATTGACATTGTCATGGCGTGGCACTAACACGTTCATAATGCAGTATGTTATCATATTGACATCTTGATAATTTTAAAGTCTAATTATTGAGATTCTTGCTGATCCTGGTGTTGATTATTATTATTATTATTATTTTCCTGGTATGGGACAATTGGTTAGATGGTTTTAGTCTTATTATACTGGGATGGAATTTATCATTTATACTTAACACAACTTATGATGCGTTTACTTCATTTGAAGAAATCAGAATGAAGTATCGAAACCAGAATAAATTGTTTACATCAATTGCAGGAATCAGAATCGGAATCGGAATCAACAGTATTATCATTTAATTGTTTACTTTATTCTGGAATCGGCATGTATTAATTATAAGTTACAAAAATGTCCTTAATTAAAATTATGAATTAATTATAGTAGTGTGTAATTTTTTATTATAATATGTATTTTTTTAAATATCAAATAAAAAACTCCATATTATAATAAAAACTATATATTATTTTAATAGTTCACTAACCTAATGTGTAATTTTTTATTATAATATGCATTTTTTTTAAATATCAAATAAAAAATTATATATTATAATAAAAAAAATTGCATATTATTTTAATGACCCACTATGATAATTAAGAAATTGGTGATGAAAAACTAATGGTGTGTAGTTTTTTGTTATAATATGCAGTTTTTTTCTTTAATATCAAATAAAAAAGATTTTTTTTTAATTATTTTTAAATAAAGGTATAAGAGACATTTTATCCTGACAAAAGGAATGAGAATGAGATTCCTAAGTAGGTTGAGAGGAATGAGATTCCCATTCCACAATTCCAAATTGATGTGGGGCCCACATTTTCATTCCCATTACGGAATGAATTTTAAGCAAGTAAACACTATCAATCAATCATATTCCCCATTCTCATTCTCCAATTCATGAAGTAAACACACCATTAGACATGTTGTTGATCGATTTCATGTATGCTTGTAAGTAGTACATTCTGGTATGTTTTCTGTGACGCTTTCCAGATAGATGCTTGCACTAACTGAAGGGGATCACATTAGATAATTGCTAGATATGAGCACATGAAGTTGATGAATGTTAATATATGCTCATAAGAAAATTTGCTCTAAACCGGAATTGGGAATTTATTGCTTTGTCTATTTTATTTTCTAAACAATCTTTGATCTTTGACCTTTGATCTTTGAAGATTATAGCTGCAACAGTGACAAGCGATCCAGAAAAATATTCTGAGGCATTTCTTGGAAAGCCAAATGAAGAGTATTGTTCTTGGATTCTTGACTCTCAGAAATGGGGAGGTGTGTTGAACGCTTGCTCTTCCTCTTCTTCTTCTTCTTCTTCTCTCTCTCTGCTGATGTATTTAAGCTTGCTGTTTTGATGTAAATTGTAGGATTAGGGTTGTATCCTTTTCTTCTTTTTTCTGCCTTGGTTTTTGTTTTTTTGGTGACAAAACATTACCTTAAGTGGTTCTGTTCTAATTTGTGTTGGAATTTGGCTTCATAGGTAATAGATGTTTAACCAATTATTAGTGCTTGGCTTCATAAAGTTCATGCAACGGATATATGCATGATAGGATCAGCTTGAAATTTTTGCTTACGACTGTATCTGTATTATATTGCGATCACTCTCTATAATGTTCTGTAAGCTACTTATTGATTTATTGTGCTAACTTTGCTACTTAATATTCTGTGGTGCAAGGTGCTATCGAACTTTCAGTATTAGAATTCAGAACTGGCATCCATTATTAGAATTATAGGTTTGGTGCTACTGAATAAGTAGCGATTGCAGGATGTGATTACCTGTGTTCATTTACCTGCTCCTGTTTTCATCATTTGTTTGATTTTTTTCCCCGTAAATACTATTACTGTTATGTGTCTACGTTCAACTTATATGAGTGGCTGTTTGTATTCTGGTGCATCTACAGATGTCTCCATTTGATGATGCTCCAGAGGAGTTGATCAAACTATATTTGCTGTACGGTCAGACATGACTATCGGGCCAGCTGAAGGGCTTGCACTTAATCTTGTTAAGGACCAGCAAAGGTAGGTTCGGGGGTTTCATGGCACTGTACAAGTTAACTATGTAAAAGTCTCTTTTGTAAATCAAACAGTATGCAACACAATCTTTGTTCCAGTGTAGAGGCTGGAAATTTTATTGTCCACATGATCATGTAACATCTGTTATTATTCATTAATTTTGAACTATGGAATGTTAATGTTGACTAATCATGTATCATCGAGTTACTTTTTAGGAAAAAGAGCTACACTGACACCGCCAACTTCACTCTCCGTTGTGGGGTATGTCAAATTGGAGTGGTCGGGCAGAAGGTTATTACTCATTCACAGGAAATATGAATACCTCAAGAAACACAGTAAAGCAAACATAAAAAAATCTCACTTAGCCTTCCGGTTTTTTTTGTGATCTTAAGTTGCACGACTGCTTAGCTTCTTACATTTCTTGATAAATAATTTTATGTGAATTTTCAGAAGCTGTGGAGCATGCTCAAGCAATATGACATATCAATTTTCAGGAATACGAATGATAGGAATTATGATAAGAGAAAAACAGAAAGAAGATACATCTTATATCATAAGCTCTTTGACAGTGAATTCATTGACTGATTGAACAACTAATAAAATTGTTCCCTTTGCCTGACAACTTTTATAGTAGAATGTCTTGTTGTACCAAATGAAAAGAGTTTCACCACTATGTCATAGGGATATCTTGTCATAAGTTATAAATTTATTAATAGAGGCAAGATTAAAGTACATATACCTCAAGTTTGGTTTACTTCACATACCATTCATAATTTTATTTATTGGTTTTGTAATTTGTAGTGGCCCTAGCAGTTATATAATTTCCTGATGCAAACATATTTGATGAAGAAAGCCATTCCATTTAATGTACACACTATAAAAGTAAAATTATAGAAAAGAGGAAAAGGAAAAACACTACCAATATTTTTTTACAGTGAAATAAATTGTCTCCAAGATTATCGAAGAAACCAGAGTATGTACACCTCCATCTTCTGTTGATAAGCAAAGGACCTACAAAGCCCCAGAATTCCACTACAAAACCAAGTGCCAGAATCCCACTACAAAACCAAGTGCCAGGCTTATGTAAAACCAGTCCGCTTCAATGCTTCCTCTTCTACTTGGATTATTCTCAAGTTTGGGTACGGGGACAGTCATAGTGCAATTTTTAACAAGTGGAGATCCACAAAGATCATTGCCTGTGAAACTGGATGCATCAAACGATTGTAGTTGAGTGCTTGAAGGAATTTTTCCAGTCAACTTATTGTTGGACAAGTTCAAGTAACTCAAAAACATCAATTTCGATATACTCGGTGGGATTTCACTAGAGAGTTGATTTATGGAAAAATCCATGGCCTCTAGTGATTTCATATCACCAATGTCCTCAGGGATATTTCTGAAAAAAGAATTATGCGAGAGATTCAATAAAACCAATGATTGAAGACTTGCCACTTCTCTTGGAATCACTCCTGAAAAATTATTTCTAGAAAGGTCCATTGCTCTTACCAAATTAAGAGTAGTGTAATACTCATATCGTGTCCCTTTCCAAACAGGCCAAGCATGCTGATGAAAATCTCTTGATCCAATTGCATGATAATAATTATCTTTGTCTATAGAATAGTTCACTGAGACTATTGTTGTGAAATTGTTAAAACAGCTTGGTAAACTTCTAGAGAGATTGTTATCAGCAAGGTCTAAAATTTATAAAGATGCAAGACGACAAAGTTCCATTGGTAGAAGACCATGTGTAAAACCCAAAACTTCTGAAATAGTATTTTCAGATGAATAATATTTTAGATGAATAATATTTTTATATGAATAGTATTTTCGAAGGAATAACATTCTAAAGGAATAATATTTTTGAAGAAATAGTGGTTTTCGAATGAATAGTGTCTGCATAAATAGTAATCTTCAGAAAGTGGACCCCAAAGTAAAAAAAAAAAAACTTCGGAATAAGTAATAGAGTCTAAGAAAACTGAAACGGATAAAAAATGAGTTCTTTAGAGGTAAAATGGAACTATTTCCAGATCCAATCAGAAATTCGAAAGGATTTTCGAAAATTTTTGGAAACTTAGAGAAATGTCAAAATGAGTATTAAAATGCTCAAGAAATATTTTAGAAAACTCAAACGACACTTCAGAAGGAGATTCAGATTGAAATAGAATCAATCCGGAAATCGCCAAAGGTGATTTAGTGAATTTACGGAGAGCCAAAAAGGGGCATAGAATAACTTTTAAGAGTCAGCAAGGTTACTAGGAGTATATAGGAAGTTCGAATATCGGCTCCGATAAATTTTAAAAAAATTTCAAAAAAGTCCCGGAAAAGCTGAATTCGGGCGTTCCAAAAAAATCAAATCAAAAGAGATAAGAAATGATAAACAAGTGGGGTAAGCAACCATGAAAATGTGACATGTGGCATAAGAGATAAGGATGAGAACACTTGTCAAGATTTCATGGATGACATTTTTGTGATTTTAAGTAGATTTTATGGGCAATATGGACTTTTGGAAAGTTAGTATATAAAGTGAATGCATGAGAGGACGAAGAAGAGTGATTCATTCAGTCAAACAAGGAGGGAGACGTGAAAAGAGAAGAGAGACCCTGAGGGAGAGCCAAAAACCGAGAGAAAAAAAAAAAAAAGGAACCGTGAAGAAAAAGAAGAAGAAGAAGAAGAGGCTAAGGATTCAAGGGGGTTTTCACCTACTTTCTACCCTAGCTATCATCATAAAGAATCAAGAATAAGTGAATAAGAATTGGTAAGTTAAATGGATTTATTTTAATGTTAGTTGATATTGATTTTCATGGGTTTTTAAAGTTTGGTGATTTAATGAGTTTTTGATAGAATTTATGGGTTAAATAGAGGTTAATCATCATCAAATCAAGCTTGGAAGTGGAAGGAGAAGTGAAACAAGTGTGGGTCAAGCAAATTAATAAGGTGAGGGTAGGGTTTATATGATGATTTTAATGGAATTTAAGTGATTTTGAGTTTAAAGCTTTAGTTGATCATTTGATGATTATTTGATGCATTTGGATATGATTTTTGAGCTTGAAATGAAGAGAATAGCTTGATTGTGTCTTTTACTAGTATGTGCCTAAGTTGGGAGAATTTATGAAATTGAATGATTTTTGATATATAGATGAAATTATATGAGATTTTATGTTGATTGAGATGAATTTTGGAAAGAAAATGTAAGTTAATAAATGGATGAGCAATTATGTTAGTGTATGAACAAGTTAGGTTTATGCATGTGTTTGAGTTGATTTTAATGCTTGAATGGTTGGTATGATGTTTTGGAATGAATTTGAGTTGGTTGGAATCAAAAGAATGAAAGAAAAATTTGAAATGGAAAGTTTGGGTATTAAATTGGCTAAGGTCAAGAATGGGTATGTAAATGGTTATTCCATTTTTTTAATGTGTTTTAAGGGTGTTTAGAATGTGTTTTGAGTGTATTTGTGCAAAAGAAAGAAAAAGGAATGGATGTTAGAATATAGGTTGGAAATATAGTAAAATAGTGAAATTATTGAGTGTATATATATTGAATTAGAATTAGGTGATTAATTGATGCATTATATGTGGTAAAATTTAATTGAGTGAATTGTTGGATATTTGAATGAGTTTAAATGAAAAGTTTTGGTTGGAATGTTGGTTTGAAAGATTAGTCAAGAATATGGAAAAATTGTATATTGGTGTATGGAATTTTAATTAAGTTGCAATTATAGTGTATTTATGAATCATAAATTAAGATTTTAGTTGGATTAAAGTGTAGAAAAATTTCAAGATCAAAGGGAGGACTTGAAGGAGTGGTGAATTGGTATTGGAAGTAAATTTGTGAGTGGTTAAAATTTCTTAAATGTTTATGAGCTTTTATGAGTTATAATGAATTTATTTAAATTGTTGTTTAAATGCTCCATTTATAGTTGTTAAAGTAATCATTTTTAATTTAGTTACTGAGTTTATGATTTTGATTTATTTAAACTTTAGCATGTTAGTTATTTTAGCATGGAAGCAATTCATTATATTTAAGCAATTACATGCAAGAATTAGACATGTTAAAGTAACTCTGAAAGTTAGGCTTTAGTCTTAGAAAAATGATATTTTAGTTTTCAGCAATAAATTAAAAGAAAAGAAAGAATTTTTAGTATTTTGAAAGAAAGTTTAGATGCCTTGAGTTTACCGTAATCCCTAGTATACCCAACCAAAGTACCATTGCATATATGGTAAGATGGTTGGGATAGTCATTAACTTGGGGGGTTGAGTCTGAGTTTGTGAGTCGCTCTCTGCACGTATATGGTAGTGTAGATCTGCCTGATGTTAGGGGGGAATCGCGACCCCAAGAGTTTCCCATATCTACGACTACACATGGTTGCATTCCCAAGTTCTAGTGGTGATGAGAAATTTTATCACAATAGGGCTAAGTTTCCCTAGGTTGCCTTTGACGAGCTTAAAAGAGAAAAATACGTCAATAGACATAAAGTTTATTAAATGAGAAAAGTTGTTACAGGTTTCGAGAAATAAATAAATGTTTATAAGATTTACTTAATTTTGTAGTTTTAATAAAAGTTATAATAAATTATTAGTTTAATAAACTGTTGACGATCGGAATCGGTCAACACCCGGGGGGTCGGAACCTCGCCTACGGAACGATTTGTACGGGGCCGGCGGTGAAGACCGTGCCGAGCCGGGGGTGAAGACCACGCCGGGCAACCCCTTTTGGCCTCTTGGGGTCGCGTCCGGAGTTGAACCCTCAACCTTATATGTTTTTTGGTTGACAACTCCTACCACCAAGCTAAGGCGAGGTTCCGACCCTCCGGGTGTTGACCGATTCCGATCATCAACATATACTATTTTGGAAGGATATATATATTTTAGAAAAAAGACATTGTAGGTTAAAAGTTATTTACTCACTAAGTTTTATACTCACAATTCTTTTCATATGTTTTTGAAAAAAAAAAAAAAAGAATCCTCCACAAGTATAGGTATGAGTCATCAATCAGAAGAGGCTTCATCGGATGTGTAGGTGGCTTGACGCAAAGATATCACTGCATAAGTTTATATTCGAAAGTGTATGTCATGCATTACATGCAACTTTTGATGAATATATTGTAAATTATATTTTGGGTTGTATATAGTATTTTGTATTTATAAAATTATATTTTTGGCAAATGAAATTATATTTTTATGTTAAATGAAAAGAAAATGCATTTATAGATTTCAAATTGAAAAATGTTTGTGGTTGGATTGTGGAAAATGATTTGAGGGTCTAAGGTCAATAGTGGAGAATTGTTTGTTATAGAAGTGTTAAATTTTTAAATTTGCAAGGAGACATTTGGAAAACAGTCGTTATGTTATCCAAATTTCTATAAATCCATTTTGTAAATGTCTGAAAAAAAAAAATCCACACGTTTTTAGCATTAAAAGAAAGTTTTGAAAAGTAAACGGCGTAGTTTCACAGAAACTTTTCAGTTGGATCAGATATCCACTGGAGGACTATCGTGAGGTAGCCGACAGGCCAAGTAAGGAGAGGGGTCTGTTACCATGCAACTTATTTGAACGAAGAATGAGAATATTCATTCTTAGAACTCTTTCTCCTATCCATTTGGGAACATCTCCAGTGAACTGATTTTTAGTAGCATCAAGTATCTCTAGTTTTGTACAATTTATGAGTGACATGAATGGTGTTACTCCACAGAAGCTATTTTGTCGAAAGATCAATGATTGAAGAAACCTTAAAATTCCTATGGAGGTTGGAAGGTTACCACTAAAATTATTGTTACCTAAATTCAAGACATTTAGATATTGCCAATTCATCCAACAATGTGGTAATTCTCTAGAAAAAAAGTTATTTTGGAGGTTTAGAATCTGTGTTTACTTTGTCTCATTTGTTCCTTGACACAAAAAGGGGAAAATGGATCCAGAGAAAGCATTATTGGAAAGATCCAATGCAATTACATTTAGGGACATCTGAGGTAATGTACCAGAGAATTCATTTGAACTCAAATCAAATGAAAAAATTAGATGTACATCAGTTAAATTTGGAATCTCCCCATGGATCTGGTTGTGAGAAAGATTACAATATTGAGTTTGAGAAAGAGTTTTCCAAAACCCATTAGGAATGATGTCTGAAATTCCTATGTTGGATATGTCCAACCATTGTGAACTCTTTTGTGAGAGAAGTCATGATGGAAAGTGAGGTCCCACATGATATGAGCTCAAACTTAAAAACACCAATTGAAAAGAAGGAACCCAATTGGAATTGACTATCAATGATATTGAGTTTTCAGAAGCTATAAAATGGTCAAGCCTTGTGAGATTAGCAAAGTGAACTTGGGAAAGAGCTCCATTCAATTTGTTATAACTAAAATCAAAATATTCCAAAAATGAAAGTTTTCCCAAAGAAGATGGAATGGAACCACAAATAGAGTTATTGTAAAGATAAATTTTTTTTAGATTTTTAAATTGTACAAGTTGTTTAGTCAAATAGCCAAAAACTGTATTTCTGCTCAAATCCAAAGCCTCTAATGTATTTGAAATATATCCTGACAAAATATCTAAGACTTCACTTACATTTTGACTTAAATTGACATATGAGATGAGGATTGACCTCAAGTTGCAAAGACCTAACGATCTAGGAATTCTTCCTTGTAAATTAATGCGGCTAAGAGAAAGCTGTTCAAGAAGACTTGATAATTTAAGATATCTTGAGTACCTTTCTCTTATAGCCAATTAGATATCAAACAATTAAAATCATTAGATGATAATTTAAGATATCTAAGAGAAATCAAGTTGCAAAGACTTGATCTAGAAACACTTCCATATAAGTTATTATCACTAAGAGAAAGGTACTCAAGATGGCTAATTCTAGACCAAGGCTAAAAACAGACAACCCTTAAGTCCCCATCGACCAAGGCTACCATCGAGAGAGAACAATTTTCTTTATCTTGATTCTTTTAAAGTTTTTATTATTATTTTTTTAATTTTTAAATGATGTTAAAAATTATTAGTATTTTTTAATTTTTCTTTTTTTAATTATTTTGATCTCTATCGTCCATATTAAAATTTTTTTTTTTATTTATTTTTTTTTCTAATTTTTTAAAATACTAAATTATCCTTTTATTAAATATTAATTTTTTAATATTTTATCTTGCTATGACAGTTTTGCCCTTCCCCACTAGTAGCCAAACCTTGATTTTTAGCATCAACTTTGACGATAAGGGGTTTTTGATCCTTTTATTAAATATTATTATTATTTTTTATATATTTTATCTTGCTATGACGGTTTTGCCCTTTCCCACTAATAGCCAAATCTTGATTTTTAGCGTCAACTTAGACGACAAGGGTTTTTGAATTTTTCATACACTATAAGGGGGTTATTTTATCTATTTCATAAATTTATAAGAAGAATCTTAACGACTTCTCAAAATACTGGAGGATTTAGGCTATTATATCAAACTACAAGGTAGGAAATAGAGATTATCCTTATATAGAAATTATGCTACATTATACACCATCACAGCGCGCAGCATATGCTATATCTCCCTGTTATAAATCCTTTCAGATATTTAATACAATTAATGGATTGTAATTCAATTATTTTGGAAAGCCAAAAGAATTTTAAAAATAACATATATTTTTATCACTCCACCCATCTAGTAGGCTTGAAGTCATCCAATTTGGAATAGTAGCTATTTAATTAGATTTTGACTAGAATTGTTGGAAATTTCCACTATTCAACTGCTTTCTTCTTCTTAGAGTTCATGCATACCCATGCCCAAATACAAATCAAGTAGTGGGTGAACAACTCTAGTCCAAGTTTTATTTTTATTTTTCATTGCTTTGTTTCTGTTTCTATCTCCTTGTACCAATGTTTTTGCTTTTCCATGAATTTTTTTTTTTTTTTTTAAAAAAAAGAGATGACAAATTGCATGTAAAATTTTCAAACAGTTCTTAATCTCATAGATGTAAAGACATTTTTATCCCTCATCACTTAATTTTATTTGTCTATTTTATGCAATTTTTAAATTTTATAAGGGTATAAATGTCTAGTCATTATATAAAATATTATCAAAGGCATACAATTGATCAAAATAACATATATATGCGGCATATCTATCTTCCTTAGTAAGACACATTCCATGTTAAGTAATTTTAAATTATGATAAGGGCATAAATATCATTTCACTGTCAAACAAAATATTTGAAGCTATAATTCAACAATCTTTCCCCTCTTTTATATAGAGGTTTTTGATCAAATTTAACATGATCTGTACTCACCTTGTATAAGCTAAAGTTTCATTTAATTTAAATTTCAATTATTTGATAAAATAATCTTGTTGATTGATATCTTTCCAAGTAATCACGACATTGCGATTAGCCTTATACGTTAAATCAACAAGTAATCATGATATTGCAAATAATCATAATTTTAAGGAGGGATGTAGAGATTTTTGAGTCTCATATAAATGAAGAGAGACAGATGAATTTCAAATGCCTAAGTCGAAGATACAACATGAAACTTTTGACTTCAAGATATTTAGGTAGGATTGGAATCAGATGGCATGGATGAAATCCGATGGCTTGAATGATCACGTCTTGTTTCTAGCGAGGATTGGTTCAAGATGTTTTCCAGCAAAGGATTTGAGACTTGGCATGACCAATTGCATCTATTTTACAAATGAATTGTCCATCACATGGAGCTAGGTTTTTTAATAAATCTTTTATCTCGAAGTGAAAATATGATTATGAAAAAATTAATGGTTCTTCTTATCGTTTTACGTAGGTAGATATGTGGGTAGGAAAAGTTTTGAGCCTATTTTAAAGATTTCAATTTTAGTTAATAGGTAAGATGATTATTTTAACCTTGAATCTTAAAGTCAAAGGTTAAATACTGTTAACCGCTATAGATAGGGGTTGTTTGTATAATTAAGTCATTTGTTGAATGTCTTGCTTTGATAAAAAAACACAAGGTAAGTTTGTGTACTTAACACTTTTCTGAAACAGAATTTGCCATGCCAATGAAAAATTTTGTCCAACTTGGTTTCTTTTTTTTGTAATCATTGGATTACTGTCGGAAAAATGGAGTGACAGGAGCTTTGCTCTGTTTCAAAACAGAGCAATTCGATTGAAATGTTAATATTTTTACCGATAGATATAATCATAAACTGAATAGCTAAAGCGGTTTGAGCAACTTCATCTTTTCATCAACTGAAACTGTTTTTACCAATAGTTTCTTGAATAACTTCATCTTTTCATGATATAAAACATAAGTATTTTTTTTTTTCAAATTTATCAATTTGATTATTCAATATACTTAAAGAATCTTCATAAGAATATAATTTTTGTCATTATATAATCTTTTACTTAAAATTTTGTGTTAATCATGTAGGTCAATAATTTTCCTAACTAGAAAGAAAATAAATAGTTTGACATCCTCCAAGTAAATTATTTTGTAGAGTCTGGACTTTTAAAAATAAGTCTCAGTTTTTCACAATGAAAATGGTAGAAAATTAATTTCTTTGATCAATAGTTGTTTTGTATCGAAATCTCAATAATATTGAATTGCTATAGGCCCATTTTGGCTTCCAACTAAATTGAAAAGACTTTTAAAGTAAATTAAGCAGATAATTTTAAAGCTATGATTGTTAATTTTTTTTTTTTTTTTGAAATTTTAATATATACAAGTTAATGCAAATAACAGTTCGAGAATAATTTACGTAATTTATTTGTCTAGCTCCTTCTTGGATAGTATCCATCACACATAATCTCATCTTAATATCCATTTGAGACCACCTATTTTAGAGAGACACTTCAATGAGCCTTGGTGCATTCACATAACATTATGTAAGGTGAACGGTTACCTATATCACATGATATGATTTTAGTAGATCAAATATGTCCCATATTGATATATCTCTCTCCATCTATATCTAAGAAGATTTAAATAATTTGATTTAAAAAAGTAGCTAAGTTATTGGAATACTAATTAATTCGGAATCGATATATTTCATTAGTTAATATTGTTAAGGACTACTCTCATTATCATCAAACACTTAGCTACAAAAACTTTGTACCAACAATTTGAAGTCATCACTATGCCAAAATTTAAGGCAATGAATAGCTAGCGAGGACTTTAAGCCGATGACAGTTTAAAATTATTGGAGCTTTGATTTTTCTACCAAGTTGTTTCTTTCATTAGTTAATACTCCAAATGGACCTCTGTGTGTGTGTGTGTGTGTGAATGTGTGAATGAATACCTAGTGAAGACTGTAAGCCAATGAAAGTTTAAAATTATTGGAGCTTTGATTTTTCTACCAAGTTCTTTCTTTCATTAGTCAATACTCAAAATGGACCTATATGTGTGTGTAAAATGTGTGAAAAGCGACTTCAATATCCATTCTTCCATTTTCACTCAATCCTAGGGTGGTTATCAATTTTGAATTCATTTACTTTTTCAATCCAAGGGTTTGTAGAATCTATTGGGATAATGAAGGAAACAAAGAGCAGAACTCTGTTTTCAAAGAATTAACAAAGCACTTCTATTTTTATAAAAATTAATTACTTTTATAAATCTGCCTACAACTCTGCTTTTGTGATTACATGTGTTAAATTGAGTTCACACATAATGCATTAGTTTTATGTCATGCAGTTTTAATAACATTTTGAAATAGTCAATTTTAATTAATGAATTGTAATTCAGTTGTTCAAGAAAGATATAAAATTTTAAAAATTATAAGAATTGATGGGTAGCTAGGATTGTGAATTTGTGACTGGAGTTGTAAAATTCCTTCAGCATCATCCAGTCACGTTGTTGCTTCAAAATTTAAAGACAATATGTTGCTATTAGACCCCACAGTGTCTTTGAAATCTAGATAAGACTAGAAGTCAATGCAAAAGAGGACATTTTTGGATCTTTCTATTTTTTTTTAATTTTAAATTAGTTTAAATATTTATCAACAATTTCTAGTGTTCAACATTTCTTTTTATAAAATTTAAGCTATTTTACCAAAAAAACGAAAACTAATAGTGTCAACTATGCTTAAATTGCATTAAGATACATAAATTTAATATATGGATTTTAGATTCTTTAATAAATTTAATATCAATATTTATTCCAAAATATCATGTTGAACTAAGAATATACTAGTCTTTATTAATCTTTCATAAGAATGTAGTTGCGTACTTATTGGTTTGATACAAATTTAATTGATAGCAAACTACTTTGACTAATCAAGACATGTAAAAAAATCTCTACCACATAAATTGGCATAAAGTAATGGACATGCTTGCCTCAAGTCAAGGAAAGACTTAAATGGTGATGAACTTATTTGTACTTATGAGGAAAAAAATCACGCATTGAAGATTGATTCTTGAATTATAATCTTTCATAAGAATGTAGTTGCGTACTCATTGGCTTGATACAAATTTAATTGACAACGAACTAATTTAACATATTTCATTAATCGAGACATGTAAAATAATCTCTATCATATAAATTGAGTTTAGATAAAAGCAAGACAAGGAGTTTTGTAAAGTAATGGAGACGTGTGCGTCAAGTCAAGGAAAGACTTAAATAGTTATGAGAAGAATCACACATTGAAGATTGGTTCTAGAAATTTCAAATTGAATTGTTCAATTATTGAAATATTTAACTTGTGCAAAATTTGTTTTCTTAATGAGAAGCCAAACGTATGCATAATAATTGGCTCAAATTAATAAAAAAGATAAAAAAAAAAAAAACTTTCCATCTTACTATAAAACTTGACAAGTTGTCATGTTAAAAACAATTTTGCAAACTTAAGGAGCTACAAAATTAGGTTAATCATATGCTCAATTTCAATAAACTGGGAAATTAAGGAAGCATGAGAATATTTAAAATTAAAAATTGAGAAAGTTATTGCTTTTTGGAAAATTTAAAAAAACAAAAAAACAAAAAGCTCCACCAATTTTCTCTTTTTTTTTCTACGTTCTTCCACAACATGAATATGTTGTTATCAAGATGTCATCAACTTATATATATATATATATATATATATATATATATATTGATAAAATTTCATCTCTGCATAAGATGTTGTGGTCTAGTAGTACTTACAGGAACCGTAACAATTGTTTGATCCATCGACACCAAGACTTTACTTTCTTTAGAAAGGCATATAGAAGGGATAATCTTGGTTTCACCCTTGTAATTTGATGTACATACTAATTATCCCCCTCTCATTTTGCATAATCCCATTTTACTCTTTGCCATCTTATCTGTTACAGAAAAGTACATTTTGAGTAACTCAAAAGACCAAATTGGTCTTGGTTAATAGAAAAGGCTACAAAAATGCCCCCACATTTAATAAACAAATTGTATAACAAAATTAGTAGAGAAAAAATTATTAAAACTTAATTAAAATAAATTTAAAATGTAATTAACAAAATAAAAAGTATACTAATAATTTTTTTATAAAATTACTATGAAATTTTCACTATCAATTGGACATCATTTTAAAAAACAAGCAAATCAAAAATTGAAAAAAAAAACTTTAAAAATTGAAAAAGAGAAAAACCTTTAAAAAAATTCTTTTAGGGGTTAAGATCCAATCTTTAGATTGGATCTCTATCATCCATATCCAATCTAGAGATTGGATCTTCATCTCCAGTTTATCATCATCAACACAACATCATCCCATTCATCACCAACATCAACATCAACTTATTCATCACCATCATAAATATAATACTCTCTCTCGAGTTGTAGTGTATCCATATACAGAATAAAATAATTTTTGTTTATAAAATAATAAAAAAGATTTTTAAAGTGCTCAGAGGTGAAATTTAATTTTATAGAGTTTTCGAAAGGATTGGGAGTAAATTTAAATTTTAAAAATTGAGGGGTAATTGGTATAAATAAAAGATTTTTATAAGAATGACAAAATTGTAAATAAGGAGAAAGGACAAGGACATTGGAGAAAAGGAAGAATTCACTAGAATATGGCAAAGTCGTAATTTTAAGGAAGTTTAAGGGTAAAAAACTAGCTTGATCCACGCCTATAAATAGGTGTGTGTGGGGTGAGAGTTTACCATGAAAAGGAGAGAGAACGAGAGAGTTGAAGAAAAATCTAGAGAGAGAGAGAGACAAGCTGTCGGCAAAGAAGAAGGGAGGTAGATTGCAGCTGCATCAAGCTGATCTGCTGCCTTTCTTGGAGGAAATCAAGCTATTGGAAGGTGAAAAATAGATTTAGAAATCAGATCTGGTAAGAATCACGTGGCAAGAGAAAGATTTATAGTTTTAATGTAGTAAGAAGTTTGTTAGGCAATCCATGAACTGCGTCTGATATTAATGAGATTTTGTGCATAGATTTGGTGATATTGAAGCAGCAAACAAGTGAGAAATCAAGGCTAAGTACTGAAGAGGAGATCTGGTAAGTTAAGTATTTGAGATATAATGTCTATCTGAAGTAGTTTAATTGTGGTTTAGGATGTTTAAGTGCCCGTCGCACAACCAATCGTGGTGTTGTGACTTGATTTGAGTGAATGAAGCTGATAGAATATTGATTTGAAATAGTTTGATTATTGCCTAAGACGTTAAGTTTTCAGTTGTGAAATTGTTGAGGTCGCGACCTAGGTTGATAAGAAGAGTTTAGTGAAATATTGTTGAATAAATGTATGTGAAATGAGGTCGAGTTGTGTTAATGTTTGTAATAATGAAAAATCTAAAAAAAAGAGTGCTAGAAGTGAGAATGCGTGAGTAGGGTTGGAGCTCGCTAGGTGCAAGCTGGGTGATACCAGTAGCCTCATTCAGTGCTGGTCGCTTGGAGCGAGCTAGCAAGGAGCGAGCTGGGCAATGCCTGTTGCTCTTCATCGTACCAGTCCGAGTTGGATTAAGACTTTTCGAGCTGAGTAGAGCCCATAGACTAGGTTGAGCTAGAATAAAATAGCAACTCACTGAGAGAGTAAGCTGAGCAAGCTCATTGAGACGAATGCCCGTAATTCGGGTTGAGCTGGTTGAAATGAGAGCTTGCTGAAAGGATGAGCTGGGCGAGCTGAGGTGCGAGCTTGCAACTCGAGTTGGACTGGCAATGAAATGCAGTTTGTAGCATCTTGGTCGAGACTATAAGTTATAGAGATAATAGAAGTTACAATGTCCTGTGAACTAAGTGAATATTTCATTTATGATTAAGTGTAGGTAAAGAAGGGAGCTGAGGAGGTCGTTGAAATAGAAGCTGCAATTAGATTGGGAAGCAAGCAGTGAATGTACAAACATTTTTATTAAATGATTTTCAGTTTATTATGAAATTAGTTTTAGCTTTTTATTATTCGTTTTAACTTGTAAATATTTTTATATTCTAGTATGAGAATAAATAGTTTATTTGTAATGTGGTATGTATCATTTTAGCACTTTTTATGTTTATAGCATGAAAGATAAATATGATTTAAATTATAGAAAGAGAAAAAGTTTTCAAAGACTAGTGGACGGCCCAAGCTTATAGATAGATAGACCTTCTAGGTTTAGACCCGACTAGTATACCCCGCAGTGTATGGCAAGTGTTGGGAGAGCTAGTCTTGCTAACATCAAGGGGATCGAATCTGTCATATCTGTCGAGTCGTCATCTACACTTGTAGGGTATTATCTCGTTATACAGTGTGCGTTGGTAGTTCCGCCATATAGTAGCGAGATATCTTTATAGTTTTGTCACAGTGTACGACGCTAGCTTTACGCCACGTAACTCCCCTCCCCACTCCCCCCCATCCCGCGTCGCCCCCCCCCCCCCCCACACACACACATAGAGCGAAGCTAGTTTATCTATTCATGTGGTTGTAGCTTCCCTTGGGTTCCCTATTAGTACAGATTTTAGAAAGATAAGCATACCACTAAAAGTAGATTTTAGAAAGAAAATATTTTGAAAACACCTTAGAAAACTATAAAATTATTTTAGCACTTTAAGAAAACTTTTAGAACTTACAAGTGATTTTATAAAACCTAAGTTTTTCGAAATAAATTGCTTTAAAGAAAAATAATTTCAAAAATGTTTTCGAGGGGTAAAATTTTATAAAAAATAAATTTAGATATAACCACTCATGCACTCACTGAACTTTGTAGCTCATAACATTTTTGTTTTATGTTATAAAAAACCTCCTAGGTGCAGGAATGAAGAATCAAGGTACCAGTTCGCTGTGTTCAAACTAGGTGGGTCCGACGTTCGACGATGCTACATGCTTACTTTTATAAACATTAAGTTTGAATATTTATCATATGTTATGCACACTTTTGATTTAAATAAATTTAGTAGAACTCTTTATGTTTTAATGATGCATGCATGTTTTAGACTCTTGAATGTTTGAGATATTATTATTACATTTTGAGAATTGGTTTTTGAAATTGAATGTGAGATTTTATAATGTATGATTTATATGTTTAGCCAAGTTATTTAAAGTTACGGGTTTGCTCTACGACATCTTTTTAGGTCATATTAGTTAGACTTCAGAAGGGTCTCGTGGGGTGCCCAGCAGGACTTCCGGGTTTATTAGAGAGAATCTAAGTCGGGTCCTATAAATAAATATCATCAATAGTAACATCAACATCATCAACCCAAACTCAAATTTATTAAAAAAAAAAAAAGAACTAATAGCAAACACTAACATTAGCAAACACTAACATTACCAAACCCTAACACTGCAATAGTAACATCAAATAAAAAAAACAAAAAAAAAAAAAAGAAAAAAGAACCCAATACAAACCTTAACATCAAACACAAACCTCAAAATGGAAACCCAAAAACCGTTGATGGAGACCTAGAAGTAAGAGGTCTTTTATCTGAAAACCGAATAGTGCTGAAAATTACTGAAAACTGAATAATGACTGAAACCTAAAATCTAAAAAATATGTTTGTTTTTTTTCCCTTACCTTTGAATATCTAGTAATATTGTTTGTTTTTTAAAGTTAAAATTATATGAAAACTAGTCATTTGATATTTATACCCTTTAGCTATTAGTTATTATGTAATTTCATTTAATATGATACAAATAATAACAAATAAATTATTTAAAAAGATACTAAAACATTTTTATGTATATATTAATAATATTTTTATTCATAATAAAAATATTATTAATTTTATAATAGAGTAAATTAAATTTTTATATTTAAATAAAAATAAACAAATTGGTTTTTAGTAGAATTACTATTGCAATGAAAGTTTAAAGTGTATAGTAATATTTGAGGATGAGATGTTTAAGGTTTTTATTTTTAAAAATGTTTATTATAGCATTAAAAGGAATTTATATAATATAATATCATGACAAAATTGAAAATGCGTTATTTTATAGAGGATAGATTTGTAATAATATATCTAAAAAATAATTAAGTGATTTGATATTAAGATAAAAATAAGAAATTATTACTTTTTTTAAAGTAATTTTTGAGTAATTTTAAGTAGTTTGACCATTTAAAAGCCAAAAAAAAGGAAAATTGCACAAACCCCCTTAAGGTTTGGTGAAATTGCACAAATATGATGATGTTTAGAAAACTCGTATGACTTCCCCTGAAGTTCTAAAAACTCATCATAAACCTCCCCTGTCGTCAATCAACAGACATCAAATTCTTAAGGTTAACGGTCAAAATTATAAAAAAAAAAAAAAACTAAAATACCCTTCAATAAATTCTTAAAATTAATACAATATATATTTTTAATTTAATTAAAAATATAAAAAAATTAAAATATAAATAAATATACATTTTTTGAAAAAAATAAATATATATTTTGGTCTCCATGGGAGACCAGATTAGGTCTCCTATGGAGACTAAAACCATCTCCATGGCTAGAGATGGTGTCTCCAACCATGGAGACAATTTCGCCTCTAGCGGTAGAGACCATCTCCATCGTTGGAGACGCTCCATGGTTGAAGACCGGTGTCTCCAACGATGGAGACAGCGGCTCGGTCTCCAGCATATTGGTCTCCATCGCCGGAGACTAGATGGAGACCAAATTGGCATTTTTTTTTTAAAATTTTCATTTGGTTGTTTAATTTTCAGAAAATTTTGATTTGATTAGGTTTATGTTTGGATTGATTATGATATTTGATTTGGATAATGTTGGTTTAATGAA
Source organism: Litchi chinensis (assembly GCA_019925255.1). Taxonomy (NCBI): domain Eukaryota; kingdom Viridiplantae; phylum Streptophyta; class Magnoliopsida; order Sapindales; family Sapindaceae; genus Litchi; species Litchi chinensis. Next base: position 39,140,778 of record CM034462.1, read on the forward strand.
AATGATGAAGATGATGATTTTGATGAATGTAAAAGATGATGAGAGGTAGAAGATGAATAAGAAGCTGAGAGATAGATGATGAAAATGAAGATGAGGGGATGATGAGAGGTAGGAGATGATGATTTTTGAAAAAAAATTATATTATTATTTTATTAATTAAAAATATTATTTTTAATTAAAATATATATTAGCTTTGAATTGACCCTTTTATCCTTCAAAATTTTGATTTAACTGTGGTTGACTAACGGTTGATTGACGATAGGGGAGGTTGGTGATGAGTTTTTGAAACCTCAAGGGAGGTCAATGCAAGTTTTTCAAACATTGTCATATTTGTACAATTTCGCTAAACCTCAAGGGAGGTTTGTGCAATTTCCCCAAAAAAATAAATTAATGGATCTAATTTAGATCCATTAAGTGATAAATATTAAAATCAAACACCCCTATGTCCCCATCGATGGAGATCCACCACCAAGAGATAAATTTTCTTTATTATGATTTTTTTAAAGTGTTTTTTATTTTTTATTTTTTCTAATTTTTAAATAATGTTAAAAAATTATTAATTTTTTTATTTTTTATTTTTTTAATTATTTTGATCTCCATTGTCCATATTAGTGATGGGCGGTGGAGATTTATTTATTATTTATTTTTTAAAAGTACCAAATTATCCTTTTATTAAATATTAATTTTGTTTAGATTATATCTTTCTTCAACGGTTTTGCTCTTTCTCACTAATAGCCAAACGTTAAATTTTAATATCAATTTTGATGGTAGGAGGATCTTTAGACATTTTCATACACTACAAGGGGTTATTTTATTTATTTCATAAATTAATAAGAGGGATGTTAGTAATTTCTCAAAATACTGAAGGATTTAAACTATTATGTCAAACTACAAGAGAGAAACAAAGATTATCCCTATATAGAAATTATGCTACAGTATTCACCATCATAATTCATAGCAGTATATGCTGTATCTCCTTGTTATAAATCCTTTCAGATATTTAACACCAATTAATGGATTGTAATTCAATTATTTAGGCAAGACAAAGGAATTTTTAAAATAACATATATTCATCGAAAATATTAGACCAAAAAAAAAAGTCATAAAGTAAAAGTAATGATGTAAGCTAATTCTAAGTTTTTATCACTCCACCCATCTAGTAGGCTTGAAGTCATCCAATTAGAAAAAGTACCTACTTAATTGGATTTTGACTGGAATTGTTGGAAATTTCCACCAATCAACTGCTTCTTCTTCTTAGAGCTCATGCATACCCATGCCCATATATAAATCAAGTAGTGGGTGAACAACTCTAGTCTAAGTTTTATTTTTCTTTTTCATTGCTTTGTTTCTGTCTCTATCTCCGTAATTGTATCAATGATTTTGCTTTTCCTTGAAATTAAAAGGAAAAAAAAAAAGAGAGAGGACAAATTACATGTAAAATTTTCAAACAGTTCTTAATCTTATAGATGTAAACACACATTTTTATCCCTCCTCACTTAATTTTATTTGTATATTTTATGCTATTTTTAAATTTTATAAGGGTATAGATATCTAATCATTAAATAAAAAAATTATTAAAGGTATAAAATTTATCAATTTAACATATATACATACGGTGTACCTATCTTCCTTAGTAAGAAACATTCCATATTAAGTAATTTTAAATTATGATAAGGGCATAAACATCATTTCACTCTCAAACAAAATATTTGAAGCTATAATTCGGCAATCTTTCCCTCTTTTTATGTAGAGGTTATTGATAAAATTTAATATAATCTGTACTCACCTTTTAGAAGCAAAAGTTTTATTTAATTTTTTTTTTAGATTTGGGAGATGTTTGGTTTGATGTTGATGTTTAATTTGGGTGATGTTGGTTTGATAAAAATGATGGAGATGATGATTTTGATGAATGTAGTAGATGAAACTTGAAATGAGGAAGATGATGAGAGGTAGAAGATGAAGGAGATTTTTCTTTTTTATTATATATTAAAAATATGGTTTTTTAATTAAAATATTTATTAATTGTAAATTGAATTAAAAAAAATTGATTCAATGATGTGTCACAATTTGATTGGAGGTGATCAATGACAATTTTGTAATAATAGAGATGATTATTTTGTAATTATCAATTTTTAAAAAGGTTATGTCATTTTAATTATCTTAAATTATATTAAAGGTAAGTCTATCTCTTTGCCATTTCTAGTATATTTGACTATCATTTTTTGGTTAGGGGGACTAAATTGATTTATTTTCAAAACATTAGGAATGACGAAAATTTAAAATACAAATGTTAATTAAAAAGTAATATTTTACTAGATGTTAGGGACTACATTAAAATTTCCCTCTGTACATATTAAAATTTCAAAAAAAAAAAAAAAAAAAACCAATTAACAATCAAAGCTTCTGCTTAGTTGACTTTAAGTTTGTAAAATGGTACTAGAAAATCAGAAAGAGTTTTATAGCACCTTCCACCTTTTTAAAAAATTTAATGACAAATATACCCTTGCTTTAATGGGGACGCTTAGCCGATAACTTAACTCCTAGTCTTGCCAGTTCTTCAACAACAGAACCTGACTCTCTTTAGTTATTTAAATTATTAATTGACATGAAAAACAGAGGAGAGCATCTTCAATCCTTATTTCACAACAGTGTTCGAAATATGAAGTATACAGGAGCTTGCTTCTGTTTAAAGATGGAACAAGTAATCGAAAATTTAAAATTTTTACTAAGTCAACATAATCAATTTTCATCTTAAAACAAAGTGACAAATGAAAATAGAAAAATCATCTAGAAGTTACAGAGGTGTCTGCATATCTTATCTTTCCAAGTTAACATAATCGCTTTGATGAGCAGGAATCTTTAAGCAAACACACACAAGAATGAAGTTGATTCATTCCTTTATTTACAGTACTTTGTACACACAAAATCTAAAATCATTTTCGTATTACACAGCAGAATTTATCCCCAAGGCGATCCAAGAAAAGGCAATATGAATACCTCGACCTTCTGTTGACAATCAGAGGACATAAAACAAAGCATCGAAAAACAGTGCAGCAGCAGGGGTCAAGGGGAAGAAGAAGGGAGCAAAAGAAAAAATAATGACATTGATGAGCAGGAATCATTAAGCAAACATACACAAGAATGAAGTTGATTCATTCCTTTATTTACAGTACTTTGTAACACATAACACAAGACCATTTTCGTATGACACTGCAGAATTTATCCCCAAGGCGGTCCAAGAAAAGGCAATATGAATACCTCCATCTTCTGTTGACAATCAGAGGACCTATTACACCCCAGGATCCGACTACAAAACCAAGCGCCATGCTTACGTAAAACCAGTCCACTTCAATGCTTCCTCTTCTATTCTCAAGTTCAGGCACTGGGACAGTCACTGTACAATTTTTGACGAGTGGAGGTCCACAAAGATCATTTTCTCTGAAACTGGATGCCTCAAATGACTGTAGTTGAGTGCTTGAAGGAATTTTTCCAGTCAACTTATTATTAGATAAGTTTAAGGAACACAAAAAGGTCAACTTGGATATACTTTGTGGAATTTCACCGCAAAGTTGGTTTGTAGAAAATCCATGACTTCTAGTGATTTCAGATCACCAATGTCCTCAGGAATATTTCCGGAAAAAGAATTATGTGAGAGATTCAATGAAAAAAATGATAGAAGACTTGCCACTTCTCTTGGAATCGCTCCTGAAAAATTATTTCTAGAGAGGTCTATTGCTCTTACCAAATTAAGAGTAGTGGCATACTCATGTTGTGTCCCTTTCCAAACAAGCCAAGCATGCTGATAGAAGGATTCAAGACCGGGTCCTTGATAGAATATATAATTAGGTGCAGAATGATTCATTGCCACCATTGCTGTGAAGTTGCTGACACATCTTGGTAAGTTTCCAGAGAGATAGTTATCAGCAAGGTCTAAGATTTGTAAAGATGCTAGATGACAAAGTTCCATTGGTAGAAGACCGTGAAACTTATTTGAACGAAGATTGAGGATCTTCATTCCTAGAAATCTTTCTCCTATCCACTTGGGAACGTCTCCAGTGAAATGATTTTCAGCAGCATCAAGTGTCTCTAGTTCTGTACAATTTATGAGTGACACAAATGGTATTACTCCAAAGAAGCAATTTTGTCGAAGGATCAGTGACTGAAGAGAACTTAAAGTTCCCATGGAGGTTGGAAGGTTACCAGTGAAATTATTGTTACCTAAATTCAAGACATTTAGGTATTGCCAATTCATCCAACAATTTGGTAATTCTCCAGAAAAAAGAGTTATTTTCGAGGATGAGAATTCGTGTTAACTTTGTCTCATTTGTTCCTTGACACAAAAAGGGGAAAATGGATCCAAAGAAAGCATTATTGGAAAGATCCAATTGATACACATCAAGGGACATCTGAGGTAATGGACCAGAGAATTCATTTGAACTCAAATCAAGTAAATAATTTAGATTTACATTAGTTAAATTTGGAATCTCTCCAAAGATCTGGTTGTGAGAAAGATTACACAAATAAGTCTTAGAAAGAGTTTTCCAAAACCCATTAGGAATGACATCTGAAATTCCTGTGTTGGATATGTCCAACGATTTTAAGCTCTTTTGTGAGAGAAGTCATGATGGAGAGTGAGGTCCCACTTGACATGAGCTCAAATGTAAATGTTGCAGTTGAAAAGAAGGAACCCAATTGGAATTGATTATCAATGATATTGGGTTTTCAGATACAGAAAAATATGTAAGCCCTGTGAGATTAGCAAAGTGAACTTGGGAAAAAGTTCCATTCAATTTGTTATAAGCAAGACTAAAATATCTCAACGATGTAAGTTTTCCTAAAGAAGATGGAATGGAACCACAAATAGAGTTGTTGTAAACATCAAAAACTTTTAAATCTTTAAATTGTCCAAGTTGTTCAGTCAAATGGCCAAAAACTCTATTTTTGCTCAAATCCAAAACCTTTAATGTATTTAAAACACATCCTGAAAAAATATCTAAGATTTCACTTATATTTTGATCTAAATTGACATATGAGATGAAAATTGACCTCAAGTTGCAAAGTCTACCTAACCATCTAGGAATTCTCCCTTGTAAATTATTAGAACCGAGAGAAAGAATTTCAAGAAGGCTAAATCTTAATAGCCAATTAGGTATCGAAGAATTAAAATCATTAAATGCTAAATCAAGACATCTAAGAGAAGTCAAGTTGTAAACGCTTGATCTAGAAATACTTCCATGTAAGTAATTGGCCCCAAGAGAAAGGTACTCAAGATGACTAATTCTGGACAACCAATTAAGTATTGAAGAATTAAAATGATTGCGTGATAAATCAAGTTGTCTAAGAGAAGTCAAGTTTTTAAATCCTTTAGGAATTGGACTTTGAAAATTATTATCACTCATATCAAGAAAAACCAAGTGATTAAGACTAAAAACCCAATCTGAAACTAAGGAGTTGCCAAATTTGTTGCAGGAAAGATCAAGGGTGGTAAGAGATGAAAAATTTGCAATTGATAGTTGGGGAGAGTGTTCAAGTTCACAATATGACAATCATAGTATTTCTAAAAAGGAGAGTGAATTTATCATTAACAACCATTGATTAGAGGTTTTACTAAGATCTATGACACTCAAATCAAGGTGTTTCAACAAAGAAAGACTAGATATCCATACTAAAATTTCAACATATGACACATATAAACAACGAAGGTCAAGATACCGAAGGTTGGAAAGATTTCCAAGTTGTTGAGGAATCATTCCACCAAATCCAGCTCTAGAGAGATTAAGATATCTTAAATTCTCCATAGAACCAAGAAATCCAGGAATTTGAATTCCATCAAATCATTATAGCTCAAGTCTAAGTGATTCAAATCCTTCAAATCAAGCAAAGATGGATTTATCTTACCTCCCAGTATTGACCTATTATAAGCTTCATATTCTGCTTCCGGACTTAAGTAATATTCAAAAGTGAAATATTCCGGATTGAAATATTCCGAAGTGAAATATTCTGAATGAGGATTTCGAAGATTGAGTTCAAGGACATGGCCTGTGAAGTTGTCACAGACAACACCAGCCCATTTACAACTATCTTCATCCCCAAACCAAGAAGCAAGCCGGTTGGAAGGATCTGTGAGATCCTGCTTGAAGTGTAAGAGTGCTTCCCTCTCACTTTGGATGCAACCAATATAAGTGCTTCCACTACAGAAGCTAAAGTTGATGGTTGCAAAGGAAAATAACTGGAAGAAAAGAAAGGTAGAAACAACACTGATCGTGTTTGGTTTCATTACAAGACTTTGTTTTTGAAATAATAAGAAGGGGAAATGTGGATGAGAGAAACTTATTGTTCTAGTGTGGCATTTATAGAGTCTCAATGACTCTCACCAACATTCAAAATCACCTATCTAGTAGGCTTACAATTTGGAATGTAGATACCTAATTTCCTATACAATTTCTTTGTATCGAAGTTTCCAAGGTTCCACTGTGGCCTTGGAAGACTCCAAGTCAATGGAAAAGTGTAAAATATTTGAAAACATTCCAAATTAATTGTAGAATCTGTTAGGATAATGAAGTAAACGGAGAGCTGAAATCTGCTTTCGAAGAATTAACAGAGCACTTCCATTTTTATATAAATTAATAACTTCTACAAATCTGTCTACATCTATTTTTGTATTAAACTGAATTCACCTAGAGTATAAATAACATTTAGTTTTATGTCATGCTATAATGTAGTTTTAATAACATCTCCAAAGAGTCAATTCCAATTAATGAATTGTAATTCAGTTGTTCATGGAAGATTTGTAATGTTGAATTTATAACAAGTAAAATATGAACATCTATAGATTCGGATTATGTTTCTAGTTCATAATTTTCATTTCATTTTTATATTCTTAAATTAATCTAATCTTAAAAGCTATATCTAAAACGTCTTGCATGCACAGTTAAGTGAAAAAAAAAAAGGAAGCATTATATTTCCGGTCTTCTGCAAAAATGGACTAGCTATGTTCACGTTGGTGTTTCTCACATCAATGTAATTAAACACTAATAAATTAAATTATCCCTAATTCCAAAGATATTTAAGTATTGTATTTTTTAAATTTTGAAATCAAGTACAACAAATTATTAATTATAAAAACTCTGCCATTTTTCTGTTTCTTACCAAACTCTCCCAAAAACAAAGAAAAAAAAAAAAAGCTTTTGATTGTTTTTATGAACAAATACTCTATTAAAAAGAGAGTGAGTGAGATATACTGCTTAAAGATTGCATAAATAATAATCACAAAAACAAAAACAAAATATTATATATCTCTTGCTTTACCGTCATGTTTTAAGTTTATTTATGATAAATTTAATTACTTTCTTGTTTGCTACTAGTTTTTATAGTATAAAGGTCTCATAAAAATATAAATGGTGATATCAATTTTTAGCTATATTATGTATAAAAAACTATTATTAAAAATTTAGGATACGAAATTTGATTAATTGTTTTTTAATCTCAAAAATAGTTTTAAAGAACAAAATAAATTTATTAATTTTTATTTTTTTTCATGTTAATATAAAAATCCAAGTTTTTAATTTTGGTCTAAGCCCCAAATAACCTATTACAACCTTGATTAGGTTTGTTTGGAGAATGAGTGTCTACTTAAAACTTCAAAGAGTGGGAGGAAAATAAAAAATTAATGATATGAATATGGCCAAAGGAGAAGACCGACAGTTGATTATAAATAGTGATATAGAATAATTAAGGTTGTTTTAGGATCGCTTTTGAAAATGATTTTTAATTTTTGAAAACAAAAATATATGTGTGTGTAAATGTGTTTGGTCTTTTTTTTTTTTTTTTTTTAAATTTACAAATATATGTTTGAAGATGTTTGGAAAACAACGTTTTAACATGTATTACTCAAATGTTCCAAAAAAAAAAAAAAATTTTTTTTTTTTTCTTTTTAATGCTTTCCGCCATTTCCAAAACAAGTTTATCACATTAGTGTGGTATTTATTGTGTCTCAATGAATCTCACTAACCATTCCAAATCACCCATTAGTACGCTTAGAATTTGGAAAGTAGGTGCCTAACTTCCTAGATAATTTCTTTGTGTCAAAATTTCAAAGACATATTACTAGAGGTCCCACTGTGGCGTTGGAATATAGGAAAGAATCCAAGTCAACGAAAATGAGAAAATGGTCAAAAACTCCTTATTTTAATTAGACAAGCAAAAGTAAAAAAAGATAAAATAGAGACTTGCAATTATTCCTACGGTTGAAGGAAATTTCCTTTATAATCACGTTGTTGCTTCGAAATTTAATGATAATTTCCTTGACAATCACATTGTTGCTTTATCAATTTCTACTATTTAATATTTTGTATAATATTAAATCTTAAAAAAAAAAGAGAGAGAGAGAAAACTAATAGCTTCAACTATGCTTAAGTTGCATTAAGGATAGATAATTTTAATACGTGGATTTTAGGTTTTTTAATTAACCTAATATCAATATTTGTTCCAAAATATCATGTTGATCTAAGAATATGCTAGTGTTTTATGATCTTTCATAAGAATATAGTTGTGTACTTATTGGTTTGATATAAATTTAATTGATAGCAAACTAATTTGATCAAGATATGTAAAATAATCTCTACCACATAAATTGAGTTTTGATAAAAGCAAGACAAGGAGTTCCATGAAGTAATGGACATGCTTGCCTCAAGTCAAGGAAAGACATATTCACCTAGAGTATGAATAATGTTTGGTTTCATGTCTTTATTATTATTATTATTATTATTATTTTGAAACAGTTCATATCATACTATCATGCGGTTTTAAAAAGTGATAAATAAAATAAATAATAAATTGATGGACTCCTTATTTTAGTTACACAAACAAAATGTCAAAAAGCAAATATTAAGAAGTCCATTTATTCCTAGAGTTCCAGGAAATTTCCTTCATAATCACTTTATTGCATAAAAAATTTCAAAGTCTATTGTTTTGTATAGCTTAGACTATAGGATCCTCAGTTTTTCTCCATGAAAGCTGTAGGAAATTAATTCCTTGACTACTCTTGTATCAAAATTTCAACACTTGCTACAAACCCCACTTTAACTCCCAACTAATCAGAAAAACTTAATGTGCCAATTAAGGAGAAAATTCTGACACTTCAATTGTTAATACTGCATAGTAAAATGAAGAGAATAAAGAGCTGTACTCTGTTTTCGAAACAGAGTATTTGTATTAAAACAAATGATACAATCAGAAAAACCAAGAAATTTAGCTGTGTGTTCGTTCCATAATAGATATTAGTTCTGCAAATATTCATAAGCTTATCAATCTTATCACTTCAACAAGTTAAAATATTTCTGCTATACTCATCTTTGATAAATGTAGGACAAAATTTCTGCCCACCAATCTTATCACTTTGATTTGGCAATAGATTCCATGGAAACTAGTTATGCATACTGGCATATAATTTTGATAACATTTTCATATGGTTAATATCAGTTCATCGACTGTAATTAAATTGTTTTAAGAATTTAATTAGAAATAAAACATTTACAAAATTGATGGACTCTTCACCTTAAATTGTACAAGAACACTTCCAAAGAGAAAAAGCAATGGTGTCTATGAAGTTCTAATTTATTAACTCCTGACTGTCTAATAAGCTTGGACTTGGAGTAGGAAAAATAGCTAGCTAATTAGAATGTGACCGGATTCTTGAGTTGTAGGAAATTTCTTTAATCATCACTTTGTTTGCATTCAAAGTCATTATGTTGCTATTATATTTCAATGTGACCGGATTCTCGAGTTGCAGTAACTATGAGTATTCAAATTTAAATAGGTTGCAAAACCTATTTAGCTTGATAAAATCTAGTAATGAGATTGGCATTTACCATGTGGAGTGTGATTCTTGATGTATTAAATTTGTTGCTGTCTTAGTAGAAAGTTTGTAGATGTTCATAGCATATATACATTTATAAGCAATTTGATTACCCAATGGTCTTTCATTTTTTTAATATGGTAGATTCGATTCATAATTTGTGGTGTTGATGCTGCTATCCTTCACAAGTTTTTTCAAATGTACAACTTATTATTCTATGTCTATCCGTTGCCAGTTACAATAATCTACTTCAAATAAAACAGGGTTGACCTTATCGTTTTATGATGTGATTGGGTTGCTACTCTATATACCTATATGTAGAAGAACAATTTTAACACGACATGGCTGATCCTTGTCATAAAGTTTAGCCAGTTTGTAGGGCTGAATTCCTCAGGGCAACACCCTGACTATTTGTTAATTGATTTTTCATTATCATGTTCATTGAAGCATCGGTACGAGGCGTATTAGATGAAGACCAGGATATCTTAACCGTCAGTCCATGCATGTAGTTATATAAGATCTCCTGGCTGATGACAATCAACCAGTTGATTGACGTGACTGGGGGCTCAAGTAAAGAACTTGCATTCGAGTGTCTCCTTCAAATTTATATTAATAGCCCTCCAGATATCACTAAGTTTTACGTCTCTCACTACTTAGTTAAAGTTTCAAAATTTTACATCCTTCTCATGCATCTTTGTGTATAAAAAGAGAAAGAAAGCAACCTCGAGCGAAGCAGATTAGAGTTCAGAACTGGCATCCATTATTAGAATTATAGGTTTGGTGCTACTGAATACGTAGGGATTGCAGGATGTGATGGGCCTTTGTTCATTTACCTGCTCTTGCTTTCATCATTTGTTTGATTTTTTTTTTTTTCTAAGTGCACCTGGTAAATACTATTGCTGTTATGTGTCTATGTTCAACTTATGTGAATGGATGTTTGTATTCCGGTGCATATACAGATGTCTCCATATGATGATGCTCCAGAGGAGTTTGTGAAGGGGGAAAAATAAACAATTATTCTGTTAAAAATAAGAATTTGTGGAATATAGAGTTTTAAAACTTTTTTTTTACAGAACTAAAGAACCTTAAATTCATAAAACAGTGAAATAAAATAATATTAAGAAATAAGAATTAGATTTTTTATCTTCTATATTGATCTTTGTGGATTGTTTATTATCTAGCCTTCTCGGATATATTTCTACACTAAGAAACAAGTGAGTGGATACAATTATATAAAATTGTATTCATTTACTATTGATTTATTTTCTTAAAAATATATATTTATAAAAGGTAAGTATTAATTTTGATTATACAGAGAAGAAAGATACGAATTCTTCTTCTCTGTATTGTGTTATATAAAAAAAAAAAAATTCTTTTATGTTTCACAGAATGTACAACAGAAACAAAAAAAAAAAAAATTAAAAAAGAAAATTATTTCTTTTCTATTTATAGGCAAACAATTAGGGTTTTAATTAATCAAAATTAATATTGAACTCAAAGTTTATTAAAATAAAACTTTTATCCCATATAATATAATTAATTCAAAATTAATTAATTTTATATTTTGAAATCGAACTCGTGACTTCTGATAAATTAATTAATTAATTATTAATTCATAATTAATAATTAACTAATTAATTATTAAATAATTTGACCAATTAATATTATTCAAATACCAAGTTAACACAAATTTTGCTACTAACGTAACAAATGTAATTGGACAGTCTAATTATAATATTCTATATACAAATTTCCTATAGTGAAATGAGTTATTAGGGAGAACCAATAGATCTACAGTTTTGAGTTCCAATAATATCGAAATTATTAATTAAAAATTTTAATTAAATAATTCATTATTATTAATCTTAGAATTACTCCACTAAAAATCTAATATTGTACTCTCAAAACTACAAATGCTTTTATACAGTCTAAAATTTTCAGTGTCCATTAATTTAATCACTACATATGATTCCACAAATAGTTTATAATTAGAGTTAAGTCAAAATATTCATTTTACCCCTCTAATTATTTCTTGATTCTTAAGTATTATTGATTCTCTAATGAATAATATATTTATAATAACTTATGAATTTATCTTTTCGTTTGCATATGAGTAAAAAGTTTAGCACTTCTATTGTTCAAGATCTTAATCAACCCTTAAGGGAACTATTTATCTATTTCTTGTAAGAATGAGTGGATTTCACTATGGTATAGAATGTTCCCAACTACTTACTAAATCATACCCCTAAAGTACGAAGTTATTGACCGGGTATCTACATCGATCTCACTTATGTAAATTAAAGGATACAATTCAACAAGCAGAAGTCTATAATACGCTCATGATTAAATTGAAAAGACTTTTAAAGTCAACTAAGCAGACAATTTTGAAGCTTTGATTGTTAATTTTTGTTATTGAAATTTTAATATATACAAATTAATGCAAATAAAAGTCCTAGAATAATTTGCATAATTTATTTGTCCAGCTCCTTCCTAGTTAGTAACAATTTGTTTTAGTGTCTCGATGCATATAAACTCTTCTTGATCTTGGTATCCATTACATTTGAATTAAATAGGAAAGACACTTTGTTTTAGAAATGATAATGCAATGGATGAATTTAATTAGTTAGTCCTTACTTTTTAAAATCGTGTACACCTAATTATTTAGTATACCTAAATAATTAGGTATACTAAATTTTAAAAAATAAGAATCAATCAATCAAATTCATCAATTGCATTTAAATTAAATAGAAGAGATAATTTATTTTATGAGAGAGAATGCAACAGATAAATTTGATTGATTGGTCCTTACTTTTTAAAATCAGGTATATCTGATTATAAAAGCTATATATTTAACATTATGTAAGGTAAATGGTTACTTGTATCACATGTGTATCTTACTAATATATCTCACCCCATCTAAATCTAACAAGATTTCAATAATTTGATTTGAAAAAGTAGCCAAGTGATTGTAATACTATCTCAGTTGCAATGGATTTCATTAGCTGGTACTGTTAAGGACTGCTCCAATTATCATCAAACACTTAGCTACAAATACTTTGTCAAACAAAAAAAAAAAAAAAAATTGTACCAATAATTCAAAGTCATTTAACTACTATGCCAAAAATTCAAGCCAATGAATACCTACCAAAGACTTTAAGCCAATAAATTAAAAGTTATTGGAGCTTTGATTTTTCTACCAAGTTGCTTCTTTCATCACTTAATACTCGGAATGAACCTTAGACGTTAGAGTATTTGTAGGAAAATTATGCAGCGTTTTCAAATTCTGTACAGTACATGAAAGTTGTTTTACATATTCTTCAAAAATTGTAGAAACTTATTTTATAAATATATCTAACCAATAAAAACATAGTTGTGTGTCTATATATATGCAGCACCAAAATGTCAGAGTTCGTAAAATGGCACTTAAAAATCAGAATGCGTTTTATAGCACCTTCCATCTTTTCAAAAAATTTAATGACAAAATTACCCTTATTTTAATTGGGATGCTTAACTAGAGAACCGAACTCCTGGTCTTGCAGTTCTTCAACCGGTGAACCAGACTTTCTTTAATAAAAACAGAGGAGAGCATCTTCGATCCTTATTTCACAACATTGTCGATCGTTGACTTTCAACTCTCTTTAGTTACTTTATTTCAAATTATTTGAACTCGAGAAAAATTGAAGGGATGGCGGCAGCAATCTTCTCTGTTTGGTGAAGCAAAAGCCAACCGATTTTGTGGAGTAGGTGCTGATTTTGTGGAGCAAGGTCGTCGTCTCTGTTTTGGCGGAGCAAAAACAGAAGGAGACAGGTGCTGACTGAGTGGGATTGAATGTTTGGAGGGCATTTTTGGTAATTTACTTTATTAGGTGCAAATAAAACTCAATTTGATTTTTTTGGTGCTCGTTTCCGAATTCAATAATTCTTTGGTGCTACTGTGTGGGATTTTCTCTCTCTCTATATATTATGGAGAGAAAAGTAAATTTTTAATTAGAATGAAAGACGAGTGTAAAACGTATCTTAAATTGTGTTTATGTGCAAGTTTAGTTTAAATTAATAGAAAAGTTAAAATTTTTACCAAGTCAACATAATCAATTTCATCTTAAAACAAAGCATCGAAAAACAGAGCAGCAGCAGGGGTCAAGGGGAAGAAGAAGGGAGCAAAAGAAAACATAATGACCTTGATGAGCAGGCATCTTTAAGCAAACGTACACAAGAATGAAGTTGATTCATTCCTTTGTTTACAGTACTTTGTACACACAACACAATATCTAAAACCATTTTCGTATTACACTGCAGAATTTATCCCCAAGGCGATCCAAGAAAAGGAAATATGAATACCTCCGTCTTCTGTCGACAATCAGAGGACCTATTACACCCCAGAATCCCACCACAAAACCAAGCGCCATGTTTACGTAAAACCAGTCTACTTCAATGCTTCCTCTTCTATTCTCAAGTTCAGGTACTGGGACAGTCACTGCACAATTTTTAACAAGTGGAGGTCCACAAAGATCATTGCCTGTGAAACGGGATGCATCAAATGACTGTAGTTGAGTGCCCAAAGGAATTTTTCCGGTCAACTTATTATTGGACAAGTTCAAGAAACCCAAAAACGTCAACTTTGATATACTCTGTGGGATTTCACAGCAAAGTTGGTTTGTAGAAAAATCCATGACTTCTAGTGATTTCATATCACCAATGTCCTCAGGAATATTTCCGGAAAAAGAATTATGCGAGAGATTCAATGAAAACAATGATAGAAGACTTGTCACTTCTCTTGGAATCGCTCCTGAAAAATTATTTCTAGAGAGGTCTATTGCTCTTACCAAATTAAGAGTAGTGTCATACTCATGTTGTGTCCCTTTCCAAACAAGCCAAGCATGCTGATAGAAGAATCCAAAAGGGTTTCCTGGATAGAATATATAATTTGGTGCAGAATGATTTGTTGTCACCATTGCTGTGAAGTTGTTGACACATTTTGGTAAATTTCCAGAGAGATTGTTATCAGCAAGGTCTAAGATTTGTAAAGATGCTAGATGACAAAGTTCCATTGGTAGAAGACCATGAAACTTATTTGAACGAAGAATGAGGATCTTCATTCTTAGAAATCTTTCTCCTATCCACTTGGGAACATCTCCAGTGAAATGATTTTCAGCAGCATCAAGTGTCTCTAGTTCTGTACAATTTATGAGTGACACAAATGGTATTACTCCAAAGAAGCTATTTTGTCGAAGGATCAATGCTTGAAGATAACTTAAATTTCCCATGGAGGTTGGAAGGTTACCAGTGAAATCATTGTTACCTAAATTCAAGACATTTAGGTATTGCCAATTCATCCAACAATTTGGTAATTCTCCAGAAAAAGAGTTATTTTGGAGGTTGAGAATATGTGTTGACTTTGTCTCATTTGTTTCTTGACACAAAAAGGGGAAAATGGATCCAGAGAAAGCATTATTAGAAAGATCCAATACATGCACATCAAGGGACATTTGAGGTAATGGACCAGAGAAATTATTTGAACTCAAATCAAGTGAAAAAATTAGACCTACATCGGTTAAATTTGCAATCTCCCCAAAGATCTGGTTGTGAGAAAGATTACAATAATAAGTTTGAGAAAGAGTTTTCCAAAACCCATTAGGAATGACATCTGAAATTCCTGTGTTGGATATGTCCAACCATTTTAAACTCTTTTGTGAGAGAAGCCATGATGGAAAGTGAGGTCCCACATGACATGAGCTCAAATATAATGACTGCAATTGAAAAGGAGGAACCCAATTGGAATTGAATATCAATGATATTGAGTTTTCAGAAGCATAAAAAGATGTAAGCCTTGTGAGATTAGCAAAGTGAACTTGGGAAAGCATTCCATTGAATTTGTTATAATCAATTTCAAAATCGGTCAAAGATGAAAGTTTTCCTAAAGAAGATGGAATGGAACCACAAATAGAGTTATTATAAAGACGAAAAACTTTTAAATTTTTAAATTGTCCAAGTTGTTCAGTCAAATGGCCAAAAACTCTATTTTCGCTCAAATCCAAAGCCTCTAATGTATTTGAAACACATCTCGAAAAAATATCTAAGATTTCACTTATATTTTGACTTAAATTGACATATGACATAAAGACTGACCTCAAGTTGCAAAGTCTACCTAATGATCTAGGAATTCTCCCTTGTAAATTATTAGCACTGAGAGAAAGATGTTCAAGAAGGCTAAATCTTATTAGCCAATTAGGCATTGAAGAATTAAAATCATTATTTGATAATTCAAGATATCTAAGAGAAGTCAAGTTGCAAAGGCTTGATCTAGAAATACTTCCATGTAAGTTGTTTTCACTAAGAGAAAGGTACTCAAGACGACTAATTCTGGACAACCAATTAGGTATTGAAGAATTAAAATGATTGTATGATAAATCAAGATGTCTAAGAGAAGTCAAGTTTTCAAATCCATTAGGAATTAGACCTTGAAAATTATTATAACTCATATCAAGAAAAACCAAGTGACTAAGACTAAAAACCCAGTTTGACATTAAGGAGTCACCAAATCTGTTTTGGGAAAGATCAAGGGTGGTAAGAGACGAGAAATTTGCAATTGATAGTTGGGGAGAGTGTTGAAGTTCACAAGATGACAATCGAAGTATTTCTAAAAAAGAGAGTGAATTTATCTTCAACAACCATTGATTAGAGGTTTTATTGAGATCTACATCACTCAAATCAAGGTGCTTCAACAAAGAAAGACTAGATATCCACATTAAATTCTCAACATATAACTCATAAGAATTATAAGAAAGGTCAAGATACTGAAGTTTGGAAAGATTTCCAAGTCGTTGAGGAATCATTCCCCCAAATCCAGCTCTAGAGAGATTAAAATATCTTAAATTCTCCATAGAACCAAGAAATCCAGGAATTTGAATTCCTTCAAAATCATTAAAGCTCAAGTCCAAGTGAATCAAATCCTTCAAATCAAGCAAAGATCGATTTATCTTACCTCCTAGCTTTGACCTATTATAAGCTTCATATTCCTCATTAGATTCGTAAGAGCCTTTGAAATAATCGAAAACATGAGGATTTTGAAGATTGAGTTGAAGAACATGGCCTGTGAAGTTGTCACAGACAACACCAGCCCATTTACAACAATCTCCATCACCAATCCAAGACGCAAGCCGATTGGAAGGATCTGTGAGATCCTGCTTGAAGTGTAAAAGTGCTTCCCTCTCACTTTGGATGCAACCAACATAAGTGCTTCCACTACAAAAGCTAATTTTGATGGTTGCAAAGGAAAATAACTGGAAGAAAAGAAAGGCAGAAACAATACTGATCATGTTTGGTTTCATTACAATGGACTCAATATTTGAAATAATAAGAAAGGGGAAATGTGGATGAGAGAAGCTTATCACACTAGTGTGGTATTTATAATGTCTAGCTCAATGAATCTCACTGTCTATTCAAAATTAACCATCTAGTACCCTTAGAATTTGGAAACCCAGTGTGGCCTTGGAAGACTCCAAGTCAATGGAAAAGTGGAATATATTCTAAAAAAGAGCGCTGAACTCTGCTTTTAAAGAATTAACAGAGCACTTCTATTTTTATACAAATTAATTTCTTCTATAAATCTGTCCACAACTATGTCTTTGTGATTACATGTGTTAAATTGAGTTCACACCTTGGATGTTGGTTTTATGTCATGCAGTTTTAATAACATTTTTAAATAGTCAATTTCAATTAATGAATTGTAATTTAGTTGTTCAAAGAAGATATAAAATTTTAAAAATTATAACATATAAAATTTAAAAAAAAAAAAATTTTGATGAATTGCTAGGTCTGTGACTGGAGTTGTAAACTCCCTCATCATCACGTTGTCGCTTCAAAATTTAAGGACAATTTGTTGCTGCTAGATCTCACTGTGCCCTTGGAATCTAGTGAAGACTCAAAGTCAATGCAAAAGAGGACATTCTTTCTATTTTTCATTTTAAATTCGTTTAAATATTAATCATAATTTCAATTGTTCAATATTTTGTATAATATTTAAGCTTTTTTACAAAAAAAAAAAAAAAAAAAACCTATAGCTTCAACTATTCTTAAGTTGCATTACGAATACATTAATTTTAATATATGGATTTTAGATTCTTTAATTAATCTAATATAAGTATTTGTTCCAAAGTATCATCTTGATTTAAGGATATGCTAGGCTTTTATGATCTTTCATAAGAATGTAGTTGCATACTCACTGGTTTGATACAAATTTAATTGATAGCAAACTACTTTGACGTCTTTCACTAATCAAGACATATAAAATAATCTCTACCACAAATTGAATTATGATAAAAGCAAGACAAGTAGTTGTGTAAAGTATTGGACACGCTTGCCTCCAGTCAAGGAAAGACTTAAATGGTGATGAACTTATTTATGCTTATGAGGAAAAACACGCATTGAAAATTGATTCTTGAATTATGATCTTTCATAAGAACGTAATTGCGTACTCATTGGTTTGATACAAATTTAATTGACAGCAAACCAATTTGACATATTTCATTAATTGAGACATGTAAAATAGTCTCTACCATATAAATTGAGTTTTGATAAATGCAAGACAAGGAGTTCTATAAAGTAATGGACATGCTTATCTCAAGTCAAGGAAAGACTTAAATAGTGATGAGGAGAATCACACGTTGAAGATTGGTTCTTGAAATTTCAAATTGAATTGTTCAGTTATTGAAATATTTAACTTGTCCAAAATTTGTTTTCTCAACGAAGAGCCAAAAGTATGCATAATAATTAGCTCAAATTAATAAAAAAGATAGAAAACTTTCCATCTTACTCTAAAACTTGATGAGTTGTCATTTTAAAAACAATTTTACAAACTTAAGGAGCTACAAAATTAGGTTAATCATATGCTCAATTTCAATAAACTGGGAAATTAAGGAAGCATGAGAATATCTAGAAGTAAAACTTGAGGAAGTTATTGCTTTTAGGGAAAGAAAAAAAAAAACACATAACACCAATTTTCTCTCTTTTTTAAGTGTTCTTCCACAACATGAATATGTTGTTATTAAGATGTCATCAACTGATAAATTTTGTTTCGATAAAATTTCATCCCTAGAAAAGATGTCATCACTACAACAAAAATAGGTATTTGTACTGGGCAATGTCCGGTATGGTTGACTATCCATTCCGTATGGATAGAGCAGTTATAATTGTTAGCAATATTCATATCGGGCACCCGTTCGATATGGATACGGGTAACCATATTGAGCATAGCCCAGTATGGATACACATCGAAAATGGATAGACCCAAGGGTCTACCGGTGGATACATTTATCCACATTGGTATGGATACCTATTTTCATAATAGAAAATATATATACATATTTTTTTAGAAAATATATATAATTTTATATTGAAATAAAAATAATATTCCAACATACATAAAAAATTCATTTATATATAATCATTTAAAAATGTTATTAACAACATAAATACACTTGGGGTCCCTTCTCTTTCATTTCTTCTCACCACTCAATCCACTTGAAGACAGACTACTAGATGTAACTTCGATCGATGTCTGAAAATGTTATGGAAATAACATATATTAATAACAAACACATTGGTAACAAACTCGATATATTAAACAATACATATAAACCCGATCAATTTTACGAAAATTTTGACAGAGTTTCCTTTATTTTTTGAACTTCCCATAAATGTAATTCACTGACAAATTGGAGTAATTCACAACAGATCCAATAGAAACAGAGACTTTGTCTCTCAGCGATCAATACACACAAACACACACATACACACACATAGCAAATTCATATAAAACTATAAATTCTTCCTTTGAATTGCCTACATCTCAACATACAACTATGTTGTTACCATTTCGATACCTTAAAGTAGTAGCAGTAGGGGTGTTGATTTGACATTACAAGTAAAACCTATAGCCATAGATTCAAAAAAGATAAAAATGACAAATTAATAAAACAAACAAATTAAAAATAAAACACAAAAAATAATACTCCAACAATAAATGAAATATTAAAATAAATACTATAAAATTAAATAAAACACAAAAAAATTTCAAATAAAAATAAAACAACCAAATCAAACATAAAACAACCAAACCATACCTTATTAACAAAGAAAAAAAATGGAAAAGGATTAGATTGACGAAGACGATAGTGCTGAACGGTGGAAGAGGAATAGATCGGCGAATATGATGACCAAAAGAGAAGGAAATAAGTGAAAAATGAGAAGAAAAGCAAAAATTAAAAAAGAGAAGTGAAGGCCGAACGGCTGCATAGGCGGTCATGCAGCCATTATAAGTTCGGTAGTCACGTAGACGGAAGAAGAAGAAGAAAAAGAGAAGAAAAAGAAGAAGGGGAGAGAAGACTTATTGACAGCGGATCAATAGCAAATGGCACGGCTATCAAAGCGACGAACTACCGACAAAGTGGGGAGGGGGGTGCAACTAGGGTTTGAGAGAGAGAGAGAGAGAGAGAGAGAGAGAGAGAGAGAGAGAGAATGGTGAAATGAGAGAGTGATGAGGGTGTGCAGACTATCACCACCAGCTTGTTTATATCGGACCACTAAATGCCCAATATAGGAAACATTTAATAAAAAAAAAAATATTTTTTTAAAAAAAAAGCATTATCCATATTGAGCAAATTGTTAGCCAGTATGGATAATCTAAATAAATATATCCATACTGGGCCATTACGACCCGATATAAATACCTAACTAAATTAAAAAAAAAAAAACATGATTATTCATATCGGGCCATCAATGCTCGATATATATTGGGCCATTATGGCCCAGTATGGATACTTAACTAATTTTTTTTTAAAAATATGATTATTCATATTGGGCCATCAATAACTCGATATAGATAATTAAAATTAAATTTTTTTAAAATAAAATAAATATTATCCATATTAGGCCATTAGGGCTCAGTATGAATGCTTAACTAAATTTTTCTAAAAAAGCATGATTATCTATACTGGGCCATCAATGCCCACTATGGATAACTAAATTTATTTATTTATTTTTTAAAATAAAATAAATATTATCCATACTGGGCTTGGTATGTATAATTGTTTACATATTTTTTAAATAGTAAAAAAATGTTATCCATATCGGGCTTTTAATGCCCGATATGAATAATTCAATATAATTTTTTTATTAAAAAATTGTATCCATTACGGGCTTTTAGTGCCCGGTATGGATATTCCTATATAGATGACTTGTTTTGTTGTAATGCATGGTCTAGTAGTACTCATAGGAACTGTAACAATGGTCTAATTCATGGTCACCAAGACTTTACTTTCTTTAGAAATGCATATAGAAGGGATGATCTCACTTTTTCCCTTTGTAGTTTGATGTAAACACTAATTATCTGTTGCTCATTTCACATAATCTCATTTTCCCTTCTGTCATTATATCTGTTACAGAAAAGTACATTTTGAGTGATGCAAAAGACCAAAGTGCTCTTGTTTAATAGACAAAGCTATGAAAATGCCCTCACATTTAATAAACAAATTATATATAAAAAAAATGAATAGAGAAAAATTAATAAAACTTAATTAAAATAAATTTCAAATGTAATTAATAAAATAAAAAATATTATTTTTTATAAAATTACTATGAGATTTTCACTGTCCATTAGACATCATTTTAAAAAATAATCAAATGAAAAATTGGAAAAAAACTTTGAAAGAAATTTAAAAAATACCTTACAAAATTTTCTTTTATGGGTGGAGATCCAATTGGATCTCTACTGTCGATATCCAATCTAGAAGTTGGATCTCCACCTCTAGTTTATCATCATCAATACAACATCATCCCATTCATCATCAATATTGACATCAACCCCTTCATCACCATCATAAATATCATAAACATTAACATCAATATCATCAACATTACAATTTTTGGGTTTCCATACCAAATTTTTTTTTTAAAAAAAATCAAACACTATCATTGCCAAACCCCAATATTGCAACAACAACATCAAACACAACAATAGCATAAAAAATAAAAAATCAAAAGAAAACCCAACATAAACCCTAACATCAAACACAAACCTCAAAATGGAAACCCAAAAACCATTGATGGAGATCTACAACTAAGGGGTCGTTTGTTTTTTTATTTGAAAACTGAATAGTGCTGAAAGTTATTGAAGACTGAATAGTTATTGAAGACTTAATAATGATTGAAATCTAAATGATATGTTTGTTTGTTTTTTTCTTTACCTTTAAGTGTATAATACTCTTATTTGTTTTTTAAAGTCATAATTATCTAAAAACTAGTATAATTTGATATTTATACCTTTTTACTATTAGTTATTATATAATTTCATTTAATATGATACAAACAATTACAAGTAAATTATTTAACACATACTAAAACACTTTTATGTCTATATTAACAATATTTTTATTCATAATTAAACTATGATTAATTATTATAATAAAATAAAATAAATTTATATATTTAAATAAAAATAAACAAAATAGTTTTTAGTTGAATTACTATTATAACAAAAGTTTAAATTGCATAGTAAAGGATGAAATGTTTAGGGTTTTGATTTTTCAAAGATGTTTGTTAATTGTTATAGCTTTTAAAGAAATTTGTATAATATAAAAATAGGACAAAATTGGAATATATATTATTTTACGGAGGATACATTTGTAATAATATATTTAAAAAATTATTAAGTGATTTGGTATTTAGATAAAAATAAGAAATTGTTACCTTTTTTTTCAATGATTTTTGGGTAATTTTAAGTGATTTGACCACTTCAAAAAAATGATTTAATGGATCCAATCAAGAGTCATTAAGTGATAAGTGCTAAAAATAAACAACATCTAAGTCTCCATTGACAAAGACCCACCGCTAAGAGAGACCAATTTTCTTTATCTTTATTTTTTTAATTATTATTATTATTATTTTTTTGCATTTTTTAGATGATGTTAAAAAATTATTAATTTTTTAAATTTTTTTCATTGTTTAATTATTTTGATCTCCATAATCCATATTAGAGATGGACAATGAAGATTTATTTTTTTCTAATTTTTTAAAATACTAAATTATCCTTTTATTTAATATTATTAATTCTTTTTTTATTTTATCTTGCTTTGATGATTTTGTCCTTCCTCATAGATAGTTAAACTTTGATTTTTAATGTCAACTTTGACGGTAAGAGAGTCTTTGGACATTTTCATACGCTACAAGGGAAGTATTTTATCTATTTCATAAATTAATAAGAGGGATCGTAATAATTTCTCAAAATACTGGAAGATTTAGGCTATTACGTCAAACTACAAGGGGGAAACAAAGATTATCCGTTCATAAAAATTATGCTACAGTTACATCATCACAGCAGTATATGCTATATCTCCTTGTCATAAATCCTTTCAAATATTAAGACCACTTAATGGATTGTAATTCCATTATTTAAAAAAAGACAAAAGAATTTTAAAAATAACATATATTCATCTAAATTATTAGACAAAAGAAAAGAAAAAAAAAAAAAAAAACCATAAAGTAAAAGTAATGATGTCCGCTAATTCTAAGTTTTTATCACTCCACGCGTCTAGTAGGCTTGAAGTCATCCAATTAGGAAATTAGATTTTGACTGGAATTGTTGGAAATTATCACTATTCAACTGCTGCTTCTTCTGGGCGTCCATACCCATGCCCATGCCCATATATAAGTCAAGTAGTGGGTCAACAACTCTAGTCTGAGTTTTATTTTTCTTTTTCATTGCTTTGGTTCTGTCTCTGTCTCTGTAATCGTATCAATGTTTTTGCTTTTCCTTGAAATTAAAAGAAAAAAAAAATAGAGATGACAAATTACATGTAAAATTTTCGAACAGTTTTTAATCTTATAGATGTAAAGACATTTTTGTCCCTCCTTGCTTAATTTTATTTGTATAATTTATACAATTTTTAAATTTTGTAAGGGTATAAATGTCTAACTATTACAAAAAAATTATTAAAAGTATACAATTTATCAAAATAACATATATATACGGTATATCTATCTTCCTTAGTAAGACACATTCCATGTTAAGTAATTTTAGGTTATGATAAAGGCATAAATGTCATTTCACCGTCAAACAAAATATTTAGAGCTGTAATTCAACGATCTTTCCCTCTTTTTATGTAGGGGTTATTGATAAATTTTAATATGATCTGTACTCACCTTTTGCAAACTAAAGTTTTATTTAATTTTTTATTTTTAATTTAAAAGTTCAATCATTTGATAAAATTTGCAAAAGGTTTTTGTTATGGGTATATTTTGAGTTGCATAAGTGGGCTGATAAAAACCTAGTAAAAGTCCAACAAGCTAATCTAATGGAGTGACCTAGTAGACTAAGACCCTGATCTCCAAAGTCTAGCTCGTAGAAGACGATTAGCTCGCTACTATAGTTCTCAGGTCGCTGGTCAACCATTATTCAGTTCGCCTTATGCTTAGCTCATTGCTCAGAGCGGGCTCAAACTCATAACTCGAGGTGCACGTTAAAGGAATCTTTATAAAAAGGCAACAACTCAAATTGAAAAAAGTCAACTACCAGAGTTGAAAATAAATTCAAATTCTTATGTCGGTGGAATCAATCCCTGATATGACGGAATCTATCCCTGATTTGGTGCAAATCGATTTTGGATGTGTAATTAATGTATGATTCTTTTCTGTTTTAATTGTATTCAAATTGTAACACCTCATATTATAAATAGGGGTTGAAATTCATTGTACACAGACAATAAACAATAATATATTGTGACTCTACCAAAATAGCCAGAGAACACAATCATGGACGTAAGCATTGTTCTTAAGCCAAACCACGTAAAAATACTCGTGCATACATTGTTCTTCATCTTTTTCTTGTTGTTTGCTTTTATTTTGCTTTAATTGCAGATATTGGGTCAAGAACTTGGGTCAACCAGATTCTAACGTCGATATTTTGGCGTTAGAAGAAGGACCCAGACTGCAACTTTTTAGAGTTTTTCGATAGCTATGGCAAGAGAAAGAACAACTAGAAGCTCTGATGCTGCGGCAGATCAACTGGAAATGCAGATGGATCAACAACATCATGAAATCCAGTCGATCTACATCTAAGAGGCCAAAGACATGGTACCAGAAGCAAGAGACACTAGAAAATACAATTTGACTACTCCTGGATGCAGTCAGGATGTTGGCACAAGCTCAAGCACAAAACATGCCCAGACTTGAGGCTGTTACTCTCGAAGGAGTTTGTCAACATCAATGAGAGGAAGTATCAATTCTAGAGGGGCCTGTCAGGGTGGTGTTGCAACTTGCCAATTCAGTTCGCTCCTCCAACTTGCGTTTGAGAGCTGGGGGTCACCAATTCAAGAGTTCGTTCCCCCAACGTAGAAGGGAAGAGACCTTCGGCCTTAAACAGTTTGGCAAGAAGAGTAAAACGGGTAGTTCCAACCAACCAAAGAAAAGAAGTAATAGTAGGAATGGAAGTGAAGGTCAAAATAACAGCTCAAAGAGTTAGGTTGCTAAGAAGGCCAAAAATGAGCCCAAGAATGAACAACCTTAGCATCAAGGTCGTTATGGCAGCTACAGTATCTTGTAAGATACACAGGATAAAATCTTTGTAACGGAGAGGAACAAAGAGGACTTCGGGAAGCCCAAACCTATGAAGACTCCGATTAACTTCAGAAATAAGAACAAGTTTTATGCCTACTATGACGAGGTGGGGCACAACACTTCGGAATACTAGGCGTTAAAAGACGTCATTGAGGACTTAATCGAGAAAGGTCACTTGAGAAATTATGTGGTGCAACCAGCGAACCTGCGACCTCAACAACCACCATAGCTCGCACAGTAGCAATGAGGTTCCGATCTCTAACTTGTAATTCGATCTTCGAAAATTAATAAAAGTTCCAGGTTTCCCATACTACTCTATTCTGAATAATTAGACTGATATTTTTGTTAAATGTTGTACACCAAGTTTTTTGACAAAATTTTATTAAGCTATGGTAGGTGAGGTTTCGACCCCCTACATAGCTTGATCAATATATCGTTATAGTAGAAGTAGACGAGGTTTCGACCTCCTACGTAGCTCGATAATACATTGTTATGGTAAGTAAGGTTTCGGCCCCCTAAATAGCTTGATAATATATCGCTATGGTAGGTGAGGTTTCAACCCCCTACATAGCTCGAGCAATACATCGCTATGGTAGGCGAGGCTTCGACCCCCTATATAGCTCGATAATACATCGCTATGGTAGGTAAGGTTTCGGCCCTCTACATAGCTCGAACAATATATCACTATGGTAGGCGAGGCTTCGACCCCCTATATAGCTCGATAATACATCGCCATGGTAGGTAAGGTTTCAACCCTCTACATAGTTCGATAATATATCATTATGGTAGGTGAGGTTTCGACCCCTTACATAGCTCGAATAATACATCGTTATGGTAGGCGAGGCTTCGACCCCCTATATAGCTCGATAATACATCGCTATGGTAGGTAAGGTTTCGACCCTCTACATAGCTCGATAATACATCGCTATGGTAGTTGAGGTTTCGACCCCCTATATAGCTCGATCATACATCGATATGGTAGGCGAGGTTTTGACCTCCTACATAGCTCGAACATACATCGCTATTGTAGGTGAGGTTTCGACCCTCTACATAGCTCGATAATACATCGCTATGGTGGGCGAGGTTTCGACCCCTTACATGGCTCGATAATACATCGCTATGGTAGGCGAGGTTTCGACCCCCTACATGACTCGATCATACATCGCTATGGTATGCAATGTTTCGATCCCCTACATAGCTCGATCAAACATCAGTATGGTAGGAGAGGTTTCGACCCCTATATAGCTCGCCAAAGCATCGCTATAGTTGGTGAGGTTTCGACCCCCTACATAGCTTGCAAAATTACACTATAATGCTAACAGGTGCCAACCAACTAGCTTGCTGTATTGTTAAAAGGTTACGACCTCCTAACTTTCCATTATGCTAAAAGCTATGATCTACGAACTACAGTGATGTTTGAGGGCTTAATCGACCGCGTCAAATATCTATTTCTACATCAAAATTGGCAACCTCCTGAGCCCTCACCAAGTTTTGTTATCATCGACTTATACGTTTATACATTAATCACTTTGTTTCTCAGTTTGCAGAAAATCCAAACACTTGGAAAAAGAAAGTGAGGCAAAAATGAAACAACATTAAAGTAAAGCAAATATATTCAAGGCAAGCCTCGCAAAACAAGGTGAATTCATTATGAAGCTAAAATATTCATTACAAATATTCCCACAAAGTGAGGAGAATACAACATAATCATTAGTAATTTTGAAAGAAAGAAAAAAGAAGTACAGCTTGGTATGCAGCTTACTGGGAGCCCTGACCCTAGGGGGTTGATTTGATGAGAGCTGCATCTGGGAGCTAGATGTTCTGAGGAGCTGTATCTGGAACTACTGAGAATCGGGCGACTCACTTCTTATACTTCTCCACCTTAGCAACCGCCTCTTTGCCGAAGAACAAAAGATCCAGCTTGGGATGAACTTTCCATAAAGTAAAGAGGAACAAATTGGAAGTCTTTGATTCGGTCTCCTCTTTAGCATTGGTGACCCGCATCTCGGTTTCCTCTTTAATTATGATGACCTCCTCCTTAGCAAGTGCGAGTTCTCTTTCAGCCTCCTCTACCCTCCTCTCAATAGTCTCAGCTCATTGTACCAGCTCACTCCTTACCTTCTCCAACTCTTTTTCACTTTTAAGGAGTTTAGAGGTGAGGTGTGACCTCATGGCTGCATGAGCACCTTTTTTGCGAGCCGCAGCATCTTCAGCCTCATTCCTAGCTAGCTCAGCATTCATCAACTTGGCCTGAAGAACATGTTTTAACCTTTTGGTTTTCTCGACCTTCAAAGTCATGAATGAGAGCTCGTCCTTCAGCTTTCCCCGCTCCCTCTTAAACTCTTTCTTCTCCTCCTAAAGAGCCCAAGCTTCCTTTATCTGCTTTACTACTCCCATAACGGCCTGAAATATGGTATGTTAGTATTTAAACAAAGAAAGAAAGAAAGCGGGTAAGACAAAGGTATTAGGGATCACCAGTAGCCCGTAGCAAGCTATGTAACCAGACAGGTTTTCGCCTACTAAGTCCTCTCTATCCAGAGTCTTGGTGGATGATTTCCCCAAGATGTCAAACAAGTAGTTGAGGAGGGCATCGAAATGTATCCCTCATGGCCTATCTTCGGGCTGTGTTCTAGCCTGTTGCTTAACCCTTCTTTTTGCGACCTCGGGTTGTTTGAGTTGATTTCCTTCTGGCCTCATTGCTTGGAGTAGGTTGGACCTTGCAAGCAGGAGCTCTCACTTACGATGAACTTCAACAACCTTTGGTTGCGAGGTGGGGACCTCGGCTGGTAAAGGATCCGAATCCGGTGTCGAGATGGTTGCTTTAACAGAAGTAGCAACTGAAGAGATTGCAGACTGATCAGGTTGATCTGGTGAGGGCTTTTGGAAAGCTAGCTTTACCATCGTTGTAGCTCATTAAGAAGCAGGAATTGGAGTCTGTTGAGGGATTGAAACAACCTTTACTGCACTAGCAACTTCGAAGACAGAGGCGAGCTCAAGTTCACCTCTACTTCCAATATCCCTCTTATTGTCCAAAAGTTGGTTGTTAAGAGAATGGGCTAACCGGTGGGCCCTGAGGAGTTCATCGTCAAACACGTTATTAATCCTTGCCTTATGCGAATCCGTAAGCGCCCTAAGAATCTCAACCTCCTCGTCAGTAAAGATTGTCCTATCTCCTGTCAAGTCTGCGAGGTAAAAAAAAGAAAAGTTAAAAAAAAATTACTGCAGCTCGTAAGAGGTCTGTGTTATCTAACTATCTAGGCTAAGAATGGAAGAGAAATTATAGAGTTCTCTGAGTGAAGGGCAAGAAATGTAAAATCAACTTGATTTATAATCTCCTACATTGGGCTTGCCTTTTATGCTGTCATGAGGTAGGAGATTCCTGAAGTCCATCTTATAAGTTGCGAGATAGTAAATCTCATCTCGTATTCCATCTCTCATGCCACCAACGCTCTTGATACTATAGAGATGGCAGAGAATTTTAGGGTTCGGAGGTGGAAGACCATTTCTCATGAAGACTAATGCCCAAGAGGTGAGCTAAGAGTATGAGTTAGGCGTAAGCTAAAAAGGGCTAAGCTTTAGTCTATTTTAGAGATGCCAACGCTCTTGATACTATAGAGACGGCAAAGAATTTTAGGGTTTGGAGATGGAAGACCATTTCTCATGAAGACTAATGCCAAGGAGGTGAGCTAAGAGTATGAGTTGGGGGTAAGCTAAAAAGAGCTAAGTTTTAGTCTATTTAAGAGGTCAATAAGATAGGCGGGGACTGAGAATCTAAGCCCATGTCTAAGGTGGTGAGTATTGACGATAACAAATCACTTAGGGGGATAGGCTGCATGGTCATTAGGACTGGATGGCATAACATGACAACCCCTGGGAAGACGGAATTCTAAAACTATTCCCCCCATCTCATCATATTGTATCTTTGAAGCATTGTGGATAAACACTTCGCGGGCCTGTCATTCTTCAGCGTGTTGGCGAATTATTGTGGGATCAGTCTGAGCTATAAACCCTTCAGCAACCTCACCGCTCGTGGAGGTTGCTTCTTCAGTAGTACAAGCTACCTCTGAGGTGAGCTCCTCTGAGCTGGAAGAGTCATCGTCCTTTACTCTGTATGACCGGCGTCTGCGACCTGAAGACATCTACACATAAAAGGGAGTAGTTAGGTTGCTACAAACAGACCATGCCCGAAAGTCTAAGTTTCTGAACAACAGGCCCCCTAGTTTATAGGTCACAAACCCCATATATGCCACTAAAGCTATTGGGGGCTCGACCTACGATCTAGCGGCCTACGAGCTAATAACCTACAGGTATCTTATCCTACAACTTGCATACTTAAGTTTTACAAACAGCAAACAGGTCGCAAAGGGCTGATCAACTAGATCAAATCAACAAGAAATGAAAAGTCGCAAACATTCAACATCAAGAACATAAAACGTTCAGACCAGTCTTAGATCCAATAAATACAATGTGTACAAAAATGGAAACTGAAAAAGTTTAAGAGTCGATTGTGAAAATTTACTGTAAACGCTCACCTAAGAATGAAGAATTTGATCGTTAAGAATATCGAATCCGAGGAGAACTAGCATAAGGAAGCAGGGTGAAAAAAAAAGATGGAAAAAATTTAGTGTTTGAAGTTGAAAATGATAGAGTGAGAAGGAAAATAAAAAGGCTCCACTATTTTATATTGACGTGGGATCCAAACCCTAGTTGTTGGATTTGGGGGCTGCTTAACCACCTTAAATCTAGCAGTATAGCGTGGGTTGTGACTTTTGTTATCATGAGCTGTCAGTTGAGAAACATGCGTATTAAATGCGCATAGCATGAGACATGCCGTGGTACAATTACTTAAAGAGTTGCCACATGTCGTGTAATGGGATGCAATTTGAAAAGGCGGGATAATAGGTCGTGACGCATCAGCTTTTACCAATGAGCTTGAGCTTCCAGTCCGTAGAACGCACTGAGAGTTGGGGGGTAAATGTTATAGGTATATTTTAGGCTGTATAAGTGGGCTGGTAAAAGCCCAACAAATTGATCCAATAGAGTGGCCCAGTGGACTAAGACCCTGATCTCCAAAGTCCAGCTCACAAAAGACAATCAGCTTACTACTGCAGTTCTCAGATCGCTGGTCAACCATTATCCAGCTTGTCTTATGCTTAGCTCGTCGCTTAGAGCTAGCTCAAGCTCATAGCTCGAGGTGCACATTAAAGGAATCTTTTCGGAAAGGCAACAACCAAAATTGAGAAAAAGTCAACTACTAAAGTTGGAAATAAATTCAAATTCTTATATCGGTGGAATCAATCATTGATATGATGAAATCTATCCCTGATTTGGTGCAAAGCGATTTTAGAAGTATAATTGATGTATAATTATTTCCTGTTTTAATTGTATTCAAATTATAACACCCCACACTATAAATAGAGGTTGAAATTCATTGTACACAGACAATAAACAATAATCTACTGTGGCTCTGCCAAAATAACCAGAGAACACAGTCGTGGACATAGGCATTATTTTTAAGCCGAACCATGCAAAAATACCGGTGCATGCACTGTTCTTTCTCTTCTTCTTGTTGTTTGCTTTTATTTTGCTTTAATTGTAAGTATTGGGTCAAGAACTTTGGTCGATCAGATTTTGTCGACGTAAGAATCCAATCGATCCAAGTTCTTGACCCAATACTGTAATTAAAGCAAAATAAAAGCAAACAATAAAAGAGAAAAGAGGAAGAATATGCACGAGTGTTTTTATATGGTTTGACTTAAGAACAATGCCTACATCTACGACTATGTTATCTGATAATTTTGGTAAAGTCACAGTATATTATTACTTATTGTGTGTGTATAATGAAATTTCAACCCTTATTTATAATGTGAGATGTTACAATTTGAATATAATTGAACTAGGAAAGAATTTATATTAATCACACTTTCAAAATCGGTTTGCACCAAATTAGAGATAGATTTCGCCATATCACGGACTGATTCCACTGACATAAGAAGTTGAATTTCTTTCCAACTCTGATAGTTGATTTTTTTCAATTTGAACTATTGCTTTTCTAGAAAGATTCCTTTAACGAGCACTTCGAGCTATGAGCTTGAGCTCACTCTGGGCGATGAGCTAAGCATAAGACGAGCTGGATAAAAGTTGACCAGCAACTTGAGAATTGCAGTAGCAAGCTGATCATCTTCTGCGAGTTGGACTTTGGAGATCTAGGTCTTAGTCCACTAGACCATTCTATTGGATCAACTTGTTGGGCTTTTATCAGACTTTTACTAGCCTATTGATGCAGCCCTAAATATACCCATAATAGATTCTAACGTCGACAGTTTTATTTATCTCAACTTACAATATAAGTATTTGTTATGATTCTTCTAAATTTTAATACAAATTAAAATTAATGTAAACTAGAAGATGCTTGCAGATGCAATCATAATATATATATTTGAAACATATATGCCCTGTAGTAGGCTGCTCTAGCAATGAATTACCCCGATGATATCAGTTATTCAAATTTTAATTTAAGAGTTAAATACACAATACCCTTCTGAGGTTAACTCAAATACAGACGGATGAACATTTTTATTTTTAAAACACTTTACCCCCCTCTTAACAGTGGACGTTGGATGCCGTTAGAAATAAGAATGGTAAAACGGTAGTTTTATATTTATTTATAATTTTCTGAAAATATAAACAAATTGAAGGAATTAAAAAATATATGAAAAAGAAAAGAAAAGAAAAAAAAAAAACTGATTATCATCAACTTCATCATCACAATCAAATCAAAACCATAATTTCCACCATCTTCATCATCTCAACCAAATCAAAACTCTCTATCTTCTCCCTCTTCTCTCTCTCTCTCTTCACCCTTCATCACAAAAACAACATTACCCAATCCATCACAAAAACAACATTACAAAAACAAATCTATCAAAAATAAAAAAATCCATTGACAAAAATACTGGTGGTCTGTCGATGGTGTCACCAGCGAAGACTCGGAACTGGGTTTTCAACATTACACTCGGATGTCTGGGTTTCCATCTGGAAACCCAAACGAGCACCGCGATCTGGGTTTCCAGATGGAAACCCAGATCGGACGTCTGGGTTTCCATCTGGAAACCCAAACGAGCACCGGACCAGAAGGAAACCCAGACATCGATCTGGTCGGTCTGGGTTTCCATACCCAAACGTCGATCTGGGTTTCCATCTAGAAACCCAGATCGACGTCTGGGTTTCCTTCTGGAAACCCAAACGTCGGTCTGGTCGGTCTGGGTTTCCATACCCAGACCGATGTCTGGGTTTCCAGAAGGAAACCCAGACATCGATCTGGTCGGTTTGGGTTTCCATACCCAGATCGATGTTTGGGTTTCCAGAAGGAAACCCAGACATCGATCTGGGTTTCCAGATCTGGAAACCCAGATCGACGTCTGGGTTTCCATCGAAACCCAGACGCCCGATACCCAGACGTCGATCTGGGTATCCAGGTAAGAGAAGGAGAAGATGAAGATGAAGAAAGAGAGAGAAGAAGAAAGAGAAGAGAAGAGAGGAGAAAAGAGAAAGAGAGAGAGAGGGCTGTCGAAGAAGGAGAAGAGAGTGAGTGGGAGAGATGAAGAAAATATTAAATTTATTTTTAAGTTTTAAATTTATTTTTTAAAAAATAAAGTGTTATAAAATTACCGTTTTACCCTTCTTATTTCTAACGGCATCCAACGTTCACTGTTAACAGGGGGGTAAAGTGTTTTAAAAATAAAAATGTTCATCCGTCTGTATTTGAATTAACCTCAGAGGAGTATTGTGTATTTAACTCTTAATTTAAAAATGGAATCGATCTAATCTTGATTGATTGATTTCTTTGCAAGTAATCATAATATTGCATTTAGCCTTATACATTAAATCAACAAGTAATCATGATAATGGAAGTAAACATAATTTTAAAGAGGGATGTAGAGATTTTTGAGTTTCATATAAATGAAGAGAGACAGTGAATTTCAAATGCCTAAGTCGAAGATACAACATGAAACTTTGACTTCACAATATTTAGGTTGGATTGGAATCAGATGGCATGGGTGAAATTCGATGGCCTGAATGATCACGTCTTGTTTCTAGCGAGGATTGGTTCAAGATGTTTACCAGCAAAGGATTTGAGACTTGGCATGACCAGTTGCATCTATTTTACAAATGAATTTGAACCTTTGATGTATTATGAATGGGATGACAAGCTTTCTTGTTTTGAAATTGATGATTGTGGAACTTTCAGGCTCAAATACTGTTAACCACAGTCAATAATAGGCTTTGTTTGCATAATTAAGTCATTTGTTGAATGTTTTGTTTTGATTAAAAAAAATAAATACAAGGTAAGTTTGTGTGGTTAACCCTTTTCTGAAATAGAATTTGCCATGCCTATGAAAAATTTTGTCCGACTTGGTATTCTTTTCATTTGATTCCTGTTGGAAAAATGAAGTGACAGGAGCTTTGCTCTGTTTCAAAACAGAGCAATTCAATTGAAAAGTTAATATTTTACCAATAGATATAATTACAAACTCAATAACTAAAGCGGTTTGAACTACTTCATCTTTTCATAAACTAAAATTATTTTTACCAATATTTTCATGAATAACTTCATCTTTTCACGATACAAAACATCGGTAATTTATTTATTTATTTTTTTCAAATTTACCAATTTGATTATTCAATATACTTAAAGTATCTTGATAAAAATATAATTTTTTGTTATTGTATAACATTTTACTTAAAATTTTGTGTTAATCATGTAGGTCAATAATTTTTCTAATGGGAAAGAAAAAGAATAGTCAATCTATTGTTTTGACATCCTCCAAGTAAATTAAGTAAATTATTTTGTACAGTTTGGACTTTTGAAAAGGAGTCTTAGTTTTTCTAATGAAAGTGGCAAGAAATTAATTTATTTGATTAATCGCTGTTTTGTATCGAAATTTTAATAATGTTGAATTGTTAGAGGCCCCACTTTGGCTACCAACTAAATTGAAAAGACTTTTAAAGTCAATTAAGTAGACAATTTTAAAGCTTTGATTGTTATTTTTTTTTTTTTCAAAATTTTAATATATATAAAGTAATGCAAGTAAAAATTCAAGAATAATTTACATAATTTATTTGTCCAACTCTTTCTTGGTTAGTATCTATTTATTTTAGTATCTCAATGCATATAAACTCATCTCAACCTTGGTATCTATTAGAGACCACCCATTTCAGAGAGAAACTTCAATGAGCCTTGACACACACACACACACACACACACACACACATATATATATAACATTATGTAAGGTAAATGCATATATATATATAAAACATTATGTAAAGTAAATGGTTACTATTTTATGGTGTTAAACAAAATTTGACTAAGGAGGTATGAGGAGGTATGTGTTGATTACTATGTGTATTACCACAGTTGTACAAGCAAAATGCTACCCATCTAGTAGGCTAACTTATTGGATTTTGACTAGAGTTGTAAAAATTCCTTCATGTCATCACTTTATTTGTAAGCCCCTTTTTCATAATTCCGTATTTCTTAGTAGTAGTAATTAACTTATAGGGTGAGAATACTAAATTCCATGAATATTACCCTTACAAGTGATATTAAAATGTTAGTAGAGATTTTAGAAATTAGTTAAACCAAATAGCAAGTTAAATATTAATAAAGGGTAAAACGGTCATTTATACATATAAGAGCCCTATATATATAAGTGTTAGCTTCCAACACTTAGTAAAATTTGAAGCAAAAATAGATAGAAAAGAGAGAGTGAAGGATGGCAAAGGGAAGGAAGAAGAGGGAAAGAAAACCTAAAGCTACTCCAAGCAATTTCAAGCTCCAAATCAATATTTTGAGTTGGATTAAAGCAAGAAAATCAAGATTTGAGCAAGATTAAGGTAAGTTTCCATAATTTTGGCTTAGAAATGGTGATAGTTGAGTTGTATGAGATGATAATGGTTGGGTAGTTGTTTGTTATGAATTTGATGGGGGTTTTAATAGGAATCAAGTTTAAAACCTTAATAAGTAAAAAGGGAGACTCAATACAAGAAAATCCACTTAAGAAATGAAAGTTAGGGTTTATGTAGGAGAAACCCTAGAACTTGATTTAAGCATTGGTTAAGTGAATTGAGTTGTAGATAAGGTGTTTGATGAAATGTCTAAGAGAATGACAATGTAAAAATCTTGAAAGTTGAAAGAAGCAATGTATTGTGTGTGAATGTGTAGTTCATGGCCACCAAGAGGGATATGTGATTCCATTGAGTTTTGATGAAATTGAGTTTGAATTCATGCATGGGAGAAGCTAGAATATCACATAGAAGTGTTAGAATTGAAAAAGGAAATGAAATGAGACAATGTGTTGTGTTAATTAGATGAAGGGCATTGATGGTCACCACGCAATGCCACTTCCTCTTTATATTTTTATGTCATGTATGATCCTAATTGAGTATATGTGAGTCTAAGAACCCTAATGGAAAAAGAATTGAGTTGAGAATATAAAAAAGGTAGATTTTGACATGAAAAAGTAGTGAAAAATAGGGTTTTGGGCTAGAAACCTCCACCCATCGGCCGTTTCTTTTTGAATTCACTTCATGGCTGACCTAAATGAGAGATAGAGAGATGATTGGAGTAAAAATGGAAGAAAGAAAAGCTAGAGATTGCTCCCTACACAAGGTTCGGCCAAAGGGGGTCAAAAATAGGGATTTTTCGTTTCGAGCTTCAGAAAATTATTCTGAGTCTGTTGGGGTGTTCCTAGATGATAATAAATGAGGTTCATGGGAAGAAATCAAAATTTTAAAGCTTTGGTTAAGTTTGAATCCAGATGGGAAAGTTGTAGTCTAAAGGGTTTTCAATAGAATTGGTTGTGTTGAAAGCTTTAATTGTAGCTTTGAGTAGTTCATTTTAGTGGAAATTGAATGAGAATATGATGTGTAGGTGAAGCACAAGCAAGTGGAGCGAGAGAGGCCCATTAGAGCTCCTTGGCAAGCTTGGATTCAAGGTGAGTGTCACTAACTCACACTATGAAATTTATGTTGCAAATGTAATTTTATTTGTTACTAAAAAGTTTATGAATGATTTTACTATGAGTTCAAAGTAATTTCGAAAGTAAAGTAATTTTTATGAAAGTTGAGTTTAAAAGTTCTAGCCTAAAATTTTCATAAGAAAAGCTAATTTGTGCTTGTAGCACTTGGTAGAAAAGAGTTTTCAAAGACCATGCGTATACCCTCAGAATCAGAGATATTCTTGGACTACAATATGCGATGCAGAAAATTCTGCAATGTAGTTGCCAAGATTATATAGTATCTCGCGCTACGATTTGTGATGCAGAAAATTCCGCAGTTAGTCGCTAAGAATTATAGATAACCTCGCACTACGATTTGTGATGCAGAAAATTCTGCACGTAGTTGTCAAGGAGTCTCAGTAGCATCACGGTTGGTGTCAGTTGAAAATCGCCACGTGAATAGCAGTTAGGGGTACGCATGGTGCTTTTAGAAAGAAATGAGTTTGTGGCATTTCGTACATAACTAAATAAGTTTATAATTGTTTAGTTAACAATCATTAAATTTCTTTAAATGCCTTGAGATTTCATTTTTCTGTGTTGTATTGTATAAACCATCTTCAGGTACTCACACGAGCGACTAACGTAAATAACTTTCTTCATCAATATAGGTGGGCGTACAATTAAATAATGCATCCTATAGCTTGCATTGTATTTTGTCAGTGTGTATATCATTTTGCATCTTGAAATACCATGTGGAAACTATATTAATATGTTTTGTAATGTAAATTGTTTGTAAATATTTCTATGGCATGAAAGTTTTGGTTATCACTTATGGTTTTATAAAATGATGAGATGATTATTGAGATACATGTTTGTGAAAGAAGTTGGGTTGTGGTTAAAAAAATTTGGGAGTGTAATTTCTTTGTAGGAAAATTTGGTAGTCTTATAATTGCAGCCGTTATGCTGCCGGTTTTTTGTTAAAATGTTTTCAGATTTCGAAAACAAAAATGGTCACTTTTACAAGTTTAGTTTGATTTCCAAATCAACAAATTGAATCTAAGTTATAATCAACCCAACAAATTTTCAAATAATGAGATTAAATAAGATTCGAAGTAAAGTTTAAACGGGCAAGTTCAAGGTTCGTTCTGCAGATTTCTTTTAGCCGCCTAGGAGGGTTTAAAAGAGGTCTGTTGGGGTGCTAGGCGAGGCCTACCAAATACTAGCCTAGAGGGAATTTGGTTTGGGTCGCGTCAAAGTGGTATCAGAGCCCAGTTTTGTAAAGTTTTAAGATAAAGTTAGAAAATGCTTCGAAGTTATTTTATGCATGAGATATTTTTTTCAGATTACATGAGATATGAGTTATACAGATGAGTTACATAGATTCAAGTTTGAGCATTGTATGACTTCCAGAGTTGTATTCATGCATTGTTAGTGTTCTAACTCATACGTTTTATAACTTTTCATGAATATTTGAAATAGAACAGAAACATGTAGCGTTGTACTCACCCAAGGATGAGGAGGGCAGCCGCAGAGGCACCCACGCTCGAGGAAGAGCATGTTGACGAGTCAATCGATGTGCCAGCTACTTCTTCTCACTCAAAGCCTTTGCAACCTACGAGACTCGAGCAAGCACAAGTAAATGTAGAGCAGATGGCGTAGGCATTGGCAACGGCACTTCATCAGTCGTGTGAGACAGAAGTATCTATAGAGCGCACCTGTAAGCTAGGTGCAAAGCCCTATGACGGAACAGATGAATTAGAACATGCACTGTGATGGCTTAAGACAAATGAAGAGATATTTCAGGTAATGGGTTGCATAGAAGAGCAAATGGTATCTTATTCCGCCTTCATGTTTAAAGACTGTGCAAAAGATTGGTGGAAGGCACATCAGAGGGCACACCCAGATAAAGTTTCTAGGGCAGATTTTAAGAAAAAATTGACTGACAAGTTCTTCACCAAGAACTACAAAGATGCAAAGATAGAAGAATTTTTTAGATTAGAGTAGGGGAACTCCTCAGTAGCAGAGTATGAAAAGAAATTTTCAAAGTTAGTTCGTCTGGTTCCCTTCATCGTAGAAAATGAAGAACAAAAGATCAACAGATTTATAGCAGGTTTGCATTCACGAGTCAGGACCTATGTGACTTCATCCGTGCACACCCGGTATGGGCAGTTGGTGGAGGCAACCACCAAAGTTGAGAGGAGTGTAGAATCCACCCCTAAACCTAAGAAGTTTGATCAGAAGTGAAGTTAGATAGGTAGTCATCAAGGAGGATCAAGTAAAGTGATCAAAAGTAATCAGAAGCTTGCATGGTCTGAAAGCCGACGGTAGAGTCAAGGGGCCTAAACCAGTCAGAGTTTGGTCTAGTCGCCTGGTGGATCTAGAAGTAGACAGAGTTGGAAGACACAACTCACTTACAGTAGGTGTGGGAGAGCGCATAAAAGCGAGTGCTTAAAAGGCAGGATAGGATGTTACAGGTGACGCGACCCAAACCAGATTCCCTCTAGGTTAGTATCTAGTAGGCCTTGCCTGGCACCCCAACGGACTCCTTTTAAACCCTCTTATGCGGCTAAAAGAAATCCACATAATGAATCCTGAACTTGCCCGTTTAAACTTTGTTCGAATCTCATTTAATCTTATTGTTTGAAAACTAGTTTGATTGGTTACAGTTTACATTTAATTTTTCGATTTGGAAATTAAACTAAAAACCATAAAAGTGACTATTTTGGTTTCGAAATCTAAAAACATTTTAATGAGAATTCAGCAGCATAACGACTGTAAATACAAGTTTACCAAAATTTTCCTACAAAGAAATTACACTCCCAAATCTTTTTAATCACAACCCAACTTCTTTTCCATAAACATGCATTGCAATCATTCCATTAATTTCGCAAATCCAAAACCATAAATGTTAACTAAAACTTTCATCTCATAAAATATATACAAGTTATTTACATTACAAAACATTTTAATACAAGTTAAGTATTTCAAGATGCAAGATAATATGTGCATTAACAAAATACGATGCCAAATAGGTGATGCATTCCTCAAGTGTACGCCCACCTAAATTTACGAAGGAGTTTGTGGACTTCAATCGCCGTGCAAGTACTTGAAATTTGTTTATACAATATAACACAAAAAAATGAAATCTCAAAGCAATTAAAGAAATCTAACGATTGTTAATCAAACAATTTTAGACTTATTTAGTTATACATGAATTACTACATAAACCATTTCTTTCTTTCTAAAAGCACCATGCGTATCCCTAACTGCTATGTCACGTGACGATTTTCAACTGACACCAACCTTGATGCTACTGAGACTCCTTGACAATTACGTGCAGAATTTTCTGCATCGCAAATGTAGTGTGAGGTTATCTATGAATTCTAGCAACCACGTGTGGAATTTTCTGCATCGCAAACCGTAGCGCAAAGTACTATATCTAATCTTGGGAACTACATTGAGAAATTTTCTGCATTGCATATTGTAGCCCAAGAAAATCTCTGATTCTGAGGATATATGCATGATCTTTGAAAACTCTTTTCTACTAAGTGTTATAAGCACAAAATAACTTTTCTTTCGAAAACTTTTGCTAGAACTTCAAGCTCAATTCTCATCGAAATCAGTTTCAAAATTTATTTTGAATACATATTAAAATCCTTTATAAACATTTCCATTAGCAATAAAATTATATTTACAACATAAATACCCATAGTGTGAGTTAGTGACACTCACCTCGGATCCACGCGTGCCAAGGAGCTCTTGTGGGCCTCTCTCGCTCTACCTACACATCATATTCTCATTTAAATTACACTAGAATGAACTACTCAAAGCTATAATTAAAACTTTCAACTCAACTAGTTCTATTAACAACCCTTTAGACTACAATTTTCTCGTCTAGGTTATAAGTTAACCAGAGCTTTAAAATTTTGATTTCTTTGCAAAAGTTTTACTTATATACCCCTAGGGACATCCCCACGCAGTCTATATAATTTTCAGAGGCCCGAAACGAAAAGTCAAAATTTTCGGACCACTTTTGACCGAATATTGTTCACAACCCGCTCCATGGGATTTTTCACTTCTGTTTTTGCTTGAATCATCTCCCTATCTCTCATTTAGGTCGCTCGTAAAACGGTTTTGAAAAATTCCAACTATAAAGGGGTGAAACCTATGAAATACCCTTATTTTTCACTACT
Source organism: Litchi chinensis (assembly GCA_019925255.1). Taxonomy (NCBI): domain Eukaryota; kingdom Viridiplantae; phylum Streptophyta; class Magnoliopsida; order Sapindales; family Sapindaceae; genus Litchi; species Litchi chinensis. The sequence continues at coordinate 39,181,439 of CM034462.1, forward strand.
TTTTCATGTCAAAATCTATTCTTTTTATATTTTCAACTCAATTCTCTTTCATTTAGGGTTCTTAGACTCACATATACTTAATTTGAATCATACATGACATGAAATTACAAAGGAAGTGGCATTGCATGATAACCATCAATGCCCTTCATCTAGCCCATAACAACTCTTTGTCTTATTTCATTTCCTTTTTCAATTCTAACATTCCTACATGATATTCTAACTTCTCACATACATAAATTCAAGCTTAATTTCATTAAAATTCAATAGAATCACACAACCCTTTTGGTGGCCATGAATTACACTATCACATACAACACATGATTTCTCTCAATTTTTAAGATTTTTACATTGTCATTCTTTTAGGCATTTCATCAAACACCTTACCTACAATTTAATTCACTTAAGCAAGGCTTAATTCAAAATCTAGGGTTTCTCCTACATAAACCCTAACTTTCAATTCTTGCATGAGTTTTCTTGTATTAAGTCTCCCTTTTCACTTACTAGGGCTCCATACTTGATTCCCATCAAAACCCACATCAAATACTCAAGAAACAACAACCCAACCATCAACATCTCATCACACAAGCCTACTAACATCAACTTAGTAAAAGTGAGGATAACTTACTTTGATCTTGCTCAAATCTTGATTTCATAGTTTGAATAAGGCTAATTTCTTGATTGGATCTTCAATTGGCTTGAAAAATTTTGGTTTCCCCTTCTTCCTTGTTGTGGCCGACCTCTCCCTCTCTCTTTTTCTCTATTTTTGCTTCAATTTTTCTAAGTATGGAAGATAACACTCATATATATAGGCTCTTATATGGGTAAATGACCATTTTACCCTTTATTAGTATTTAACTTGCTATTTGGTCTATTTAATTTTTAAAATCTCTACTAACATTTTAATATCACTTATAAGGGTATTATTTATGAAATTTATCATTCTCACCTTATAAGTTAATTATTACTAGTAAAACTACAAAATTATGAAAAAGGGCTTATAACAGGTGTGGTCAGGAGGGCCACTATATGAAGGATTGCCCTAGTTTAGTCGCCTCCAGCCCATCAAAAGCCAAATCAATAGTTCAGGCATTACCTAGTGGGGGTCGTGGACCAAAGAGAGGAGGCCCCTAGACCAGAGGAGCTACAGGTGCAGGGAGTCTAGTAGTGGACCTAGCAAAAGCATGCCACCAAGAGGACAACCTGGTAGACCCCGTAACTAGGCTAGAGTTTATGCAATAACTCAGCAGGAGGTTGAGATAGCTCCAGAGATTGTCACAGGTATTATTTCCTTATTTGACTCAGATGCCCATGTGTTGATTGACCCAAGAGCTACTCATTCTTTTATTTCTAGGGACTTTATAGGTAGAACTAGAGTCAGGGTGATCTCGGCCAATTGCATTATGATAGTGTCACTTTCCACGGGTGATTCACTTCTAGCAAATAAGATCTATATGTGAAGTAGGGTGGTAATAGCAGGTTGGGAATTTGAGGCAGACTTGATAGTATTAGATATTCACGATTTTGATGTTATTTTGGGTATGGATTGGTTATCCAAGCATCATGCCATCATGGATTGTTTTAGAAAAGATGTTAAGTTTAGCTAACAAGGGGAACCAGATGTGGTCTTCTGTGGTGTTAGAAAGATGCTTTCTACAAGTTTAATTGTGCAATAAAAGCTAATAAGATGCTTAAGAAGGCATGTCAAGGGTACTTGGTCTATGCAGTGGAAGCTGGCAGTAATGAGTTATAGCTAACGAAAGTTCCAGCAGTCAATGAGTTCCCAGATGTCTTTTCAGAGGACCTTTCAGAGTTACCATTAAACAGAGAGATAGAATTTGAAATTGAGCTAGCAATTGGTATAGAGCCCATCTCCATAGCGCCATACAGGATGACACTAGCCGAGTTAAAGGAACTAAAGGTTAAGATGGAAGAATTAATGAGTAAAGGGTTCGTTAAGCCTAGTACATCACCTTAGGGAGCTCTAGTGTTGTTTGTGAAAAAGAAGGATGGAAGCCTCCGGTTATGTATAGATTACAGGCAGCTTAACAGAGTTATATCAGGAATTAGTACCTGCTATCAAGGATAGACGACTTGTTTGATCAGCTTCAGAGAGCTAGGGTGTTTTCCAATATTGACTTAAGGTTGGGATACTATCAGTTAAAGGTTCATAGGGAAGATGTTCCTAAGATAGCCTTTAGGATTTGTTATGGGCATTACGAATTCCTGGTGATGCCATTTGGGTTAACAAATACCCCAGCAGCCTTTATAAATGTAATGAACATAATCTTTAGGCCTTATTTGGACTGTTCATAATTATCTTCATAGATGATATCTTGGTGTAGTTGGGAAGCCGAAGGGAGCATGCTGAGCATCTAAGGGTTGTGTTGCAGACCTTGATGGAGCATCAAATGTATGCAAAGTTCAACAAGTGTTAGTTCTGGCTGGATAGAGTAGTATTTCTAGGACATGTGGTATCTGTAGAAGGAATATCAGTAGATCCTCAGAAGATAGAAGCGATAGTAGATTGGAAGCCACCCACGAATGTGACAGAAGTTAGAAGCTTCTTGGGTTTAGTTGGGTACTATAGGAAATCCGTGGAAGAATTTTCAAAGATAGTTACTCTCTTGACAAGATTGACCAGAAAAGAGAAAAAGTTCGCATGGTCAGAAACGTGCCAGCACAATTTCGATGAGTTAAAAAGAAGATTGACCTTAGCACCTATTCTTATTCTCCTATCAGGGCAGAATGGATTTGTAGTCTATTATGATGCCTCCAAGTAAGGGCTAAGTTATGTGTTAATGCAGAATGACAGAGTAGTAGCTTATGCTTCGAGACAGTTGAAGAAGCATGAGCTAAATTATCCAACACACAACTTAGAGTTAACAGCTATGGTATTTGCCTTGAGGATTTGGAGGCACTATCTTTATGGGGTACCTTGTCGAATCTTTACTAACCACAAGAGCTTACAATTCCTATTCTCTCAGAAAGATCTGAATATGAGGCAAAGAAGATGTGTTGAACTCATCAAAGATTAGTTGAAAGCTTTAATTGTAGCTTTGAGTAGTTCATTTTAGTGGAAATTGAAAAAGAATATGATGTGTAGGTAAAACACAAGCAAGTGGAGCGAAGGAGGCCCATTAAAGCTCCTTGGCAAGCTTGGATTCAAGGTGAGTGTCACTAACTCATACTATGAATATTTATATTGCAAATGTAATTTATTGGTTATTAAAAAGTTTATGAATGATTTTACTATGAGTTCAAAGCAATTTCGAAAGTAAAGTAATTTTTATGAAAGTTGAGCTTAAAAGCTCTAGCCTAAAATTTTCACAAGAAAAGCTAATTTGTGCTTATAGCACTTGGTGGAAAAGAGTTTTCAAAGGTAATGCGTATACCCTCAAAATCAGAGATATTCTTGGACTATAATATACGATGCACAAAATTCCGTAATGTAGTTGCCAAGATTATATAGTATCTCGCGCTACGATTTGCGATGTAGAAAATTCCGCACGTAGTCGCTAAGAATTATAGATAACCTTGTACTACGATTTGTGATGCAGAAAATTACACACGTAGTTGTCGAGGAGTCTCAGTAGCGTCACAGTTGGTGTCAATTGAAAATCACCACGTGACATAATAGTTAGGGGTACACATGGTGCTTTTAGAAAGAAATGGGTTATGTGGTATTTAATACATAACTAAATAAGTTTATAATTGTTTAGTTAATAATCGCTAAATTTCTTTAATTTCCTTGAGATTTCATTTTTTCGTATTGTACTATATAAACCATCTTCAGGTACCCGCACGGGTGACTGACGTAAATAACTTTCTTCGTCAATATAGGTGGGCGTACACTTGAAGAATGCATCCCATAGCTTGCATTGTATTTTGTTAGTGTATATATCATTTTGCATCTTGAAACACCATGTGGAAACTATATTAATATGTTCTGTAATGTAAATCATTTGTAAATATTTCTATGATATGAAAGTTTTGGTTATCACTTATGGTTTTATAAAAATGATGAGATGATTATTGAGATACATGTTTGTAAAAGAAGTTGGGTTGTGGTTGGAAAAATTTGGGAGTGTAATTTCTTTGCGGGAAAATTTGGTAACCTTATAATTGCAGCCGTTATGCTGCCGGTTTTCCGTTAAAATGTTTTCAGATTTTGAAAACAAAAATGGTCACTTTTACAGTTTTAGTTCAATTTCCAAATCCACAAATTGAATCTAAGTTATAATCAACCCAACAAATTTTCAAATAATGAGATTAAACAAGATCTGAAGCAAAGTCTAAATGGGCAAGTTCAAGGTTCGCTCTGCGGATTTCTTTAGCCGCCTAGAAGGGTTTAAAAGAGGTCTGTTGGGGTGCCAAACGAGGCTTACTAGATACTAGCCTAGAGGGAATCTGGTTTGGGTCGCGTCATTATTAGATTTCACTGATGCCTTGGAATGTAGATAAGAGTTAAGTCAATGCAAAAGAAAAAACTTTTTGAAGCCATATGAATATTAAGGAAATTAAGGAACCATATAGTTATTTTGAATTCAATTTTGAATAATTTTTTGTTTTTCGAAAAAAATAAAATGAAATCAATACTAATTTGATCTCTCCAGTTTTATCTTTGTTCTTAAAAGTAATGTATTTCCTAGCAAAATATCATCAATTGATAAATTTTGTTTCGATAAGATTTCCATCTTAGCTAAGATGATGCAGTCTAGGACTTATAGGAACTATAACAAAGGTTTGAACCTGTTGTGGATATATTTAAGGTTGCATAAATGAGTTGGTAAAAGCTCAACAAACTGATCTAATGGATTGACCCAGTAGACAAAAGCTTAGTTGGCCAATGTTCAGCTCGCAGAAACGAGCTCTAAGTTCGCTATCTCAACTCTCAAGTCGCTGGTCAACCATGATCAAAGCTGCCTTATACTCAACTTTAGGTCACCCAGATCGAGGTCCAGCTCGTAGCTCGAAGTGCTTATTAAAGTGAATTTTTCTAGAAAAAGTAACAGCCTAAGTTAAGGAAGAGTCAACTACCAGAATTAGAAATAAAATCGAACTCCTATTTCGACGGAATCTATCCTTCAATTGATGGACACTGATTTTGGAAGTATAATTAACGTAAAATTCTTTCCTATTTTTATTGTACTCAAATTGTAATACCCCACGTTATAAATAAGGGTTGAAAATTCATTATACACAATACAATAATTAATAATATATTATGAATCTGCCAAAAAAAACAAGAGAAACAGTCATGGACGCAGACATCTTTTTGGGCTGAACCACATAAAAGATCTTGCGTTCACTGTTTTTCCTCTTCTTTTCTTTTATTTTTACCTTTATTTTATTATATTTGTAGTATTGGGTCAAGAACTTAGGTTGACTGAATTTAGACGTCAACATTTTGTCTCTAGAGGAAGGGCCTAGACTGCAATCTTCTGAATTTTTAACTATCATGGCAAAAGGAAGAACCACCAGAAGTTCTAACGCAATGGTTGATCAACCAAAAAGGTAGATGGATCAGCAACAATGTGACATCCAACCGATAGAGAATATAACCATGCCCATGCCAGCTATGTCTCATGTCCCTATAAATAACGCTCCTGTAGGTATACCTCTGCTAGCTCCTCGCCAACCAACATTGATAGTCCCAATAGCCGAGGGGTTACAAGAGTGACATCAGCGGTAAGAGACATTGCAAAATACAGTACGATAACTTACGGATGTAGTCAGAGTGCTAGCTCTAGCACAGACCCAAGCACAAAACACGCCCAGACCTGAGGCAGTTACTTCCAGAGGAGTTTACCAGTAGCAACGAGAGAAAGTACCAGCTCTTGAAAGACCCATCAGAGACACGTTGCAACCTATCAACTCAATTCGTTCCTCCAACTCGCATTCGAGAGTTGAAGGTCGCTAAGCTCGTGAAGAGGAGGAAATTCTGCATCCGACGAGCTTAAAAGCAAGGGTAAGCCAGGATACGAGCCGCCACATGGAGGTTGGCCGGGATCTAGTTGGATCGCATCTCGATATGAAGAGGACGAAGTTGATAATCAACGACGTGTGGAGTTACACCAAGTCGACGGCTCAGAAGGGCTAGTCAAAGATACTTACCAGATCGTCATTTTCTAGGTCGCGAGGACAGAAGAGGATACAAACCTCAAGGTCCAAAAATAGAGAAGCTCCTTCAGAGGGTTCAACAACTTGAGGCACGCTCTGGTACCTCTAACCAATGTGATTAATATAGGGAGAGGACCTCCTTTACCAAGAAGATCAAGACATAGCCTCTCATTCACAGATTCAAAGTCCCCAACATCCCTCAGTATAATGGAGATAGTGACCCTTATGATCACCTAGATGTGTTCAATGTTCAAATGGATCTCCAGACGGTCAATCCGTTAGTCAAGTGCCGTGTTTTCCCAACCACCTTAAAGGACGTTCCACTGACCAAGTTTAAGAGTCTCCCAACTCGTAGTATAGATAGTTTGAGGAATGTCAACGAAAGTTCATTAGTCAGTACTGAGCTTTGAGGAGATAGCTTGCACTATCTTGTCACCTCGCTACAGTCTTTCAACAACAAAACGAAACCCTGAAGGTTTACATTATAAGGTTCAGACGCGAAGTAAGCAATATAGAGAACCCTTTAGACGAAAACATCCTAACCGCGATCTTAGTCAAGCTTCGTAAGGATGGAAAACTATATGAGAGCATATATAAATCTCCAATGAGGGATATAAATGAGTTCTACGAGCAAGCTACTAAGAAGATCAGATGGGAGAAGACCTTCGGCCTCAAAAAGTCTAACCAGAAGGGTGAAGCGAGTATTTCCAATCAACCAAAGAAAAGAAATAATGGTAGGAACGGAAGTGAAGGTCGAAATAACGACTCAAACAATCAAGTTGCTAAAAAGGCTAGGAATGAGCCCAAAAACAAATGACCTCAGCGTTAAGGTCACCATGACAGCTACAACATTCAGTCAGATACACATGACAAGATCTTTGCAACGGAGAGGAACAGGGAGGACTTCGGGAAGCCTAATCCTATAAGGTCTCTCGTTAACCTTAAAAACAAGAACAAGTTCCGTGCCTATCATAATGAGGTCGAATGTTGGGCATCAAAAGATGTCATTGAGGATCTAATCAAGAGAGGTCACTTGAGAGACTATGTGATATGACCAGCAAACTCGTGACCTCAATAGCAATGACCTTAACAATCACCATAACCAGCATAGTAGTAGCCCCAGTGAGCTCTTGAATAAGGACATAAACCTACGGTAAGGACCACCTTCACCATATATGGTGACCCTCATATCGCAGGTGCATCCAACAGGTCATACGAACGTTATGTATGAGAAGTGAATAATGTCCTACTTACAAGTTATAATAGGCTGGAAGGGCCTACGAAGAAGGCAAGAACAGCCTTGGATGACATTGTTTTCATTGAGGAGGATGCCAGAGGTGTATGTTGGCCCTACAATGACGCACTCGCCATTCGACCAAACATTAGTAATACCGGGGTGCAATGGATCATGATTGACACAGGTAGCTCGGTAAATGTTATATACAGAGGATGCTATGACCAAATGGAACTGGGGGTAGAACAGCTGAGGCCTTCCCTAGAGCCTCTGTATGGCTTCATCGGAGATGCCATCACTTCAATAGGCTAGATAAGACTTTTGCTTACATTTGGAGATTCAGGTCATCAAGCCACCGTGCTGGCAGACTTTTTAATAATTGACTGCCCCTTAGCATATAATGTGGTTATAGGGAGACCTGGGATAAACAACCTGGATGTGCTTACCTCCACCAGGACCCTCATAGTCAAATTTTCAACTCCAATGGGATAGGTTATGTGTGAGGTGAGCAGCACTTAGCTTCACACTGCTACAAAGATGCAGTCAAGATGGGGGTTAGAGAAAAGAAGGTAAATATGGTTTCAGGGGGTAAGCCACGAGGTATGAGTGAGAAAGAGATAAGTCATGACCTTGACCCACATGACATGGATGCGGACAGAGCAGCTAAGCCTATAGAAGAGCTCAAGGATGTCTAAGTCAGTAAGGTGGATGCTGAAAGATGCCTCAAGCTAGGACGAGGTTTAACTCTATAAATGAGATCCTAGCTCGTTGACTTCCTCAAAGCAAACTTGGACGTTTTGACTTGGAACCACAAGGACATGGTAGGAATAGATCTGAAGGTCATGTCACATAAGCTAAACATTAACCTATACCACAAACTAGTTCGCCAAAAGAGGGGGCCAATAATGACGACACGCTATATCACTCTGAAGGAGGAGGTAGACTTGTTGGCTAACAAATTCATCCGCGAAGCCTACTACCTAACCTGAGTCACCAGCTCGTGAAGAAGAAAAATGGGAAGTGGAGAATCTGTATCAACTTCACAGACTTAAATAAGGCATGCCTAAAAGACAACTTCTCCTTACCTAGAATCGACCAGATCATGGATGCAATAGTTGGTTATAAGCTCCTAAGCTTCATAGATGCCTATTCGAGCTATAATCAGATACCTATGAGCCCAGAAGACGAAGAGCACACCTCATTCATCATAGATCTTGGCTTGTACCACTATAAAGTGATGCCCTTTGGACTGAAAAATGTAAGGGCAACCTATCAGCATCTGGTTAATATGATGTTTGAAGAACAAATCGGGAAGACAATTGAGGTGTACGTGGATGACATGCTAGTAAAGTCCAAGTAGGCAACTAACCATGTATGCGACTTGGAAGAAATATTCCAAATACTGAGGAACTATCAGATGAAGTTGAACCCACTCAAGTGCGCATTTAAGGTGGCCTCTAGGAAATTCTTTGGCTTTATGGTAAATAACAAAGGGTTTAAAGCCAATCTTGAGAAGATTAAGACATTAATTAAGATGAGGTCCCTTATTCGGGTCAAGGATATGCAAAGCCTCAATGGTCAGGTCATAGCTCTCAGTAGATTTATCTCGAAGGCTACTGACAAATACATTCCCTTCTTTGACATACTAAAGAAGGCGAAAAACTTCGAATGGACTGAGCAATATGAGGCGACATTTCAGCAGCTAAAGGACTACATGGGCCGAACTCTACTCCTATCCAAGTCAAAAGAAGGAGAGAATCTCATCTTATACCTGCGGGTCTCTTAACAGGCCTTGAATAGGTTTCGGTGCAAGAAGAGGCAAGACTACTCGATGTCGAAGTCAGGTACTCACAATTGGAGAAACTTTCCTATTACCTAGTAATCGTATCAAGAAAGCTGCGCCTATATTTCTAAGCCAACAGAATTGAAGTCCTCACTTAGTATCCGTTGGAGCAGGTCCTCTAAAAGTCAAATACTTTCGATCGATTACTTAAGTAGGCAGTAGAGCTGGCAAAATTCGGCATTGAGTTCGAGCCGAGATCGGTAATTAAGACTCAGGCTCTAGCAGACTTCATCACGGAATTCATGGGACTTGCAGAAGAGAGGGCTGAATCTTTTGAAGGCCCAACTTAGGAGCTATATGTTGATGGATCATCCAGTGAACAAAAGGCTGAGGCTGGGGTGCTACTAATCAGTCTTGAAGGGCATTAAATTCTCTGTGCATTACGGTTCAGTTTTCAGGCCACCAACAATGAAGCTAAGTGTAAGGCGCTGCTCGCAGGTTTACATCTGGCTAAAGAGATACGAGTTGAGCAACTAAGGATTTTCAGTGACTCTCAACTCATAGTCTGCCACATCCGAGTAGAATATCAGACCAAGGGGTCTAAGATCATTGTTTACCTCCAGAAGGCTTAGGAGCTACTAGGCACTTTCCAAAAGTTTAAAGTAAACTCGCAAACTCAAAACTCGCATGCAAATGCACTAGCTTGCCTAGCAACTACCCCAAATGCAGACTTTCTAGGAGCTATCCCAATAAAGTTCTTGCCGGCCCTAAGCACAAAAGAGAGGGATTCAATGATGACTATAATTGTCCAACCAAACTCATGGATAAGCCCAATCTTGGACTACTTACAGGATGCGAAGCTGCCGAGTGACAAGCTGAAGGCACGTTGCCTGTGAGCTAGAGCATTTCGATATTACATCTATGATGACATGCTATACAAGAGAGGATTCTCAACTCCAATCTTGAGATGCACCGATAGCTAGGGCTATAAGACCTTGCTAAGACAGATACATGCTGGCCATTGTGGGAATCATACTGGGGGGCTAGCTTTAGCTCAAAAAGTGTTCCAGCAAGGATTCTACTAGCCCACCATGCAGCAAGATGTCATTGACTTAGTCAAGAGATGCGATAAATGCCAAAGGTTTGCCAAGGTTCTGTGAGCTCCACCGATTTATCTTCAATAAATAGTGAGTCATGGCCTTTTGCAATTTAGGGGATAGACTTGATTGGGGCTTTACCAACAGCTCGCAGAAAGTGCAAATATGTTGTGGTCGCAATGGACTACTTTACCAAGTGGGCAGAGGCCAAAAAGTTAGCGAAGATCTCTACTATAAAGATAGAAACATTTATGTGGAGTAATATTATTTGTAGGTTCGGGGTCTTTCAACAAATCATAATAGATAATGGGATTCAATTCAATAGCGACTAGTTTATCAGGTTCTGCAACGACTTGAAGATCATCAAAAGCTACTCAATCATAGACCATCCACATGCCAATGGTCAAGTTAAGGCTATGAACAAAATAATAAAGTAGATCTTGAAAACAAAATTGGAAGTAAATAAATGAGCATGGGTGGATGAGCAACAAAAGGTATTATGGGCCTACAGAACCACAACTCACAACACTATTGGTGAAACTCTCTTCTCTATGGTGTACGGATCTGAGGTCATGACTTTGACAGAGCTAGAATTGACCTTATAGTGTAGAGCGATCTTCAATCAAGAAATTAACGACCAGCTGCTTGCCATAAACCTCAACCTCCTTGAAAAGGCAAGAGAAACAGCCCGTTTGAAGGTAGCTATTTCTCAGCAAAAGGTCGCAAGGTACTACAATAGAAAGGTCTGAGTCCAACAATACAATGTCGGTGACCTCGTATTGTGTCTTATCTTATCTGGAGCTCATAAGGCCAATGACGAGCCATTAGGTCCGAACTAAAAAGGTCCTTATATTACCAAGGAAAACCTAGGAAATAGAGCGTATCACTTGACTACTATGGATGGAGCTGAGGTCCCTCAAGCTTGAAATGCTGAGCACCTTCGCCCATACTTTTGGTAACTTTTTAAGCACATACTAGATATAGCTCGTCAAAATTTTATTAAATTAGGCTATGTTAGCTAAGGTTCCGACCTACTAGACATAGTTTGACGAAATTTTATTAATTCATGCCATATTAGCTGAGGTTCCGATCTACTGGATATAGTTTGATTTAAATCTTTTAAATTAAACTATGATTTGCAAGCTACAGGCAGCGACCTCTCGAGTTCTCATTAGGTTTTATTACCATCAATTTACACATTGATTACTTTATCTCTCAGTTTGTAGGAAATTCAAAGACTTGGAAGAAAGAAAGAAGAATAAAAACACAAAGCAACATTGAAATGAAGTAAATAAATTTAAAATAAACCTTACAACGAGGTGAATCCATTACAAATGGGGTGAAATATCTATTACAAATGACCTTGCAAAGCAAGGTGACTATAACACAAGTCATGAAAAAATTTCAAAGAAAAGAAAAAGTGGTTTAACATGGTATACAGTCTACTGGGAGCCCTGGCCCTGAGGGGCTATTTCATGAGAGATTGTATATAGAGGCACTGTGACCTGGGTTGTCTCATCCTAGCAAGTCATACCCCGGAGCTCTACACTCTGAAGAGCTACATCTGGAATAGCTAAGGATCAGACGACTTGCTCCTTATACTTCTGCACCACTACGACCGCCTCCTCACAAAAGAACGAGTAGTCCAGTTCGGGATGAGCTTCCCATAAAGTGTAGAGGATGCTACCGAAGGCATTTGATTCTGCTTCCTTTTTAGCTTTGGCGATCTGCACCTCAACTTCCTTTCTAGCTTTGATGACCTCCTCCTTAACAAGAGCGACCTCTTTCTCAACAGTCTCAGCTCACTGTACGGCCTTTTCCAGCTCGCTCTTTGCTTTGTGCAACTCCTTTTCACTTTTGAGGAGCTTGATGGTGAAGTTTGACCTTGTATTGCATGAGTACTTTTCTCATGAATCAGAGCATCCTCAGCTTCCTTTTTAGCTTCCTCAGCATTTATAGCTTGGCCTGAAGGAATTGCTCTGATCTCTTTGCTCTCTCAACCTTCGTAGTCAAGAACGAGAACTCCTCCTTCAACTTTTTCTTTTGGCTCTCGAACTTCTTCTTTTCTTCTTTAAGAGCATGAACCTCTTCCATCTGCTTTATCGCTCCCATAACGGCTTGAAATCCAACAAGTTAATATCTAAACCAAGAAAGTAAAAAAGCGAGAAAGACAAAGGTATTGGAGAAAGCAAGAAAGACAAAGGTATTGGTGGTTACCAATAGCTTGTGGTGAGTTATGTAACTAGACAAAGCATCACCTCTCAAGCCCTTTTTATCTAGGTTCCTGACAAAGTTCCCTAGGATTTCTAGCAGGTGGTCAAGGATTACATTGAAGTAAATCGCCCTTAGCTAGTTTTCGAGCTACACTTTGGTCTGTGGCTCAACCCTTTTCTCTACGACCACGGGCTGCTTTACCCTTATCTACTCATGATCACTTAGCCGAACGAGGATTGGGCATTGACTTTCTTTTTGCTCTATTGTTTGGAGCAACTTGAACCTCGCGAGCAGGAGCTCTTACATGCTCATGTTGAACTTCAACCACCTCTGGTTGCGAGGTGAGGACCTGGACTTGTGAAGGTCCTAAAACTGGTGCTGAGGTGGTCACCTCAACAGAGGCAACAATTAAAGGAGCTGCAAACTGGACAAATCAAGCTGAAAAGGGCTTGGAGAGGGCAAGCTTTACCATCTCTAGAACTATTTGAAGGACTGGAACTGGTTCTACTTCATCAGCAAGGTCGAAGGCAGAGGTGAGCTCAAGTTCACCTCAAATTTCGATATCTTGTTGTCAATAAGCTCGCTGTTTAGAGAATGAGCTAGTTGGTGGGTCTTGAGAAGCTCATCGTCGAATGCATGACTAGTTCTTCCTTCCTACGAAACTGCAAACATCCTAAGAATTTTGATCTCCTTCCTAGTGAGGGCTGCCCTATCTCCTGTCACATCTACGAAGTGAAACAAAAGGGATTACAAAAAAAAAAATCTACTGTAACTCGCATAAGTCAGTCCCATTTATCTACCTGGACTAAGGACGAAATCGAAGTTTTAGAGCTATTCAAGGAAAGGGCAAGATTTATAAAACCAACTCGACTTGTAATTGCCTACATTGGACTTGCCCTTCGAGTCGCCTTGAGGTAGGAGGTCTTTGAAGTCCGTTTTTCGAGCTGCAAGATAATGAATCCCATCTCGCATTCCCCCTTTTAAGCCATCGACGTTCTTGATACTAAAGAGGCAGTAGTAAATTCTTAGGTGTGGATATGGAAGGTCATTTCTTATAAAAACTAAAACTAAGGAAGTGAGCTAGGAGTAGAAATTAAGGGTTAGTTGAAAAGGGCTAAGCTTTAGCCTATTCAGGAGGTTGATGAGATAGACAAGGACTGAAAATTTAAGGTCGTGCTTAAGGAGATGGGTGCTGATGGCAACGAACCCCCTGGGAGGATGGGTTGCATGGTCGTTAGCTAAGGGCAGCATGACACGACAACTTTTGGGAAGGCGGTATTCTAAACTGATTCCCCCCAACTCTTCATATTTAAGCTTTGAGGCGTAGTGGATAAACACCTCGCAAGTTTGTCGTTCCTCAGCGGTCTAACGGATCACTATAGGGTCAGCCCGAGCTATGAATTCTTAAGCAACGTCACCGTTCAGAGAGGTTGCTTGTTCAACAATACAAACTTCCCCCGAGCTGAAAAAGTCATCATTTCTTATCCTGTGTGACCGACGTTTGCAACCTAAAGACATCTACACATAAAATGAAGCAGTTAGGTCACTACAAGCAAACCATGTCTAAAAATCTAAGTTTCCTAAGAAGAGACTTCCTAATCTACAGGTCACAAATGCCATACAGATCACTAAGGTCATGGGAGGCTCGACCTATAAGCTTATGACCTACGAGCTAATAACCTACAAATATCTCATCCTACAGCTCGCGTACAAAGTGTCACAAACAACAAACAATCTACAAAGGGTCAATCAACAAGATTAAATCAAAAGAAAACAAAAGGTCACTACTAGTAACAAGCATGCAACAACAAGAACATGAAATATTCCAAAAAAAAAAAAATCGAAATGCATACAAAAGATGGAAACCAAAAAAAAAAAAAAAATCAAGAGCTAGTTATAGAAACTTACTGTAATCGCCTAGGAACAAAGACTCTGATCTTCAAGGGTTTTGAACCTAAGGAGTGCTGGCGCAAGAATAAGAGAAAATGAGAATGACAACGATGGATGTGTATCAAAGAAAGCAAGAGAAGAAAAAAGCTTAGTGGTGTCTCAGTTTGAAAATGACGGAGTAAGAGGGAAATGAAGGGGCCTTGTAACATGCTATCCCAGAATCTAGGTAAACCCTTAAAGCCTACCCTTATGTTTGGATTAGTAAAGTGATTAAAGTATTCAAACTTGGATAATTAATTAAATTTTCGTAAGCTTTCCGGATGGGTCCGGGACGGTCTATGATTTCAAAATCCAAAAATTTATTAAAATGAACGGATCCGGACAATTAATCGAATATTAATGAAGTTTTCGAATTTGAAATCAGACTTTAATTAAATTTTTAGATGGAATCGAGAGGATTCCGAATCCAAGAAAGACATTTTAGGAGATTGAAAAATGCGAATTCATACAAGCGAGACATGTGGCATGAGATCGGAGAAAGAATCAATGCATGAAAGACACGTGGCAAGACTAGGAGAGTTAATGCGTGCACGTATGCCAAGTGTTAGTTAATCATGTTGGAATGGTGACAAGTGTCCTAAAATATATATATATATATATAATAAATGAAAGCATGACATCAATGAAAATCAACTAAAAACACTTTTATAAACATTCAAGTTAGTGCACGGTCAAAAAACTCAATATATATTATAAATGAAAACAAATTTTTTAAACAAGCAAGGACAAAATAAGGTTTCATTTTCGGTGAAAGAAAAGAGGAAGTGGAGATAGCATGATGCAATTTCAAATGGGAAATATATTATTCTCGGTCACAACTCAAAATGCTCTCCATTGTTTTTCACGGCATCAACACTCTCGGTCTCTCTCATACACACCTTCTGTCACGACCTTTTCTCTCTCACACACATTCTCTCTTTCTCTCACCATTTCAGCTTTCACTTTCTCTCTCTATCTCACGACAAAACTCATCCCTCAATCTCTTACTCTCTTGATCAAGGTTGAAATAAATCAAACAAGAAGTCAAGAAGACAAAAAGTGGTGTTCGGTCTTAAAGGGAAGAGAAAGAGCCTGGATTTGTGAGCTACACGTTGCCGAGAGCAACCAAGGAAGACAGCTCCACATTAATGAATTTGGGGAACTATTTTTGAAAGCATTTTGAGAAGATTTCTTTACATATGTTTTGTCGAGACCTGCTCAAAAGAGGATAGTAGCTTGTTTCAACAATTTTGAAGTTGTTTTTGGGTGAATCTATCACATGCAAAGGGTTGTGAAAGAGCTAGAAGCTAATCTCGTCCATTCTAAGTAAGTTTCAAGAGGTAAAATTTGATTTCCATGAGTTTTGTTAAGAAATTGGACAAATGTATTGAGATGCACGATTGTGTGTTAGGAATTACCACCTCGTTAGTGCGGAGGTTGGTTTGTTGATGATTTTAATGTTGGATTGGTATCGAAAATGAAAATGCATGTATACTAGTGTTCGGCCGAAGGGACATTTTTATCCTTTTAAATTTTTTTTGGTTGGTTTATGTGATTTTAGGGAACATTTGAATGTTAGGATAAGCTCGAAAATCAAAAATGAAATCGTTGAATATTAATTGGTCACTTCACGATTTAGGATTTTGTAATCTTTCGAAAGTGATGCTTAATGGTTATGAATGAAATTTATGATAATTCGTGTTGTGTTCGAACGTAAATTGATGTGGAAACTTGAAAAGAAATGATAATTAGGCTTGTTTTGAATTCGGCCAATAGGGGAGGATTAGGTTCGAAATCATCGTTTAAATTTGTTCACATAAATTTAGCCCCAAATTAAAGTGTTTGTAGCATTTAAATAATTGGAATTGCGAACGGATGTTAATAATTGGAGTTAAAATAGATTAATATAAGGTGTTTCGAAGTTATGAATTGGTTGGGTGATTCATTGGATTGATGTATGAATATATTCGAGCGAGTTGTAATAATTGTATCATAGTTTAAAAATAGATTACAAAAATGTGTAGGATAATCAAAGGCAAAAAAAGAATACCCCGTTGATTAGAGATATATAGTGAGCTAAGGAATCTAGGTAAGTGTCCTAACGAAAATGTGTTTTGAAATGATTTTTGTTGCTATTCATGTATGATTGTATGATAATATTCATTCATGTTGTTATTGATTGTAAAGCGATTTTCATATGAAAAACGAGTTTTTCAAACGAGAACCAACTTACATGAATTACAAAAGTTTTCGTAAAATGTGAGTTTTGAAATGTGAAACTTGTAATATGAGATTATTTATAGCATATGGTACGTACATATGTATATTATCTGATTTCCGGTATTGGTAGAGTACCCAAAGGTAATGTGGGATTCAGCCTGGGAGATGATGTGGGATTCCACTCCCCATAGGGTATGATTTAAGCTAGCTTACTACCTAAGACGATGTAGGATTCCGCTCTATAGCGAGGGATGATTCCGCTACGTGATACCAGATATATATGGCATGAGACGATGTGGGATTCCACTCCACCATGCATTAGTGTGTTAGTACCGTATGATTCGAAAGTGATAGTGAATGCATGTTTTAAATAAAAAGCTTTTCAAAAAGAAAATCGTCATCACTAATAGATTACATGTATGAAACGAGAAATTGAATATGAGATTGCATGTTTACTCACATTTCAATATTTGAAAAGCATGAAAATGTGATTGATGAATTAAATATTGGCTTTTCAAATTATTATAGCATTTATATGAGTTTATAATACATATGAGAAATATAAATGAATATTCATGCATTGAAATATTTTTGGTTTTCGATAAATAAGCATTTATATTTTACAGCATGACTTTGTTTATGAAATGAGATTACAAAATGTTTTTAGGGAAGACATTTTAGTAATGTTTAGATTAGAAATTAATAACACTCACTGAGCTTATCTTGCTCACCCTAGTTTTGTTGTTTTTAAAATAAAAACCTCTCAGGATCAAGTATTGGTGCGGATGTTCAGGCAACAGGGACCTTACATCAGGAGTAGCTATATACTTCCGTCGGGTGCAGCTATGATTCCCTTAGTATTTCATGTACGATATTCATATTTTAAAAATATGGAACGTTTTGTATGTAAATATAAACTTCACTTTTGAATTTTGTATATACATGATCATGCATATCATGTTTTTTAGTTTGAATTTAATTTGCATTGGTGCATGTTTAAGATTGTTATGATTTGTGAAAAGAGGGCCTGAGACCCAATAGTTGAAAAGTGATTTCGAAGTATACAGGTCTTTTCAATGTGATTTTATAGTGGTATTTTCAGATAACAGCCATTGTGCTATCGAAATTTTTATAAAATCTTGATCATAAATATAAATTTTTAAATTGAAAAGGTTCCTACCTAATTATGTTGGCAATCAAACTTTAAAAAGGAGTTTCAAAAAGGGATTTTCTAAATATACTTTTAAAAAGGCTTAGTTTCATGGGAACCTTTCAGTCGGAAGAGATCCCGACTGAAAGGCTACCGTGGGGTTGCCGGACGGATAGCCTTGAGAGTAGGAGCCAAGGCCCGTCAGGCCTTCATTTGTATATATAGGTGTGCGACCCTAACCCTAATTATTAGATTTGGGGGATAATCAACCACCTTAGATCTAACGATGCCACGCGAGTTGAGAGTTTTGTCATTATGGGCTATTAATCGAGAAACGTCCACATTAAATGCTCATAAAATGAGACGTGCAAGTGGTGTGGCTACCCGAAGAGTTGCCTCAAGTCAGGTGATGGGATAGAATTTGAAAAGGTAGCACGACAAGTCATGATAAATCAGCTTTTATTAGCAAGCTTGAGCTTCTAGTCCGCAATTTGCATTGAGAGTTGGGGGGCTGATGTTGTGGGTATATTCTGGACTGTATAAGTGGGCTCGTAAATACCTAACAAACTGATCCAATGGATTGATACAGTAGACAAATGCCTAGTTCGGCAATGTTCAGCTCGCAGAAACGAGCTCTCAGTTCACTGTCTCAACTCTCAAGTCACTAGTCAACCATAGTCAAGGCTGCCTTATGCTCAACTTTAGGTCACCTAGAGCGAGGTCCAACTCGTTGCTCAAAGTGCTCATTGAAGTGATTTTTCCAGAAAAGAAAATAGCCTAAGTTGAGGAAAAGTCAACTATCAGAATTGGAAGTAAAATCAAATTCCTATTTTGACGAAATCTATCCCTCAATTGATGGACATCGGTTTTGAAAGTATAATTAATGTAAAATTCTTTTCTATTCTTATTGTACTCAAATTATAACACTCCACGTTATAAATAGGGGTTGAAAATTTATTATACACAGCACAAGAATTAATAATATATTATGACTCTGCCAAAATAACTAGAGAAACAGTTGTGGATGTAGGCATGTTTTTGGGTCGAACCACGTAAAAGATCTTGCATTCACTATTCTTCTTCTTCTCTTTCTTTTGTTTTTGCCTTTATTTTGTTATATTTGCAATATTGGATCAAAAACTTGGGTTGTCTGAATTTAGATATCAATAGAACCATGGATACAAAGACTTTATTTTTAGGCTCAATAGTTATAACATGGAGAATTTTTCATATCATGCCAAAAACAAATAAGAAAGCACCTGCTTGGTTAACTGTATCTTATCATGGTACTTGAGAAATTTTGGCCCAATATGGAGTAGCGCCACTCTATGGATGAAACATTTGCAGCCCATCTGATGGAAGCTAATGCTCCAAATGATTTGTCCATCAAATGGAGCTAGGATATATATATATATTTTTTTTAATATACAAATCTTTAAATACAAAAAAACTAGAGAATGAGAGAACCCTTGGCAAAATTCTCCAAAAAGGAAAGTCATACAGGGAGAGATGAGTTGGAGGAGGATGCAGACGCCAACGAGAATGTAAAAGTCATGAAAGGAAAAGTTTCCTTTCGGGATGCACTCATGAAGGGGTCGGAGATGGAAAACATGTCTGAAACAGAATTGGAACCAGAGGAAGAATCAGCTGATGATGAGAATGAATATCATCCAAGGTCACAACATCAGTTGGATCCCACAGAGTACATGATTGGGGAAAAAGATGGTTTTCCAGCTATCTCTTTGTTTGAAAAATTAAAAGAAAAGATTGCAAAACCATGGATGAAGTCAGTGATTATAAAACTGTTTGGTAAGAATATTGGATACAAGACCCTATGCGATCGACTCCATCAATTGTGGCATTCGGTGGGAAGGTATACAGTGATTGACTTGGAGAATAATTATTTTCTGGTCAAGTTTACAAAAAAAGAGGATTATGAACATGCACTAATAGATGGACCGTGGACGGTTATGGGGCATTATCTAACAGTTCAATCATGGAAGCCGGAGTTTAGTCCTACAGATGCTGCCATTTTTAGTATTGTGGCTTGGATTCATTTTCCGGGGATGCCGGTCCAATACTATGATAGAATAGAATTGGAGTCTTTAGGAAACTTGGTGGATCGAACCATTAAGATTGACGTCAATACTAGTAATGCCCAAAGAGGAAAATTTGCTAAAGTTGCAGTGTGTTTGGATCTAGCTAAACCTTTAATTCCAAAAATCTGGTTGGAAGGGAAGTGGCAGAGGATTGAATATAAAGGACTATCATAGATATGTTTCACCTGTGGAAGAGTGGGGCACTTTTCTTTGAATTGTCCAGTTAAGAAAGTGATCAACCAGGATACTCCACTGAATACAGATGGAGTTCAGGATGAGTTCCCATAAAATAAAACATTACAGGCTTCGAGAATGGTGGTGGAAGAAACGGAAATGGAGTTTGGACCATGGATCATTGCTCCTCGCCGGAATCGGAGAGTCCAGAAGGGAACCAAATTAGGAAACGAAAACAATGAAGGAAATAGCAAGAATAATAGGATAAGATTTGAGGTATTAACGACGGAGATTAAGGAAGATCGTATATTGGAAGAGAATCAGTCCAAGTTTGGTAAGGATATTATTTCAACCGCAAAAGTCTCTCACCAAAGGACTTCAAATGTGGAAAAATTGAGTGGAACTCGCACCTCCAAAATGGTGCAACAGACCAAACAAGCTGACAGAAAATCTATGATTGTGGGTCCTCTGAGTCACGTGAATCCAAATGCAAACCTTCCTACCATGCAAAAGAAGACAACCAAAGAAACTCAAATAAATATTGGCCATGCAAACCTCTTACAAATCCATGCACAACCCATGCAAAATTAGACTTATAAAACCCAAAACCGAGTACACCACAACGATATTAATAGTTCCAATCTACCTAAACGCCCCTCAATCCATTATGTTGCTGAAACATCCTCAAGGATAGAGATGGAGAAAGATGAACCCCTTGATTTTTCATAAATCCTGGCAAACGGAAAGAGAAAGATAGCATGGTGGTGGACAACAGGAACCTTTTTGGTCTCATGGATACTCAAGATTCACAACAGATTGGTCAGCTTTTAAGCCAACCATGGGTTTTAAGAGGTAAGCCTCATCTCTCCAGTTTTTTTTTTTTTTTTTATCATTATTATTTTTATGATGAAAAGCACAATATTTTATATTGGAATTGTTAAGAAGTAGGAAGTAGTTTGTTTCTGTGAATGATCAGGGACTTAATTCGTAATCATCGTCCCATGATAGTAGTAGTTGCAAAACTAAAGTGAGTGGAGCAAAATCAACAGAGTTAATTTCGAGTATAAGCCTTCTAATGTCTTACAGGGTTGAATGTGATGGCTTTGCTAGGTGTATTTGGTTATTATGATATTTAAATACAGTGGAAATTGATATTATTGAAAGCCACTTCCAGTTCATCCATATAAAGGCTACAATGAAGCATCAAACCCAGAAGTGGCATCTCACAGTAATGTATGCAAGCCCTCAAGCGAATACACGACGCGAGCTTTGGCAAGCGTTACCAAGATTAGGTAATGGTTGTCACATCCCGTGGATTGTCATTGGAGATTTCAACTCAGTTTTATCTTCTGAGGGGAAATGGGGTGGTAGTCCGATATGTACAAGATATTGTGAAGAATTTCGTATGAGTATAGAACAAGCTAAACTAATAGATTTAGGTTGCAAAGGAAGTTTGTTCACTTGGCAAATAAGAAATGTACATGAAAGACTAGATCGTGCGATCTATAATTCGAAATGGTGTGTGTTTTCAAAGAAAGCTGTAGTACACCACCTTCCAAGAACAAAATCAGACCACTGCCCAATACTTATTAAAATGGATAATGAGATTGAGGGTAAGCAAAATCGTCCTTTCAGATTTCAGTTGGCTTGGTTTACGCATGAATCCTTCAATAGTATGGTAAAACAAAACTAGATGAGGAGCGATCTAGTAAAGGAAATAATTGTGAACTTTACAAATGAGCTGCAAGTGTGGAACAGAGAAGTTTTTGGAAATATTCTCATTAAAAAGAAGCAGGTGCTAGCTAGATTAAAAGGGGTTCAGTCTGCTCTTGTTTGGAGACCAACTCGAAGGCTAGAAATGTTAGAAAACAGTCTCAGCGATGAGTATAATCAAGTCCTGTTTCAAGAAGAGTTGCTATGGTTCCAAAAGGCTCGTAGCAATTGGTTACACTATGGAGATAGAAATACTAAATATTTCCATACTTTTATTATCATACGTAAAGAGCAAAATATGATTTTGAAGTTAAAAAATAAAGATGGAATGTGGGTTGAGGATCCTGATAGTTTAAAGAGTATGGCAAGAGAGTATTTTATGTCTCTTTTTTCAAAGAAGGTAAGTGTTTCGACCTCTTATTTTACTGGATATTTCCCTCCTTTACACCAATTTCAGCTAGCTAGTTTGGAAACCATAGTGACAGAGGAGGAGATTAGGGAGGCTCTTTTTAGTATGGGAGGAACAAATGCCCCTGGTCCAAATGGTCTTCATGCAGCTTTTTATCAAAAACAATGGGAAAATGTTAAACAGGTGGTTTGTGGCTTTATTAGAGATGTTTTCTTGGGTAAAGTTTCTTGCGCGTGTTTGAATAAAACTCTCCTATGCTTGGTTCCTAAAGTTACAAGCTTTGTGGATATGAGCCAATTCCGACCTATTGGGCTTTGTAATGTTTTCGTCAAAATTATTACTAAGGTGTTGGTAAATAGGTTGAAAAAGATACTACCGTAGTTGGTGAAGCCTACACAAATCAGCTTTGTTCCAGGTAGACAAATTTTCAATAACATCATTATAGCCCAAGAAGTTATCCATTCAATGAAAACTAAGCAAGGAAGAAAATGATATATGACAATAAAACTTGATCTGGCAAAGGCTTATGACAAGCTTCGATGGAGTTTTATTCATGAGACTCTGCTTGATATTGGTCTTCCAGAAATTTTAATAAAAATCATCATGGATTGCATAATTTCTTCGACAATGCAAGTTCTATGGAATGGTGAAGCAACAGAGCCCTTCAAACCTACTCGAGGTGTGAGACAAGGTGATCCCCTTTCCCCTTACATTTTTGTTCTCTGTTTGGAACGGCTATTGCAAAGAATAGTTAAGCAGGTGCAGAGTAAAAGCTGGCATCCAATCTTTCTTGGTAAAGGACCTCCTTTATCACACTTATGTTTTGCAAATAATATTTTCTTATTTGCGGAGGCTTCATTGCAACAGGCTGATATTATAAAGGATTGTTTTTATTCATTTTGTGTGGCTTCAGGCCAAGAGATTAGTGCCAATAAAACCCTTGTTTATTTTTCTAAAAATGTTTCAGAGGATTCGGCTTTGAATATCAAGAAGAGATTGGGTTTTTCAAAGATTGATAACTTGGGAAATTATTTGGGAATGCCTCTACTTCATGGTAAATTATCAAAAACCACCTATAATTCCATCATGGAAAAAATTAATAAAAAATTATCTGGTTGGAAGGTGGAAAATTTGTCTCTTGCGAGGGAGGATTATATTGGCTAAGTCAGTTATTAGTACGATTCCCGTATATGTCATGCAAACTATCAAACTCCCTAAAAGGCTCTATGAGGATATAGACAAAAAAAGTTAGAAACTTTGTGTGGGGATCAATTGTTGATAATAGAAAGCCTCATCTAATTAAGTGGAGCACTATATGCACTCCGAAGAGTCAAGGAGGACTTGGCCTACGTAGTGCAAAAGCAATGAATGAAGCTGGCATGGATGATATGGACCAAACTAGAGGAATTGTAGGTTAAAGTTATTTAAGGTAAATATAGGGGTAGTGCTTAAGATTGGTTTGATTTTAAAGCAAAAACTCATCATTCTAGCACTTGGAAGAGTATTTGTTCGGTATGGCAATGGATTCGAAAAGGGACAATATGGAAAATTGGTGATGAGAATAATACTATATTTTGGCAAGATAGTTGGATTGAAGGTGAAGGACCACTAATCAACCCAACTTCGTGCCTATTTGTCAATAAAAGAGGCAGAAAGAATAGTGGCTTCATATGTGGATTTTGATGGAAATTGGAAATGAAAGGAATTTCAAGAGCTAATCCCGGTTCATGTGGGTCTCAAAATTGCAGCTACTTTTCGTTCTAAACCAAATGGGGGAAGAGATCGCAGAAGCTGGATTTTTGAGGAGTTCGAAAAATTTAGTTTCAAAAGTGCTTACCTTTTGACAAGTGGGGATAGTACTGGGAATTCAAATGGCTTGCGGTGACGGATATGGAAATTGGAGGTTCCCCAACGAATACGAACATTGGCATGGTTAGTAACTAATGAGAAAATCTTCATGAATGAAATGCGTGTCAAAAGAAAAATGTCCTTGAATGCAACATGCCCTCGATGTGCCCAGGCCGTTGAATCAGAAATACATGTTTTTCGAGATTGTCCTGTTGCCAAGCGAATCTGGTATCGTGTAGTTGATTCGAGTTTCTGGGGTGTTTTTTTTCAACTCCCTTTTCAACAATGGTTAACTATGAATATGATTGTGACGTGTAATAAAGGGAGTCAAGTGGAGTGGAAGCAAGTCTTCTAAGTGACAATTTGGTACCTTTGGAAATGGAGGAATGATTTTGTCTTCAATGGGAGAGAGGTTTCAGTTCCAAATATAACTGACTGGATTGTACGAATGGCAAAAGAGTATAGAGATGCAAAAGATGAAGTAAGGAAGATGGACAATAAAGAGAAGAAAGAAGATCTTATTTCCTGGAAGAACCCACATCAAGGGTGGGTCAAATTGAATACGGATGGAGCTCTAAAAATGTCAAATGGTTTTGCAATAGCTGCGGGTTTAATCAAAGATGATTCAGGGATGTGGAAGAGGGGTTTTATTCAAAACCTAGGTATCTGCTTAATTTTTCAAGCTAAAACTTGGGGAGTTTATACGGGATTGCAAATGGCTTGGGATATGGGAGAAAGAAGAGTAATTGTGGAATGTGACTCGAAACTAGTCATGGATGCAATAAAAAGGAGAACATCACTTGTCTTAATGCATGATTCAATAATCACAGCTATTTGACAGTTACTTGCAAGAGATTGGGAGGTTCAATTTAATCATGTGTTTAGGGAGGCAAATAAATATGCTGATTGGCTCGCGAATTATGCGTATCAGTTCCCTCTTGGTGTTCAGTTCTATGATAATGCTCCGACTGGACTGCATATTCAATTATTTAGTGATGTAGTAGGGGTGGTTTGGCTCCGAATGATTAATATTAGTATGTAAGGCTACAGAGCCTCTTTTCAGATAAAAATATATATATATATATATATAAATCTTTAATATTGAAGTGAAAATATGATTATGAAAAGATTAATGATTCTTCTTACCATTTTATGTAGGTAGATATATGGGTAGGAAAAGTTTTGAGCCTGTTTTAAAGATTTCAATTTTATTTCATAGGTAAAATGATTATTTTACCCTTGAATCTTAAAATCAATGGTTAAATACTGTTAATCACTATCGATGGGGTTGTTTGTATAATTAAGTTATTTGTGGAATGTTTTGCTTTGATTAAAAAAAAAAAAAAATTTAAAAAGGTACGTTTGTGTAGTTGACCATTTCTGAAACAGAATTTGCCATGCCAATGAAAAATTTTGTCCAACTTGGTTTTTTTTTTTTTTTTTTTTTCATTTGATTCGTATTGGAAAAATGAAGTGACAGGAGCATTGTTCTGTTTCAAAACAGAGCAATTCAGTTGAAAAGTTAATATTTTTACCAATAGATATAATCATAAACTGAATAGCTAAAGTGGTTAGAGCAACTTCATCTTTTCATAAACCGAAACTATTTTTACCAGCAGTTTCTTGAATAACTTCATATTTTCATGATGTAAAATATAAGTGACTTTTTTTTTTTTTTTTCAAATTTACCAACTTGATCATCCAATATACTTAAAGAATTTTTGTAAGAATATAACTTTTTGTTATTGTATAACATTTTATTTAAAATTTTGTGTTAATGATGTAGATCAATAATTTTCCTAATTGGAAAGAAAAGAATAGTCAATCTATTGTTTTGACATCCTCAAAGTAAATTATTTTGTATTGTCTGGACTTTTAAAAATGAGTCCCAGTTTTTCTTAATAAAAGTGGTAGGAAATTAATTTCTTTAATCAATCATTGTTTTGTATCAAAATTTCAATAATATTGAATTGTTATAGGCCCTACTTTGACTACCAACTAAATTGAAAAGACTATTAATGTCAAGTAAGCAGACAATTTTGAAACTTTGATTGTTAATTGGGTTTTTTTAAAAAAAAAGTTAATATATATATACAAGTTAATGCAAATAAAAGTCCAAGAATAGTTTGCATAATATATTTGTCCAGCTCCTTCCTGGTTAGTATCCATTTGTTTTAGTGTCTCAATGCATAGAAACTCATCATGATCTTGGTATCCATTTGAGACCACAAATTTTAGAGAGAAACTTAAATAAACCTTGGCACTTATATATATATAATATATATATAACATTACGTAAGATAAATGGTTACTTGTATCACATGTTTACCTTACTGATATATCTCACCCATCTTAATCTAACAAGATTTCAATAATTTGATTTGAAAAAGTAGCCAAGTGATTGGAATACTATCTTAGTTGCAATAGATTTCATTAGCCAATACTGTAAGGACTGTTCTCATTATCGTCAAACACTTAAGCTACAAATACTTTGTACCAACAATTCAAAGTCATTTAACTACTATGCCAAAAATTTAAACCAATGAATATACCTAGTGACGACTTTAAGCCAATGAATAAAAGTTGTTGGAGCTTTGATTTTTTCTATCAAGTTGTTTCTTTCATTAGTCAATACTCAGAATGAACCTTATTCATTAGAGTGTTTGCAGGAAAATTATTCAATTTTTTCAAATTTTGTACAGCATAAGGAAACTGTTTGCATATTCTTCAAAAATTGTAGAAACTTACTTTATAAATATATCTAAACAACAACAAAAACCTAGTACTGTGTGTATATATATATCACACCAAAATATATGTGAGTTTGTAAAATGGCACTAGAAAATCATAATGAGTTTCAATAACACCTTCCACCTTTTTAAAAAATTTAATGACAAATATGCCCTTGTTTTAATTGGGACGCTTAACTGGAGAATGGACTCCTGGTCTTGCCGTTCTTCTACTGGAGAACCTCACTCTCTTTAATTATTTAAATTATTAATTGACATGAAAAACAGAGGAGAGAATCTTCAATCCTTATTTCACAGCACCGTCGATTGTTTTAGTTATTTGATTGGGGAATTCAGTTCGCTTTGACCACTCTTTATTTATTTTATTTCAAATTATTTGAACTGGAGGTCCGACTGAAAAACAGAGTGGCAGGGTCCAAGGGGAAGAAGAAGGAAGCTGTCTTCGTCATGCTCTGAGACTGGAAGAGGAGAGAGTTTTTCGGTTGAAGTTTGCGACTGAAAAACAGAGCATCGAAAAACAGAGCAGCAGTAGGCTTTAGTTTTATGTCATGCAAACAGTAAATTTCAATTAATGAATTATAATTCAGCTGTTTAAGGAAGATATAAAATTTTAAATATTATAACATATAAAATACAATTAAAAAAAAATTGATGGATTGCTAGTATTGTGACTGGAATTGTAAAATTTCTTCATCATTATCACATTGATGCTTCGACATTTAATGACAATTTGTTGCTATTAGACCTCATTGTGTCCTTGGAATCTAGAGAAGAGTCAAAGTCACTGCAAAAGAGGACATTTTTGGAGCTTTCTATTTTTCATTTTAAATTAGTTTAAATAATTATCATCAATTTCTACTGTTCAATATTTTGTATAATATTAAAGCTTTGGAAAAAAAGAAAAAAGAAAACTAATAGCTTCAACTATGCTTGAGTTGCATTAAGGATACATAATTTTAATACATGGATTTTAGATTTTTTAATTAATCTAATATCAATATTTGTTCCAAAATATCATGTTGATCTAAGAATATGCTAGTGTTTTATGATCTTTTGTAAGAATGTAGTTGCATACTTATTGGTTGGATATAAATTTAATTGATTATAAACTAGTTTGACGTCTTTTATTAATCAAGATATATCAAGTAATCTCTACCATATCAATTGATTTTTGATAAAAGCAAGACAAGGAGTTGTTGGGATCCCTCCTATGTGGAGGATGTAGATTAAAATATAAAAAATCAAAATATATAATATTAAATATATAATTATAAAAAATGAGATATTTTTATTTTTATTTTTTAAAATTGAAGCCAGACCATCATCCTTTACTCTTTTTTCTTGCTCTCTCTCGGTCTCACAGTCTCACTTACTCCGCTCTCTCTTGCTCCCTCTCTATCCCTTTTTTTCCTCCAGTCACTTTCTTTTCTGATTAATGATGATGGTGGCGATGGTAGAGTGGGTTTTGGTTGATGATTGGGTT
Organism: Litchi chinensis; assembly: GCA_019925255.1. Taxonomy (NCBI): domain Eukaryota; kingdom Viridiplantae; phylum Streptophyta; class Magnoliopsida; order Sapindales; family Sapindaceae; genus Litchi; species Litchi chinensis. Next base: position 39,209,662 of record CM034462.1, read on the forward strand.
CAACGGCATATTAGTTTCAAATTTGCAGGTGGGTTACAGTGGTAACATGGTGGGTTCAACAGTGCGAATGACTTCATCACATCATTGCAATTCGTCGACAGCAATTGCTCCCTCTTATCGACAACAGCATACGACCTGAATGGGTCTCTACCACAGGAGACCCAGATAGGTCTCCTATTGTGGAAACCTAAATTGGGTCTCTACTGTGGAGACTCCTCCACCACCTCCTGTTGCAATTTTTTTTTTTTTTTTAATTAGGTTATTTTTGTTATTGATTTTTTTTAAGATCTATTTTTGTTTGTTTTGTTTTTTTAATGGTGTTTGTTGATGATTGTGGGAGATTGAGAATGAGAAATCTAGATTGATATTGATAGCCATAGTAAATGAGAGGAGGTTGAAGGTGGTTGATGAGGATGGAGTTTATGGCCCGGATCCAATCTGAAAGCTCTTTTTTTATTATTATTTTTATTTATTTTGTGTGTTAATTCCCACTATCCATGTATGAGATGGATAGTGGAGTTCGATTTTTATTAATATATGATTTTTTTTTTTAATTTTTGAATATTATTTTATGATTATTATGTTTTTTAATAAAAATTTTAGGGGTAAAAATGTCCTTTTAACTTATATCAAATTTTTCTGTTAAATCGTAATGTTTGTGGTATTTTGAATAAAAATAAAATATTGGGTGATAGATGTTATTTTACAAATTAGATGATTTTTTAGGATTTTTCTTAAAATAAAAAAAGAGAATGACAGATGAGGCATGATGGATGAGTCAATTGGAGAATATGACAAACAAGTGGAAGCAGTCAAAATGAATGTGAGAGTGTGTGAAACAGTTTATATATAGTACTAGTTTTGATTGCACTTGCAAGTCACATGCTTGAAGTTATATTTGATTTTCTTATCAAATGGATTTTAAGGTTAAAATAATTAAATATTATTATTTATAATTGATATGATTGGATATTTAAAATTAACTATCGGATTAACAATATTTTTTTTACTAAAATTATTATCATATATAAATAATATCATAAATAATAATTTTAAGTTTAATTGTAAATAAGTTTTCTTTTTATTATGTTTATTTATTTAATTACTTAATTCTAAGTATGAAATATTTGATGTAATTCTTATAATCACTCAACTTGATTAATGTATAGGATAAAAATATATTAAATCTTCATTTTTGTTTCATAATTAAACTAAACATTATAGTTAAACCTTATGATAATAATTTAAGTAAAAAATATATATATTGTTAATCCTCCAATTATTTAAGTAATAATAGTCTGATAATAATAAAACATTTGATATAAAGGGACATACTTGTGCTAATAATAATTAAACATTTGATTTGTTCAAAAACAAAAAATTAAACCTTTTATATAATTAAATTTTATGATAATAGATTAATACCCCCTGTTGTTATAAATAGATGAAAAAACTAATAGTCTAATGTTAACTCATGATGAAAAGATCAAATTATCCCTTTGATTTAAGTAGAATTACGAAAAGACTCATTTACCCTCAAAATATTATTGCACTTAGTATTATGTTCAAAGATATTTTAAAATTAAATAAATAAAATATTAAAATCAATAAATAAAATATGGGATATTATCATTTTACCCTATGGAATGAAAATCAATGTCAACCACCCCTGATTTCCAAACTATTATCCAAAAATAAACCAAATGTTAGTGAATTGATGTTTTCCATATAGAAAATGACGGATATGTTAGTTGTAAGGGCATTTAAGTAATTATATATTATGTTTAATTTTTAATTTAATATTAAATAAAAATAAATGCACTAGATGAAGACACTTGGCGTTGATCTATTAAGTTGATAGATGGATTGGATGATGACACTTGGCATCCATCAAACCCACTTATATAAATAGCACAATTCCATCATCACCCTTATTCTCACCAACCCTTCCCATTCATTCATCACCACCCAACCACTAACACTATGATTGACGCTGCCGCCATCCCCTTCCACTCTCCACCATCTCTCCTTTTCTGACCTCTCCCCCTTTCAACATCGTTCTCTCTTCCTTCTCCACCCTCCAACATCGTTCTCTCTTGCCTCTCCATCTCTGGCCTTACTCTCTCTTCCCTCTCCACCTCCGGCGTCACTCTCTCTTCCCTCTCCCTACTTCGACTTCACTCTCTTCCCTCTCACCCTCCGGTATTGTCCTCTTTTGCATGCATATAAGATCCTTCTGGATCTAGAAATGGAGACATTCTGGATCTAGATATAGGCCTACCATTTTTTTTTTAATTTTTAATTTTCAGTTGTTAAATAGTAATAAATTTAATTTAATTAATTTAGTTTGATGATTGTTGTGTATGATGAATGGTGATGACGATGGTTTAGTGTTTTGCGGTGTAAGTGATGGGTGTTGAACACCTATTATCGGTGATGATAAACAATAGTGTTGTTGGTTTGGAGGTGGTGATGAACTGTGAAGAACACCAAATTATTTTTTTTTTATTTTTAATTTTTATCTTTTTTGGAAATCACATTTGGATCCCATATAATTTTAAAAAAGGGATGTTCATCTGTTTATAGGGAGTCAATGAGAAGAGTAAAAATGTAATTATATTTTCAAACAAAATGAGGGTAAAATCAAAATTCAATTTTAAACAAAAAACAAAGGGTCTAGAATTCTGCCCCTGTTCATCACCCCTCATCACACTTTTTATATATATAATAAATACAAGTGAGTTAGTGGCTGCCATGTACCATGTGTTAGCTTGCAAAGATAAATATATATATTGTTGTAAAGTGAATGACATTATTATATTAAGTATTAAATATTAAAATATTGATAAAACTTTAAACCAATTTTGATTGGCTTCATGGGAGGTGGAGGCAATTATTTTACTAAATCCTTCACAATGAAGTAATTGGTGGCTTGCTTGACCGACCTTGTCCCTCTTATATATAGGGAATTTAGCAAAATTACCCTAATTACACACTAAAACAACATAAATACCCTTTGGGAGGATTTAATTGCAAAAATACCCCTTAATGACGAAAATGCCCTCAAAGGCATCAAACCCAACTTCACGGCAATCCACACTCCTCCAAGCAATCCTTCACGGCAGTCCACACTCCTCCAAGCAGTCCTTCACGGCAGTGCACTTTGCTCCTTACAAACCGACCCGATTTTGCTCCTTCAGGCCAGTCCGACGCCATCCCAAGGTGCATCGAAGCTCAACGAAGCTCCACCCAAGTCAAGGAACCTTCACCCGCGACGGAAGAACGGATCCAATCGCCAACCAAGGTAAACCTCTCAAACCGACCCGATCCACCTACTTCAGACCAGTTCGACGCCATCTGAAGGTGCATCGAAGCTCAACCAAGCTCTATCCAAGTGAAGAAACCTCCACCTGCGACGCAAGCTCGACCCGAACTCACCCACGCAAGAGCAGTTTCCAATCGCCGACCGAGAACCAACCTCTACCCGAACTCGCCCAAGCTCAACCAACGTCCACCAAAGTCAAAGTTCAACCTCCGCCAAAAGATCACCGCAACCACCCATCCAAGCTCAACGACAACCAACCATACAATCGCAAGCCAACCAAGCACGCCCACCAACCGTTCGACGAAAGGGCCGACCCAACAAGAAGGCAAATCTGACGGATTAGAAGGTATATTTCGCCCAAACTCATCCCATTTCTTTTGGATTTTAAGTATTATGGGTTTTTGTTTTGTGGTGTGTTTGGATTGTTTGTGTGGGGTTTTTTAGGTTTTGATTGTTTGCGTTGGGTTTGAATGATTTTGATAGTTTGTTTTTTGTGTTAGTTTTGAGTGTTTGTGTTGGGTTTGAATGATTTCTATGGATATAATGTGATGTGGGTTTTGATAGTTTGATTTTTGAGATGAATTTTGATTGTTTGTGGGATATAAAGGATTGGTGGATTTCGAATCTAAGATGTATTAATATTGTTGGTAGAAGTATTAACTTTTAATGGCTCGTATAAATATTCATTTGTATTGAAGTATTTTCTATCTATCCCTTATGATGATTTATTTGGCTTGTGGTTATGGTGTAATGATTTTTGAAATAGTTACAAGAAGAAAAAATACATTGATATAAGAGCATCTAATACATGAGTAGTATATTTTTACATTGGTTTTACCAGCAACTTCAATCGTCAAAGAAAATAGAGCATGCTCTTAATTTGAATCAGTGATTATTAGTAATCCAAACTTAACAGCACAAAACTGGTGTTGTTGATAGCATCAGTTTTGTGCTGTTAACAACACCAAACTGGTGCTGTTTGACAGCACCAAACTGCACCAGTTTGGAGTGTCATACGCTGGAAGTTAACTTATCACTCCTGTTATGTATCCAATGCATACGGTGTTGATTTCATGAAGGATAGGAGTGCCATACGCTGTCAATCATTAATTAATTCATTGCAATTTTTGATGAACTCAAAAATCATTTTTCACTTGCTTTATCACCTATTTTCAATAATTTAATAGGATTATTGCAGTACAATTTGCAAATAATTCCAGAAGCAAAAATTTCTTAATTGTCTCCATAGTGGGAGTAATATCTTAACCGTAAACATTCAAGAAATTTTCTATTTTCCTTTTCTTCTTCTCATGGATCTATAGTTTTATCCGTCCACATCCATTAAGACAAAATTATATGTGATGGACTAGTTAGTTTGCATTAATGCCTTTTGCAAAAAAGGCAATCAGCTGATTTCATTTATTCGGTTTCTCCTTTGTATTAAATATGTCAACAATGGCTTGCTATTCAGTATGACAATTTTCTTTTAAGTTTTCCATAGTTCAATTATAATTGTTTTATACCAAGTCGATCATTCTTTCTTTCACTTGTAAATCATGCTACACTAGTTTATGGACATAGTTCAATATGCATAGAGTTCTAACTTGAAAAACAATAAGTAATTGCAGGGCTTATAAGTTATCTTCAACACCAAAATGTATGTGTCACGCTTTCTAAGTACTAGACAGCACCAAATTGGTGCTGTTTGACAGCACCAGACAGCACCGAACTGGTAAAATCTTCAATTGATAAAATCTTCTCTCACTAGCGATCAGCTCGAACTTTTTAAGGGTATTTGTTTTGGTCAGTTTCTTGATGTTAATGAAATGGTTTTTTCTGGGCATTTTTGTCACCATATTCTTTTGAGAGAGTGTCATATCCAACATGAAAACCAGTTAACGGACACTATGTGGTTTCATGTTGGAAATGACTTGATAAGGTATAGCCCAGTGGAGTTTTGTTTGGTGACTGGACTTTAGTTTGGAGATTACTTTAACTTTGAAATGGAAGAATCTCAATTGAATAATCAGAGGCTACGACAGAAGTTCTTTTGTATGAATAAAGTATCAGTTACGATGGTGATTGATTGGTTTAAAACGAGGCTTTGGGCTAATAAAAATATCAACGACATGGATATGGTGAAGTTAGCTTTAGTGTTATTTTTGAAGATGACTTTATGTGGAACTGATAAGCGTAATGTCATTCAGTACTGGGCTTTGCAATTGGTGGATGACTTAGATGCTTTCAATAAGTTTCCTTGGGGGTCATACATACATCATAGGTCGTATAAGTATCTATCTGGTCATTTGAATGACGTGTTTGATTCTTCTGTGAAAGGAAAATGCAAAGCAAGTAAAGTTAATTTATATGGTTTTGTGACAGCATTTCAGGTAAATATAACATGTTATCATTTTTTAAGTATATTAAATTCTTGAACCTTATTTATTTTACTTAACAAATATTTTTTATTTGTTTCCTTTTTGAGGTGTGGGCAATTGAAGCAATACCAATGTGGTCGACGCTTGGACATGCAACAAGGGTCAACAATTCTGCCCCTCGAATCCTTAATTGGATATGCACAGGGATCCCTGGTTATGATTCTTTCCAGAAAAATTTATTTGATAAAATGGATGTAAGTAATAACTAATTTATGTCATTTAATTTTAATAATTGTCAAATTCTTAAGACTTATGCATGTAAATGGTTCATTTTTATTTGATATAGCTCACTACCTACAAAGTGTTAAACCCCTCTGCTGATGAAGCAAAGAAGCCGTATTGGGAGAGTTTGAATTCTTGGATTGCTTTAAATGATGTCGAGTTTGGGAGTCCTAGTGGAAATTTTGATGATGATGTTCAGCATGAGTACATAAATGATGACGACATGTGTGTTGGTAATAATGATGATGATGGCAAGAGAGATAATGTCTACAGAGATGATGATACTCATTTCGAGGGGGGTTATGAGATGTCAAACGAAGGTGGTTCTTGTATGAAGACAACAAAAGAATACAGACGAGAGAACCAAAAGTATTCAAGTAAGAGGTTGGATAATGTTAAAGCTCAACTAAAAGCTTTTAGTGCACGACAAGATGAACATTTCAAGAAAATAGAGGATAATCTTGAAGTACAACTTAAAGCTTTCAGTGCACAACAAGATGAACATTTTAAGAAAGTAGAGGATGAAATACGTAAGGGGTTTAAACAACTAACGGAGCTTATTTGCAAGTCTATAGTGTCTGATACTTCCAATATTCCTGATAAGGTAAAATATATACTGGTTTATACATTAGTTATTTTTAATATTTATTATTTTACACTTTGATATTAACTACTTTTATTTGAATGCAGACATGTGATCAAACTCTCTTACATGCAAATGATCAATCTGATAGTGTGACTGCTGATGATGTGATGGTATTAAATTCGAGTGACAACAACATCCATGATTTGGTTACATCATTAGTACGTGATATATCCTCTCCCTCTATGCCCGTTGGTTCACCAGATGTCGTCCAACTATCAAGACCACCCAAGCTTACTATCAAGTTGAACCGAGACCGCAAACGGTCGGTGTTGGTGATGAGCCTGTATGTTGATCCCATGATAAAAAACCTGAAAAACCCCAAAATGCCAGAATTTGGACTCCAAAGTCAAGTATGTCAAGATTCTTTACGTTTACTTAACGAATGGATATCTGACACTCATAACAGGAGGTATGAATATGTTAGATTATCTTTACTTGTCATCAATAGTATTCGTATATATCATAAATCTGATTAAATTTGTGCAATACAGTTTGGACATGGGGTTACTTACGGCTGATGCTGCATGGTTTAAGAAAATATTATCTCCAACTGAGTGGTTGGAGGGTGATGTAAGTGATTAAATATACTTGTTTACAACTTATATTTGTCATTTGAAAATTACTGATGTCTTGCAAATTGTACGTAACATACAGCATATGGAGATATATTGTCGTCTCATGCGTCATCGTGCGTTTCATTACCCTAACAGATATAGTCGTCAAAAAGCTTTATTGGACTACAATTTCATGGTAATAAGACTTATTAATCATGGGGCAATTTGTTTCATTAACTTATTATGTGATCAATATACTTTACAATTATGCAGATGAAAATTCAAGGGAGGTGGTCGGCATTGAGTAAGAGTAAGAAACAGTTTAAGCATGATATGTATGATTGGGATAGTGATATGTTAGATTATGTACATGGAAAGACTCCGAGTTAAGTTCGGGTCAGAAGGCAACCCGAACTCAGGTTGACCCGAGTTTGGGTCGCCCGAGTTCGGGTCGCCTTCTGACCCGAACATAACTTTTGTATTCATCGAGTCAGAAGGCGACCCGATATCAGGGCAACTCGATTTCGGGTCGCCTGCTGACCCGATGGGGTCAATTGACACATCGGGTCAGCAGGCGACCCGAAATCGGGTTGCCCTAATATCGGGTCAACAGGCGACCCGATTTCGGGCTGACCTGATTTCGGGTCGCCTGTTTACCTGAACACTGCTTTTTTTTTTTTTTTTTCAAATATATCAAATAAATCATAAAATTAATTAAATACTTACTAACCTTTATCAATGCCCAAACTTTTCTTCACATTATCTTCCACTCAAATAAGTTAGAAAAAAAAGAGTGATTATTGTTGGAGAGAAATTGTGATGGAGGATGAATTAAAGGATTGATAGTATTTATTTGATTGTGTGTTTTATTTATTTGATTGTTGTTTAATTAGGTAGGTAAATAATTAATGTTTTGTATTAATGAGTTGGTTGTAATTTATTAGGGGCATTAATGAGTTGGTTGTAATTAGGATAATAAAAAGGGTTAGTATAAGTTAAGGGTATTTTAGTAAATTAGGGGTAGTTTTGCAATTTTATTGCCTTAAAGGGCAATTACGTAATATTGATGTGTAATTAGGGCATTTTTGCTAAATTCCCTTATATATATATATTTAATTCACTTTGTAAAGAGACATTTTTATATAATATTAAAATTATCAAGTACAAGTATATATGAATTTTAGTATTGAATTTTCATTCATAGGATTGAGATAAGTTTTGTTTTATTATGTTTGGCTTGGTGATAGTTCAACAATTTGAAGTCTTTTAATATTAAGGAGTGATCTTATATATAATCCAATTATAAAATACATCTTGAGTGCTGAAAATATGGCTAAGGGTGAGTTTTGTGTCTGAATAATGAAAAATATTTTAACATATTTATTAGAGATTAGTTGTATGTAACTAAAACTATTTTTAACATATTTTTGGGAAAGTCAGTTCAATGCTTTGGTTGAACTTTCTCCTATGTATATAAAAAGAAAACAGCACATGATTTTGTTAAATAATATGCTTTGCTAAAAGTATCAACTTTTAATTAGATTAGATCTTTTACATACATAGAAGCTGACATGGTGCATCTGAGGCGCCTGATTTTGTCACATAGGAAATTTTTATTAAAAAAATGTTGATGATCATTATTTGGTTCACTTAAATGGATTTTTTATGTATATTGTAATTTTATTTTTATTTTAATATAAAATTATATATATTTTGTAAAAAAGTTATATATCTTTTTAATATAAAAATGAGCAGAACCCGGTATAGATAATGTATCCACGGGTTGACTCATGGGTCGACCCACTTTTGATATATGTATCCAAACCGGTTATATCCTGGTATGGTTGTCAGTATCTATATTTGACTGGTGCTCGATATGAATGTAGAGAAGAATCCAAGTAAATAAAAATGAGGAAATTATCAAAAGCTCCTTATTTTAATTATACAAGCAAAAGTCCAAAAAGCATAAATCAACCATTTAGTACACTTAGAATTTGGAAAGTAGGTACCTAACTTCCTAGATAATTTATTTGTATCAAAATTTCAAAGACATATTACTAGAGGTCCCACTGTAGCCTTGGAATATAGAGAAGAATCCAAGTCAATGAAAATGAGGAAATGATCAAAAACTCCTTATTTTATTTATACAAGCAAAAGTCAAAAAGCAAAAAAAGAGACTCGCATTTATTCCTAGAGTTGCAGGACATTTACTTGATAATCAGCTTCAAAATTTAATGACAATTTTTTGCTATTAGACCCCACCGTGTCCTTGGAGTCTAGAGAAGACTCAAAGTCAATGCAAAAAGGACATTTTTTGATCTTTCTATTTTTCATTTTAATTAGTTTAAATATTTATCATCAATTTCTACTGTTTAATATTTTGTATAATATTAAAGTTTAAAAAAGAGAGAGAGAGAAAACTACTAGCTTCAACTATGCTTAAGTCACATTAAGGATACATAGTTTTAGTACATGGATTTTAGATTTTTTTAATTAATTTAATATCAATATTTGTTACAAAATATCTTATTGATCTAAGAGTATGCTAGTGTTGTATGATCTTTTATAAGAACGTAGTTACGTACTTATTGGTTTGGTATAAATTTAATTGATAGCAAACTAGTTTGACGTCTTTCATTAATCGAGATATATAAAGTAATCTCTACCATATAAATGGGGTTTTGATAAAAGTAAGGCAAGGAGTTCCATGAAGTAATGGACATGCTTGCCTCAAGTCAAGGAAAGACATATTCACCTAGAGTATGAATAATGTTTGGTTTCATGTCATGCTGTCACGCCATTTTAAAAAGGAACAAATAAAATAAATAATAAATTGATGGACTCCTTATTTTAGTCACACAGGCAAAATGCCAAAAAGCAAACGTAAAGACGGCCATTTATTCCTAGACTTCCAGGAAATTTCCTTCATAATCACTTTGTTGCATAAAAAATTTCTAGGTCTAATGTTTTGTATAACTTAGACTATAGGATCCTCATTTTTTCTTCATGAAAGCTGTAGGAAATTAATTCCTGGACTGGTTTTGTATCAAAATTTCAATACTTGTTACAAACCCCACTTTAGCTTCCAACTAATCAAAAGGACTTTTTGTGTCAATCATGGAGAAGATTCTGACACTTTGATTATTATTACTGCTTAGTGAAATGAAGAGAATAGAGAGTTGTACTTTGTTATAAAAAAAAAAAAACCAAGAAAAAATAGTTGTATCTTTGTTCTATTATAGATGATGGTTCTGCAAATATTCATCAACTTACCAGTCTACTGAAACATTGGAGTTGCGTCCACGTTAATTGCAATAATAGCTATTTCATTGCAAAGATTGAACTAATTTCCACTTCAGCATGTTAAAAAATTTCTGCTATACTCATGTTTAATAAATATGTCTCATATTTGATTTAAAAAGGTAGCTAAGTAATTGGAATGCTATTTTAGAATTGATATTGATGCTTTGATTTTTCTACCAAGTTGCTTCTTTCATTAGTTAATACTCAAAATGGACCTATATATATGTGTGTGTCAATGAATACCTAGTGAAGACTTTAAGACAATGAAAATTTAAAATTATTGGAGCTTTGATTTTTCTACCAAGTTGTTTCTTTCATTAGTCAATACTCAAAATGGACCTATATATGTGTGAAAAACGACTTCAATATGCATTCTTTGATAAGCCAAGAAGATCTCAAAGAGTGCTCATGAAGAATCCAAAGTATTTTGACTAAGAGCTGTCATATATGGGACTTGCATGCATAACACGTTGCACGAGCCATGCAAAGAAGATTTTTGTTTGCCAAAGACTTTGGGATCTGTTGTTGATTATGTCCACAAGTTTGCTCAAGAATAGGTCAAGTAGTTATTATTTAACTTTGGATAATTTTCAGCTGTCTAGTGTCATTAGCTGTTAGTGTCCTATTTCTTAGAGATGTGATCTGAGAATTAGGAATAGTTGTTAATTATTTCCTTTTGTATTTAAATTCTGTTATTGTCATTAATAAAGCAAGCTTATTCCAATTAAAAAATTCTTGTGGTCTATTCTCATCCCAAGCAGAATACTATTTCACTAAACAATTTTTTTATAGCTTTGATTGGGACCTATCATTCTTCCATTTTCACTCAATCCTAGAGTTATTATCAATTTTGAATTTATTCACTTTTTCAATGCAAGGGTTGTAGAATCTGTTGGGATATTGAAGTAAACAAAGAGCTGAACTCTATTTTCAAAGAATTAATAGAGCATTTATATTTTTATACTAATTAATTACTTTTATAGATCTGTCTACAACTTTGCTTTTGTGATTACATGTGTTAAACTGAGTTCACAAATAGTGAGTTAGCTTTATGTCATGCAGTTTTAATAATGTTTTTAGATATTCAATTTCAATTAATGAATTGTAATTCAGTTGTTCAAGGAAGATATAAAATTTTCAAAATTATAACATATAAAATATAGAGAAAATGTCAGGACCCTTCCAGATCCATATCCTGAATCCGAGAAGATCCTGAAATAGTAGAAAAATTTCATGAATTCTAAACTTTTTCAATTAAAATCATTTAGGGAACTTGATAAGGAATAGAATATTTTAATAAAATTTCAGCAGCATAACATCTATTTATTAACTATTCCACCCTATGACAAAGAAAAATGCACTTCTAAAATCCATTTTCATCCTCAACTACTTAGGACCTCCGATCCTATTTCCAATTTTCATTCCAACACATTGTCAAAATCTTAAAAATATGATTAAATATATTTATAATATTCATGATATCCAAGGTAAAGATTTACACAACCAACAAAAGTTTTACATACTTTATAATACCAATGCATATGTGTGCATGCAAAACATATCTATTAAAATGTATTATGAAATGTTCAAAATGCACATAGAAAATGTCAAAATGAAATGTTCATGCATCCCTTGCTTGAGTGGCCCACCTTCTTTCCCGTTCAGATGCTTCCTCAATAACCTGACGGATTCCTGGAAAATGTTTTTAAAAATTTAAAAGGGTGAGCACGAATGTCCAGTGAATGAATAAAAATTTTCGAAAGCCAAGCGAATCCTTTAGAACATAAGTTATCATAATATAAAGTATATAGAAATGTGAAAACTAAATAATTCACATTCTAGGAAAATCAAACTCATTGCTAAAGCTTTATCTATAAAATTTTATCTTGTAATTGTTAAAAGGCATTTGGATGAATTTTCTCTAGAAAAGATTTAAAATTTTTTTCCACACCAAATCTGTACCCGGGGAATTCTGTCATACGTGATGAAGATACTCAACACACACGCAAAAGGCAGGGGATAACCTTTGTCATCCATATGCTAGGCGACTTTATGATTCTCTGTCAATTCCCAAAGGCTCGTTTCTCTGACCTTTGCACTAGCATGTGTTAAGCTAACCTCTGGGTTTTACTCACGTAATGTCTTATGACCATTAGAGGGGAGGGTACTCTTTGGTATTCTAAAACATTGTCATTTCTCTTTGTTGTCTCAAGTCTCTTTTAAAACATATTTACAAGTAAAGTTCCAAATACTTATCGAAAAATTATCCATACAAAAATTTAGTTTCCAACTAAATCTTATCTTTGTATATATAGATATATATATATATATATATAATCTTAGTTTCCCATGCAACTTATAAAGCATGGTGCAAACTTTCATAAATTAAATTAAGTTCACTAACCATAGGATATATGTCGCTTGATCAATTCATAAAACATATTTTTAGAATCAATGCAAAATGAAATTTCACAAACTAATCAACATTATATGGAAAGATAAAATGACATGCTTTCTAGTTTCATGGATTAACCAAAATGGCATGGTCTGTAATTTCACCAATCATTTAAAAATCATAAACATAATCTTAATTTCATAGTATTACAAAATATACTTCATGGCTTCAAAGTAAAATTCACACTTTATGATGCCATAAACCATGTCTTAAAATTTAGGAAATACCATCTAGGGTTTAGAATCATTAAACATGCTTTAAAGGTTCCAAAACAATATTTTGAAATTTGTTTCTCATGCAACACCCATTCAGATCATAATCCATCCTTTTCTAATCATAAAACATATATCAATTTCTTAAAGCATACTTAAAAATACGAAGATAAACTTCAAATTTCTTAAATCATAGCACATGTTCACATCTCAAAAATTAAGAAAACTTAAAACATAATATAAATGTTTTCATAAAACAAATTAAAAGAAAACTTCCACTCACTAGTTCACTTCCTAGCCTTATGGAATCCCACTTGTGCTTGCTTTTCCTTGTGCCCTTTCTCACCTAAACAACATCAAAACTTATTTAGGGTTTGTAAAAACTAAACCATAAAAATTGAATATAAATTGAAACTAATCACACACAAAATTCCTTATCCAAGCTTCCTTTATTTCCTTCTCTTCTCCTTTCTCCTTCTTTCTTTCTTCTTCTTTTTGGTTTTTCTTTCTTTTATGGTGGGGGTGCAGTTCGGCCAAGACTTCAAAAAGGGTGGAAGATAGCTTTTTAATTCACAAAAGAATTATATATATATATGGTCTCATGCATGGTAAAATTTTTGGCCGCCCAACCACTAATTTCACGACTCATTTTTATAAAAATCTAGTCATTTGTTTTCTTGCATTTCCAACTTTGTCCTCTCCATAACTTTTCATTTCCATGTTTGTCCTTTCTAGAAATCTCTTCTTTTTCTATCCATTGCCCTTCACAAATCCTAAAATTCCATATTCCTCCTCTTTTGTAAATTGGACAATTCTACCCTTCTAACTTTCTCTTTTTTACATTTTTATCTTTTGGTGGGTGTGCTTAGAAAGTTAATTGGGTATGTTTAGAGAGCAATTTGGGCCTTACTAATCTAATTGGGCTCACACTAAATTATTTCCTTATTAGGCTTTCTAATAAAAATTTCTAAATAAACCCTTTTGAGATTTTTGTTTGCACCCCACCTAACTTCCATAAGAAATATATACATATATACATATATATATATATATATCCTATCTAGGCTTTAAACCGACTCGGATTCAGGGTGTTGCAGAAAAATTTGATGGATTGCTAGGATTGTGAATTTGTGACTTGAGTTGTAAAATTTCTTCATCATAATCAGTCACATTGTTGCTTCAAAATTTATAGACAATTTGTTGCTATTAGACCCTACTGTGTCTTGGGAATCTAGATAAGACTAGAAGTCAAAGCAGAAGATGACTTTTTGGAGCTTTTTATTTTTCATTTTAAATTAATTTAAATATTTATCACCAATTTCTACTGTTTAATATTAAAGCTTAAAAAAAATTAAGAAAACTAATAGCTTCAACTATGCTTAGGTTGCATTAAGGATAGATAATTTTAATATGTGGATTTTAGATTTTTTAATTAATCTAATATCAATATTTGTTTCAAAATATCATGTTGATCTAAGAATATGCTAGTGTTTTATGATTCTCCATAAGAATGTAGTTGTGTACTTATTTGTTTGATATAAATTTAATTGATAGCAAACTAATTTGATCAAGATATGTAAAATAACTTCTATCACATAAATTGAGTTTTGATAAAACAAGACAAGGAGTTCCATGAAGTAATGGATGTGCTTGCCTCAAGTCAAGGAAAGACATATTCACCTGCAGTATGAATAATGTTTGGTTTCGTGTCTTTATTATTATAATTATTTTTTTGAAACAGTTTCATATCATACTATCATGCGGATATAAAAAGTGACAAATAAAATAAATAATAAATTGACATACTCCTCATTTTAGTTACTCAAACAAAATGTGAAAAAGCAAATATAAAGACGTCCATTTATTCCTAGAGTTCTATGAAATTTCCTTCATAATCACTTTATTGCATAAAAAATTTCAAAGTCTATTGTTTTGTATAGCCTAGACTATAGGATCCTCAGTTTTTCTCCATAAAAGCTGCAGGAATAATTCCTTGACTAGTCTTGTATCAAAATTTCAATACTTGCTACAAACACTTTAGCTCCCAACTAATCAAAAAAACTTTTTGTCCCAATTAAGGAGAAAATTCTTATACTTCAATTGTTAATACTGCATAGTGAAATGAAGAGAACAGAGGGCTGTCCTCTGTTTTTGAAACAGAGTATTTGTATTAAAACAAATGATACAATCAAAAAAACCAAGAAATTTGTATCTTCGTTCCATAATAGATATTGGTTCTGCATATATTCATAAGCTTATCAACCTTATCACTTCGACAAAGTTAAAAAATTTCTGCTATACTCATCTTTGATAAATGTAGGACAAAATTTCAGCCCACCAATCTTATCACTTTGATTTGGTAATAGATTCCGTGGAAACTACTTATACATACTGCCTTACAGTTTTGATAACATTTCCATAT